>CM057815.1:76113367-76455867 GCA_030067965.1 Latrodectus elegans
GTGAATTTCAAAATCACTTCAATTTCAAACTTATTGAAAATAAAGCTCAAGAAGTGTCATCTTAAGAATCGTGCGTCAAAGCTAGCGTACATGGAAGGAGAAAATGGTGTTTCGCCTTTATTCTACAATGAAAAACAAATGGATAAAAGTTAGCGAGTGAACAAAATTGTAAGCAAATGATAAATTTACAAAAATGGAAAAGTGTATCTTTAAGTCAAGGTATGGGAATCTTTAGGACACCCTGTTGTATGAAAAGGAATTCAGCTTCGTTTTTTCATAGGCTGAGGAAATTTAATACGTATTGTCTAACTGATAAATCGTTATTTTCATATTGAGCAATCAAGTTGCAGTAGTACTTCACACTTCTTTGGAAATTTAATTATTTACTTTGGAAGAGAAATTGAGAAAAATAAGATTAGTTTCGTCAGAATCATGACAATTGTATCAAAATATCCTTTTCAAGTTATTTATAATGAAAAAAATCCCATTCAATTTACTTCAAATGTAAATAATAAATTCAAATGGTTTGCTTTACCGAGTGCGGTTAGAAACTTTCAAAAGATATCTAGCAATATAGACGATGAAACATCACATAGTTGATTCAAATAAAAGTCACATAGCAGTCGATGATAGGAAGAATTTTCTTGGCTGATTGTGACGACATAAAACACAAGAAGATAGGAATATGAACAAGATTTGAAAAAAGACATTTGTTATAATTAATACAGCCAAAAACTAAGGAATAATAAGAAAAAAATATCAATTATCATTAAAAAAAATTCAAAATTTCTATTAAAAAAGAAGATGGAAGCCTTCGAACTATATTAAGGATCTCATATCTCCAAAGACCTAATGTTTTCAAAAATACCGGGCATACCAACTATTAAGGTTCTTAAGATTCTTAACGTGATCAGTGTTTTTGATGCATCGTCAGAAAAAATAGTGAAGACAAGAGATATATAGTAATCGTCAGGTGAAACAACAGATTACTCTATTTACTGATGGAGATGCATTGCATTCAAAATGAGATGAGAGAAGCACGTCACTGGTGTCATTGATGAGGACTTTAGCATGCTGATACCATGTAAAACAATATATCGTAGCGAATAGATATGTCATTATTGGTGAAGGATGATCAAAGCCACACATTTTAGAATGTTTATTGTAGTAAGAATTATGAACATGTTTTGCTTGCATGTTCATGTCCATCCTTCTGTGTTTTTAGTGTCGTCACTATAACGCCAATAAAACATTTCCGTTAGTGCATGCTACTTAATTTTTCATGGTTTAAGTTTACTCTGGATCACTTGGAAGTTTGTAAAGGCTTTGCTGAAACACCCTATACATAAATTTCAATAATAATAGTAATATTTTCTACAGATGAGAAATGAGCACATAAAATAAAGAACATAGAAAAGCATTCTTCAAAAACAATTTTAAACTTAAATATTGTGTTTCTTTATCTGTAGAAAACATAAAATCTCAAATTGTTGCGTATATTTTGTGTAGCTCCCGGTGCATATGAACCAGAAAAAGCAGTAAAGAACATCCTCGATTCCACGCCAAAATACTCTTTCGGACTGAAGCCCAAAGATCCCAAAATTGACGACATTCCAGGCAAGTACCTTTATGTTTGTGCAGTTTGATGAATAGAAACACAAATATTGCTAAAAATGGCACATTTTATAAACAGCTTCGACTATTTATTTCGAATACTCAATAATTGATCGAGTACATATTTTCATTTGTTGCTTCAGCTCCCGGAGCATACGAACCAGAAAAAGCAGTCAAGAACATCCTCGATTCCACACCAAAATATTCTTTTGGTCTGAAGCCCAAAGATCCCAAAATCGACGACATTCCAGGCAAGTACATCTACAAGTTTATGCAGTTTTTGATAAAGAAATAAACAAGTAGATATGTTGCTTTAGTTGGCATGACTTATTAACAATATCAGCTATTTGGAGTATTTATTTCTTATTTGTCACCTCAGCTCCCGGTGCATACGAACCAGAAAAAGCAGTAAAGAACATCCTCGATTCCACGCCAAAATACTCTTTTGGACTGAAGCTCAAAGATCCCAAAATTGACGATATTCCAGGCAAGTATCTACACGATTGGCATCATTTGATAAAGAAAACGTTTATTCACTGCTTTAGATACCCTATTTTACAAACAGTAGCGATTATTTGTTTCGAGTATCGATTATTTAATCGAATATTTATTACCAATTTGTCGTCATAGCTCCCGGTTCGTATGACCCAGACAAGAGCATAAAGGCCGTTCTGGATTCCACTCCAAAATATTCATTTGGAATCAAATATAAAGAACAAAAGCCCGACGACATACCAGGCGAGTATTTGTTGGCAGTTTCACTTTTATTTTGCCATCAATTTTCAATATATTTGGAGTTATACTTGCATATGCTGAGTTTAAAACAAAATTAAATATAACTGTAAATTTCAATGTTCTATTAAAATCTATTAAAATGAAATTTCAGTGCTTGAAACTCCTACTGAAATTATATTCTGAGATTTTTACATACTCTTTCCATTATTCGAACTAATGTATTCATTAAATAATTTGACTAAATATCTGGCAAACAATACCCAGAATTGTTCGTTTTCTCATTGAAAAAGGACTAATAGCCACCATGAAACTATTTACAGACAGATAATTGGTTATTATTATTACCAGAAACTGTAATTACAAAAAAGTCTGTCATGTTATATGTTCTTTGATATTTTGCAAGGGAATATAATTGCAAGTATAAGCGTAGTTTATTAATTAAATTTAATCACATCTTATGCATAACTTGATTTTCATCATTGTAGATATCATATTGCTTCTTCGGATGAAATTAACATTCATTTGTTAGATTAATTACAATTCTGCAAAAAACAGATTAATTCCCCATAACACTAACACAGATCTAACAATAGCCTTAGTGGTTCAGTAGCTTCACGCTACTTTTCGTAAGATCAGCAAAGGGAAGCTCATTTGCCATGGTGATTGATTGGGAAAGTGACCACATTATGCCTTACTGTGTTGCTGGAGCTTCATGGGTTGGGTTTACGTTGATATGTGCTGTCCAATGTCCTTCCGTTGGGTTGGCGTGGATGTGGAGAGAAGGGTGCAAGCTCAAGTGTGGTCTCATCACTTAAACATGGTTTAAAATTAAGTGGCGCTTTGTGACAGGCGAGTATTCCAAACCCGTTAACCTGAAGGTATGGTCCAAGGATCGTCTGAATTGTTATGTCTGGATAGATCCATATCTTACGTAGCTCACATTAAGATTTACATATCTTACGTACATAATAACCGTTTTAATTAAACTTTTAGAAATAATTATGTTTTTGGTGAAAGATTAATCGATTCACAACCATTCATAATGCAAATACGATTTAGGTAAAGAGATTCAGCCTATAATTCTTTCATACTCAAAGTATGCTACTGCTATACAATATAAGTTGTGACCAATATTTAAATAAAGGCAGACTTTTCAAAATATAACTTTGAGTTCTGTCTATGCTTTCTTCAAAATTAAATTTTAATTATTGATTATTAGGCACTAAAAAATCAGAAGGGATCTCATAAATATTATTTTTAAGTAAGCAATAATATGTTTATCCAACAGTAACTAAAATGTGCCAACCTAAAGAAAATTATGCAAAAGAGAATTTATTGTTCATGGGTATCTTCATTTTTCTAAACTATTCAGTCGTTACTGACTCTTAATAAAAAAATTAAATAAGATCTTGGAAGATAAATTAGCCTAATGTAAGTTAGCTTTAAATGTTTAAACAACTGTTGTTCACATAAGTCTAGTCCAGGCAGAGTTAATAATAGTATTTACAAAAGTGAACGGAAAAAATATTGTTTGAAATCTGCTTTAAAGAGAGGAATCTGGTTGTGTCTATGGAACAAATGTTTCATTTGATACACAATACGAAAAAAATAAAGTCACAAATTTGTAGAAATTCTTTCATTTCCATATCCACGAAATTCAACAATAACGTACTTCCATGTAACGTAATCCAATTATAATATGTTTTCATATAGCGTGATTCAACGATAACGTGTTTTTATATAACGGGATTTAATGATAACGTGTTTCTGTATAACGGGATTTAACGAAAATTTTCATTTCATTTAAAATGGTTTTTCAGTTTTGATCTACCCGCCATTTTTTAAACATTGGCTCTGAAATTTTTTTCCCCTTTGTTACAGCTCCTGGCGCTTACGATCCCGAGAAAAGCATGCAGACTGTTTTGGACTCCACTCCAAAGTATTCTTTTGGTTTGAAGCCTAAAGATCCCAAGCCAGATGACATACCCGGTAATTTAATAACCCATTAAAACATACTTCAAACAGTTCCTCGGAAATACAAAAACAACAATAAAAAAAGAGTTTTGAATCATTAATATTCGGAAGTTAGTTTAGCACAAGAACTACTGATTGAAGAACTACCGCTTACGATCCCGGGAAAAGCATGCAGACTGTTTTGGACTCCACTCCAAAGTATTCTTTTGGTTTGAAGCCTAAAGATCCCAAGCCAGATGACATACCCGGTAAATTTAATAACCCATTAAAACATACTTCAAACAGTTCCTCGGAAATACAAAAACAACAATGAAAAAAGAGTTTTGAATCATTAATATTCGGAAGTTAGTTTAGCACAAGAACTACTGATTGAAGAACTACCGCTTACGATCCCGAGAAAAGCATGCAGACTGTTTTGGACTCCACTCCAAAGTATTCTTTTGGTTTGAAGCCTAAAGATCCCAAGCCAGATGACATACCCGGTAAATTTAATAACCCATTAAAACATACTTCAAACAGTTCCTCGGAAATACAAAAACAACAATAAAAAAAGAGTTTTGAATCATTAATATTCGGAAGTTAGTTTAGCACAAGAACTACTGATTGAAGAACTACCGCTTACGATCCCGCGAAAAGCATGCAGACTGTTTTGGACTCCACTCCAAAGTATTCTTTTGGTTTGAAGCCTAAAGATCCCAAGCCAGATGACATACCCGGTAAATTTAATAACCCATTAAAACATACTTCAAACAGTTCCTCGGAAATACAAAAACAACAATAAAAAAAGAGTTTTGAATCATTAATATTCGGAAGTTAGTTTAGCACAAGAACTACTGATTGAAGAACTACCGCTTACGATCCCGAGAAAAGCATGCAGACTGTTTTGGACTCCACTCCAAAGTATTCTTTTGGTTTGAAGCCTAAAGATCCCAAGCCAGATGACATACCCGGTAAATTTAATAACCCATTAAAACATACCTCAAACAGTTCCTCGGAAATACAAAAACAACAATAAAAAAAGAGTTTTGAATCATTAATATTCGGAAGTTAGTTTAGCACAAGAACTACTGATTGAAGAACTTGAACCCATGAACACAAATGGTAAATGAGGTATTGAAACTATTTTAAGTTTCTTGCGTGATAAAAAATATTTACAATAAGTTAATAAATAGTTTGTGCTTGTATTTATTGGCGCAAAGCAACCAAAAAGATAGAATTTTGAAACGAATTTAACATTCTCCAACAAGCCCGAGTCTAGGTTTCAATTCCAAGAAATGCAGAAGATGAATTTTAGATTTAATTATGATAAGATATACGCCTATATACTTTATTTGGAAACTGTAGTCTCTCTTAAATTTCCTATTTCGTCCCAGAGATAGTTACTTGAACTAAGTAATTTTCTGCTCGTAATTAATGTTAATTGCTATCACAAATTTTGCTTAGTTATTGTTTCTAATCCATTATGGTCTAGGAACAGCTAAATCTGGTCCGTTGACATCGTGACATAAAATCACATGGAAAAGGAAGAAAAGCAGCCTTTTTTATTCCAAGAGACCAGAACACCCGAAGAGAAGAGATTGACTTGGCTGCTTCCCCCTGTGTGCCTTAATTGAGCAGAGTGGAATGGGCTTCACGCCTTGAGTGGCTGTACCACAGGACTATATACTCCCAACGTACATTGTCTTTTCCGTCCAGGGGCAATCCTCCACCACGATGAGGCTTCACATAAGAATTAGAGAAGTATCTTGGAAAGATTCTGTTAGTGAATTATTTGAATAATCAGGTTGTTGTTATTGTCTTGTGCCAACTAAGCTGGCATTAAGAAGTGCACTGCTCCACTTTTCCAACTGAACCATATTTTGGTGTGGAATTGGACTTCTTCAGTACACACATGCTATAGATACCCGTTTATAAGGTAGACAACCGTTCACATCCCATTCATATGAGGAAAAGGCAAAGACAAGGAGAGAAAGTACATCCATGCCCGAAATGGGATTCAAACCCTGGACCTCCCTTTCGCTGTCACGTATGCTAGCCACTAGACAAGGTGGGCGGCTGGATAATCTGGTAAACTGTTGAATTGATATTTCACTAATTTTAGTTCATTGGTTTGTTAATTTTCATTATCAATTTAACTACAATCATCAGTTTAGCCCACGAAGTCTCTTGATTTAGCTGACATGAGTGTTGTTCAATTGTATTACATCAGTCTATCTTCACACACGTTTCCTAACGACCGGTGTTTATACAATGCATAAATAATCACAGTTTGCGTGGCGTTAGTATTTTTTATATATTTACTTTAATCTTGGTACGTTTTTAACAACCACAATTGCATATAAATAGTAGTTCATTGAGTATGAGGTTTGGTAAACACTGCCGTTATTGAGTAGCCAATCGTAATTCCTCCCGGTGAATCTCGGTTACAAAGCACTTTTTATCCATAATATCAAAGATGTATACATTCGAAGATAGTTTGTTATAGATTATCTTGGATTACATAATTCTGGAACACAGAAATCTGCCGAACATGTAAACGTGTCTGTCTTGGAATTTACACTTTAAATGTAGTATGTAGTTCAAAATTTTACCTTGAACACATAAAAAATATTTTGGAGTTTATTTTTCAGAATTAGATATCTAAATTCAAGAATTTTCTATGATAGGCTCAGAGCCTGACAAAGGCAAGGTTATAAGGGCTGCCCTGAGCTCCCACATCAGAAGGGCTCTCCAAATCGGTTAAGAAGTTTGTTTTACGTTTCCTTCTTTAATAAACATTTTTAAAGCAAAATATTGGTATAGTGTAAAATCCTTCAGTTTCATGTCCTTAATCTATCGCATGAACACAAAAAATATATATTTCTTAAATCCATAGCTTTTTAAGACATAATTCAGATTTATTTTTGCAATTACGATGGACAAATATGGCCAATCAAAAGTCCGTATTTTTATATATCGCAAAACGCAATTTTTCCAAAAACACGGGTTTCTGATTGGCTAAATTGAGTTATCGTAATTGCGAAAATTCATCCAAATTCCGCCGAAATGTCAGCAAGGATATGAATTTTTCGCAAAATTAAAGTTATATTACTGTACCGTTTATTATCTCCTTCAGTTGCATTGAATTTCTTATGATGTTTTTCTTTACTTATTGTTTTGTAAAGCAAAGTGGGTCCCCAAAGAAATTTTTACCCCTGGCTTTGATTAAAGTAAGTCGAGTCCTGATATCTTGAAACATTTAATTTAAAACTAGATATATGCTTGAAATGATAAAATCCAATAATAGGAGAGCGTGCTTCACATTTTATACCTAGCATCTGTAAAAGCTATCACGACGCTGCCAATCAAACCATTGCTATTCCATTGATCACGCGCAGTTGATGTTTGAAATTAATGGAACAGTTTTACTGTACGGTTACACTTGGCGCGATTTTTGGCGGCAAATTTGGTGAACATTTTTACTGGAAACCCGGCAAACTAGTATTTTAACAACCCTATTTGTTATTAATTTCTCACGAATATTTACCCATTTAAATTCATTAATATAAAATTTAATCAAAAAATTTTATGGATAATTTAACATATCAACTTTATTATGTTTTACCATTAATGTTTGAAATCTATAAATCTGCGTTTTTTGTTAATTTTGTAAAATTAGTTGAGCATATTGTTAGATACGAAAAATATATGAAATATTTGTCACTATTTCAGCCATTTTTCCCGAGCTGAAATTCGACATACGGTCACCCTTGGCGTCATTTTCAAAATGTCGCCAAGGGTGACAGTACGGTAAATTTTTACCAACTTAATCTTGGGTATTAAAATTAAAATTTTGAATTATTCTTCAAAATATTTGCTGTATTAGTAAGTATAAGATATGTTCTAAGCTAAATGCATTTTATTCATTTAGTAATTATGAATTATTCTTTTTTATATTCAAAGGTTTAAGAAGTGAAAATTCATTTAAAAAAATCAGAGAAGGTGTAATTATATACATATCTATATATATATAAGCTGTGATTTGTGTTGCCATATTTAAATTGAAGATACTTAATCTGTTCTGTCAATCTAGCTCCTGGTGCATACGATCCGGAAAAGAGTATGAAAACTGTATTGGATTCAACTCCTAAATATTCTTTCGGGCTGAAGCCTAAAGATCCCAAGCCAGACAACATACCAGGTGAGTGGTAAAAAAGGGATTTTCTTAATGTGTTCAAAATTTTCAAAAGTTTTCCCATTGTTTTTAAAGAATAAGTTCATAGATGTTTTTTTTTTTTAAAAAACTTTTTTCTACAACTGTGCACATCTACAGATATTTTAACTAAATTGCAATCATATGTAATCATAAAGAATGTTTTGATTTGATAGTAGCGACATCTATGTGAGAACTATGTAAAAAATATATTATAAAATTATGGAGAAAAAAAAAAAAAAGATTGTGAAAGTCATAAATATATTCTTATTATTATTTTTTTCTTTAATTTTTTAAAAATTTTAATTAATAAGAACACAATAATATAATTGATAAAAGAAAACTAGGATTTACAGAAAATCTTTCGATTGCTAATAAAAGTTTTTACATATTCTCGATTTTTATGTTAATCGTTTGTTTGTCTTTTTTATTTAAATAATAATCATGAATTTGAAATACTTTCAGAAATTTATTTATTTGAATATAATTTCACGGACACCAGAAATGACATTTTTACTATTGATATTTATTGATTTATGACTTTACCAAATTTGCAGTCCAAATATTTTTTTTCCGAACCATTTTGCGAGTAGACTCTCAAAAATTGAGCATTTGCTGCTTTGAAAAATCTGCAATTTAGTCAGCAAAATAATTATTTTTTCGAAAATATTTGAAATGTAATAGTTTCAAAATTTTTGAAAAGATAAGAATTTGTTTCTTGCAATTGTTTAATTCATTATAAATATAATTCCCAAGTACAATTTTTAAAATCAAATGCATTTATAAAATTTGATGCTTATGGAATCGAAAAATTTGTAAGCAATATGTAATGAAATATATAAGAGAATATAAATGGTGTCGTCAATGTATTCCATATATTTCATGTGTAAGGTTAATTATTAGTTCAGAGTTATTAAATTAAATTAGGATACGTTAAAGAGTTAGGTATAGAATCAGTTATGAATAAATTGGGTAGTTGGAATCAATAAGAGGAGAGAGAGAGAAAGGAACAGTAATAAAAAATATTTAAATTGTCCTTGTGTGATTTAAACTAACCATAAAGTGGATATTTTTTCTTGTTTTTTTCTGCTTTATTGCCAATGTAATAATGAATCAATGGATAAAATTCAAAATCAGGTGTAAAGCAGGCTATTTTTATAATTGTGTTTCTCATTGGATTACTCTAATGTGAAGAATATAGTAGAAAAAATCTGATTGGCTTAATCAGCGGATGAACAAAATGATGAAAGTTGGATAAAAATCTTCTGTTTTTATCCAACTTTTGTATGGAAGTAATTCAAAATGTTTATATAATTCTCAAAAATAGTGTACACTCGATTCTACTGTAAATAGTAAAATTGACAGTAATTAATAAAATGCAATTGGAACTACGTTGCCAACAATTTACGCGAGAAAACTTGCAAGATTTGATTCAGATTTCATAACCTATTATAGTTTAAAGTGGATTGTGAAGCACTACAAATATCCTTAAATATATATAAAAAAATCCAAGATGAAGTTCGAATCCAGGAACTGTTGAATGAAGATCAGAGCACTAAGCAGTTAGTTGCCAGATCGGATATACGTGGATTTATTAGACAATCGCAGTAAAAGACAAATTAGCTCTCGTGTGAAATGACTTTATTGAACAATAAAGTGAGTAAAACTAAAACATTTTTTATAAATTGTTCAGTATCTACACATACATAAAATGTTTTTATTATAATAGTTTGAAGGTATTAATTTTATACTGTCCACTAACTGCCCTTGAAAAATCTTCTGTTTTTATCCAACTATTTTAAAATTTAATTGAAATCCTTTAAGTAATTTAAACTGAATTGTGACAAAATTTAATTTATAATTTAAAATATATCTAGTGTTGCCATTCTCAAGATTAAAATATTTCAGCGCCAGGATCATACGACCCCGATTCTGCTTTCAAGAACCTGAAGGACACGAAACCCAGTTACACATTCGGATTGAAACCGAAACCGCCGAAAATAGAGATCTCCCCCGGTATGCTGAAGCACATTATACTGCACAGTGCACTGAAGCACATTTCTCCCAAATTCTTAATCGTTTTCTGAATTTATCCACTCAGGCTTTAAATTTCTGAAACTGCCTGTTTGTTTAAACTAAAATATATGCACACTATTGATTTTTGGGAAAAATTAAAGTTTTTATTACACTTTCACATTATTTTTCATGCCAAAAATATAGGAGAGTAATTATAATTTTACTTACTTTATTTTTCATTTTATAATAAATATATTTATTATTATTTTCATTAAATGTCACTTATTTTTCTTATTATACGTGTTTATACTACGCAAACACTTCCAAAATCCTTTTTTATATTTTTCTCTCTTACAGGCATGTGATATCATGCATTATAAGGAGAAAAACGTATCCTCTGAATATTATTACATTTTCAGATGGAATTCTTTCATACATATTTTATTAAATTTCACTTATTTTTCTTATTATACGTGTTTATACTACGTATCGTTTATTCTACGCAAACACTTCCAAAATCCTTTATTATATTTTTCTCTCTTACAGGCATGCGATATCATGCATTACAAGGAGAAAAACGTATCCTCTGAATATTATTACATTTTCAGATGAAATTCTTTCATACATATTTTCATTAAATTTCACTTATTTTTCTTATTATACGTGTTTATACTACGTATCGTTTATTCTACGCAAACACTTCCAAAATCCTTTATTGTATTTTTCTCTCTTACAGGCATGCGATATCATGCATTACAAGGAGAAAAACGTATCCTCTGAATATTATTACATTTTCAGATGGAATTCTTTCATACATATTTTATTAAATTTCACTTATTTTTCTTATTATACGTGTTTATACTACATATCGTTTATTCTACGCAAACACTTCCAAAATCCTTTATTATATTTTTCTCTCTTACAGGCATGCGATGTCATGCATTACAAGGAGAAAAACGTATCCTCTGAATATTATTACACTTATAGATGGAATTCCTTCATACATATTTTCATTAAATTTCACTTATTTTTCTTTTTATGCCTATTTATATTAAGTGTTCCTGCCTATTTAAGCAGCTAAGCATTTTCAGTTGTTTCATGATTTAAAAAAAATTGTCAATGATGACGTCGACGTGTGAGCAAACACAGTATGATACTAAAAGAGTGACATTTGACATACTTGGCCCCAAAAAATCATCGTTCAAAGTTGATTTGTGAACATTAAATATTGGCAATTGCTAATATTTCTCCGGTGGTGTGGTATTGATGTCTGGGGATGTCTCAAGTGTCGACTTCGTTACTTAATCGAAGCGGATGGCTATGTTTAGCTGCTTTCGTCATTAGAAATAGGCAGCCGGTTATGTAACGCATCTCTACAACTCAATTTACTTCTATAAGAGACAAAATTTCAATGAAAAAGTTGATTTTTATGGCGTTTTTCTCACTGTTACAGATTAAAAAATATTATTTAAAAAAAAATTGGCGCAGCTTTTTCTTATTTGGACTTTGCGCCATAAAACCCAACCAACCAACCTCGTTGTTACAGAACTGCTCATATTAACATGCTTAAATTTCAGAATAATTCAATGGTTTCCTCTTCTTTTCAGCTCCCGGTGCTTATGATCCCGAAAAAAGCATAAAAACCGTCCTTGACAATCAGCCCAGTTATTCTTTCGGTTTGAAATACAAGGACCCCAAACATGATGACATTCCAGGTGAGCCAAGCAAATTTTCGTTTTTTTTTTTCGCAGAATGTTGACAGAAATAATGAACAAAATGCTTTAATGACATTGTTTTTGCTTAAATGGGTGTGTAAAAAAGGCGTGTTTTCTGCGTTTTTAAAGTTTGAACTTAGAAAAAATCTCAAAGTTTTTTCCCATTTTTTTTCGTCATCGTAATTATTCGATGCGTGACATAGCAGAGTGGTCCGAGATTCTGTGATCTAGATATACCACATAATTGGACTTTCCTTCAAATATTTCAAATTCCTAATTTTTATGGCCATTGAACCATTGTTTACTGCTCCTGTCTATCGAAAATCGGGTCTTCCTCTATTCCTTGTCTAACTGGCACAGCTGCCGTATAATCCAGCATGCGAATTTCTGAAGTTTTGGCGACGAATAAATGTTGCCAAAAAGCAATAAGGTGACATAACAAGATGACATAAATACTAGAGTTGTCAAAACGGAATTTTCTGTATAATTCTTATAGATCTCCATCTCTATGACGCAAGAAAACCAGACTGCCAGATAAACAAGAAAATCCGCCAAAAAATCAGCAAACTCAGACTTTGGTGTACTGGATTACGCGGCAGCTGTGGCGCCTTATTTATTCTAGTTGAGAGAATTTCTTTTAGTATGCTATTGTGTCTTTCATATGAATAACAGATCCACCTAAATGAAGCAACTTGTTTAAATGTAATGAATAACATCTGGCTCTAAATAATTCAGTGTTGTGTTTTTCACTCCAGGCTGATATTTTCATGAATTCCATAAAAACACTTCTCACGATTCTAATATAATCAAAAGAGGGCCAAATTTTTTTTTTTTTCCCTTTCGGTTAAAGTTCACATTTTCAAAGCGTAAATCTTGTATTAGATCTTGTACACTGATGAATGTGTTTTCCTTGACAGAATGCCACATGGACATTACTAAATGCTTTAATTCAAAAAATGATTGCATAGCCATAGCAATAAGCCTCATCACTTCAGATAGGATATCATCGTTTTCGCCAAATATTATTTACAGATTGATCTATTCTGTAATCATTTCTCAACTCAATTTATTCAATGTGATGAACACCGGTAAATAAAATCATATGGGGCAAGAAACAAAAAAAAAACATATGAATTAATTTTTCTTGAAAATAATATTTTTTATTGTCAGCTATATTAAGAGTATTAAAATTATATTTATAATCTATTTTATACACATTTGAGAGTTTTACATTGGCATTATAAAAACACCAATATGAATTTTATTGAAATATTAAATTTAAAACAAGCTTCAAGTAGCTTGCTTTTTAATGATCCTTGTGAAAAAATTTATTGCTCTTAGCTTTGCTTTATATAAGAATGTTACTCCTAATGTTAATTTTTAATTCAATTTTTAAGCCAGATGAATAATTGTTTTTTAAATAAAAATGTTTCAGCTCCTGGTTCTTACGATCCAGATTCAGCTTTTAAGAACTTACAGGATACGAAACCTAGTTTTTCGTTTGGATTGAAACCGAAGCCTCCGAAGACAGATCAAACACCCGGTAGAGCGATAACCCATTTTTTATTTGGCACCAAATATTTGCACATTTTGCACTGACCTTTACTTTTATTTTTTCTAAATTATTGCAATGAAGTCAGAAAGACGTAGTAAATAAATGTTTTAAAACTATATAATTTATATATAATACGAAGATCTCTAATTGATTTATTAGCGCTTCTCTTCAAATCAAAATATTCTTTACCAATCATTTTTAACAAAATATTTAATATATACAATAAAATTTAAAATTTTCAGTTTTCATTTTTTGAATTTTATATTGCAGTATATAATCTATCAAGTTTTTTTTTCCCGTTTTATTACTTTTTTTGTTTTTATTTGCTTAAATCCGTGTATGTTATTTATTTTACGCTTCTTATCGTCACAAAATCACATTCTAAATTTTTTTTTTTTCATATTCTCTCCTTTTTTCAAAATGGCGGCACACGGCACTTGATAATCCCTTTAAATTAAATTTCTCCAACTTGATTGTAAACTCTTTTTAGCCCCTGGTCAATATGACGCTAGCGATGCTCTGAAGAGACTGCAAGATTCCAAGCCAAGTTACACATTTGGCGGGAAACACTATACGCCAAGAGCCGATGATATCCCTGGTAAGAAAGGATAATGAGAAATTAAATTTATAAGCAGTAAAATGATGGGAATGAAGAATTTTCACTGCATATTTTTAAATTAAACTTATCATTATCTAGTTCTAATTGCTTGAAAAATTTCATTTGGGAGTAAATTCTTTCCTTATAGCCTTTTAACTACGTGAGATTTAAAGATTGCAAATTCATACCAGATTTTGATATTTCAGACAAATAAATTTTAGAGTGAAAAATTCTCTTTTTAAGTGTCATAATAAATTAATTTTTCTCGCCTTTTCATTCTATACAAAAAAATCTCGAAAATATTTAATTTTTGATTCTGAAATGTTGTATTTTTGTATCTTGATCCATCTTGATAATGGTACGTCATAACTAAGAGTTACCCCCCACCTAGAAAACATAATTCTCATCTACAAAAAAAATTATATATATTTGACATCTACGTTAACTCTTTCATTAATTGAAGGCTGACATATATATATATATATATATATATATATACATACATACATATGCATACATATATAAATATATATATATATATAATTTGTGCCTGCCTCTAATTCAATTCATCTACGAAATGGATATTTGCCATAACTTGGAATCCAGTTTTGACTGTAAATCATAGTGGAAAAAAATAGTTTTCATTTTCAATAAATGACACTAGTGTAAAAAACAAGCATACATTTTGTTCCAGCCTCCATCCATTCTGTCTTAATTCTTTTATTTCCAGATTCTTATTATTGATAACTTTTAATAAACTGTGGTAGTTATGCAAATAAATTTTCGGAGAGAATACGATTTTTGGATAAAATGATGGAAATGAGTGGTACTTATATATATATTATTTCGTCACCATTTTATGAAAAAAATATGTCACTAAATATTGTGATTTAGAGCCAAATAATGCACTTACGGTTTACTATATTTTAGTATATTTTAACCTCATGTTTTTTCAGCTCATGCAAATTTTAAATTTATGATTAAAACAAGGAAATATGAATTAAACATAAAACTTTATCTATTCGTTTCAGTGAAATTATGAATTAAGTGTTCAGTTTTTTCTTCTCTCTCACATTTTGAAAAAAAAAGGATTAAAATGTTTAATATGTGGCTGCATATTATTTTTTGGAGAGGAGGGGATAAAGATCGATAGAACAATATGTAGCTTTCTAACAACACGAATTGATTAAACTAAATATTTTAGTTGGAGTAACTCAATTTTGTTAAGGAAAAAGGAAATCAAAAAATTAATACATTCAGTTTTGGGGCAAATATAAACTACGGTGTATGCGAAAAGGTAGTACTCCTTTTCACGTACACCGTAGTTTATATTTGTGTTGTTATTAATAGTGTGTAATATTTGCGTATGCAGTTTTTTATCATTAATACCATACAGTGTTTGCATACGTAGTTTTATCATTAATACCATACAGTGTTTGGGTATATAATTTTAACAGTCATAACATATAATGTTTGTTTTATTTGTATTTGTGTTGTGAAATATTACTTACTCATAGATTTTTTTCGCTGAATTGCACTTAAAAAATTCCTAATAAACTACACATTTTAAACAAAATAACCAAAATTTATGCTCATTTTGTTTTTAAAAACTAAAAATTTCAGTTTATAAGCGAGAATTTATCAGAAAAACGGATTTTACATGCATTAAGAAATGTGTTTAAATGTACCTTATCTGCACTTGCGCGTATAGAGTTATATACCATGGGATTCATATAGAAATCCTTACTCTAATCAAGTTCATTTAAGCATATGTTTGAATGGTGACGCATGTAATTTATCAATAAGTATTATAATTTAAGTGTTTATTTTTAAATACACTTTTAATTTGCCTCAGCCCCGGGAGCATACGATGTGGAGAAAGTAGAGAAAAATGTTCTGCAGTCTTCTCCTGCGTATAGTTTCGGAATCAAGTATAAAGACCAAAAACCTGATGACATTCCTGGTAATTTCTGATGTTTCTTTCATCGCCAATAATGCTGCATGTTTGGCGATAATTTGCATGACTTTTGGGGTGTTTTGTAAAAAGATCTTTAAAATATATATATAATACATGATTATGATTGAGATATGTTCCTAAGAGATGATGTTCCGGATAGTCTTTTTCAGCTCTACGAATAAATGTATTTGGCTCTATTTTACATGTTTTGATATTTAGTTAATTGGTCTTAGAAAAATATAAAAAATGCGTACTGCGATTTACTGTTATATAATTGTGATTGCAGTATAATGGCATTCTAGGTAATTTCTGCTTCGTCTCTAAAATATAATATGTGTGGCGATATTTTGCATGATATTTTTAATTTAGTTCATTTTTGTTCAAAATGTATTAACAATATATGGTTTAATGCTAAGGGATATTAATTAAAGTATGCTGTGTGTGGTGATGTTATGATCTATTTCTGTTATCTTTTTCATCGCCAAGATTTAAGAAAACCTACATTTATTTCTATTCCTACATGATTTTAAAATTCTATGTAGTAATGTAGAATTAACAGTAATTATATTTATATAATATATTTTTGGCAATGTGTTATATTACATTATTGTTTGTCCATCGCTTAAAATACAACAAACATTTTTTTTGGCGATGAAAAAAAATCAAATTTACTATTTTATATCAGTTTTTTCATCGCCAAACATATAACATGCTTGGCGATACAATGCATGATCTTTAGTTCGTAGTATATTAAAAATATATCGAAAATATTTTCTGTGATTTAATAATCACTTTCAATTACTCTTGAATTCTACTAATAATGAATGAGGACAACGGTGGTCTTATTGGTTAGGGCGTCGTTCTCATTATCAGAAGGTAGTGAGTTCGAATCCCGGCTTAATCGAAGATCCGTCGTGTTTGCTAAAGGCGACTTGAACTGGTTAAAACTGGGCATGGTCGCAATGTTCTCCAAGTGAAATGATACCTCTTGGAGTGGCAGGTCAAATATTTTGGGTTTTCTGCTTAGTCCCTGCTTCAAAATCATACAGACTCCACCAGGCTGCTTCTATCTAACTGGTAGAGCCCAACTCAGAGATAAATACAGAGAAGCATGCTGTTGCAATAACACCACTAGATATACGCAACAGAGTTTCTGCTGGTAACAAAAGTTTCTATGGAATACAATAACTAAACTAAAACATAATCATTTTTAATTAAGCATTTAAGACCAAGGATTGCAAGTTGTAAATATCTATGTTTGGCGGATGTAATTGTTTGTTTCTACATTTTTGTTCAGGAGTGTCTCAAAATTCTAATCGGCAATGCATGACACTGTTACAGTACACTTTTCATTTCCATTAAAAGCGACGTAATAAAGTTCTTAAATTTACCTTTCATTTGCAAATTTTCCAACTTTTAAATGAAATTTTATTGTGATTTGTTTAATCATATTTTCATTTGCTAATGTACAAGCAATATGATTCCATTTGGTTGTTGTTGCTTTCGCGCAGCATGTCCATTTTTGGACCTTGTGCCATAAATCCCAACCAACCAACTTGGTTGTTGTTGCACCAGTTTAATTCCCTACATTAGCCCTGAGTTGGACTCCACCAGTTAGGCAGAAGCAGCCATAGGTATTCTCCGTGATTTTGAAGCAGGGACAAAGCAGAAGGCCATTAATAATTGGCCTGCTATCCCCAGAGGTATCATTTCACTTAGAGGACATTGCGAATACTACATATTTAACGTCACCCCAGCCACTTTAGTGAGCATGATGGATTTTTGGTAAAGCTGGGTTTCGAACTCACTACCTTCCAATAATGAGAACGATGCTCTAGCGAACCAGACCACCGTGGATTGAGTTCATTTGGTAATGTACCTAAGAGGTACATTACTGAATGAACTCATATTGTCTTTTGGTAATGTACTGATAAGCTCATTTGGTAATGAGTTCAATTGGTAATTTTGTTTTCTCTTCATGTGGTAAAGACGAGACTGATATTGTTTTTGGAGTATAAATGGTTATGCTGTAAAATGGTGCAACTCCATGAAAACTAACCATGAAAGTTCGTCAACTTAACTAATAATTAATGGAACCATTAGTAATGTCATTACCTGGCTCTCATTTTATGTCAAAGAAAATTTAACAATCAGGCAATGCAGGCTAAATATATATTTTATTAATATATTTAGCTACATTCCATTGACAGTAATAATATGAGTGTAAATCAAGGAATTGATTTGGTCTGAGAATAACCGTAAAAAATATGATAACAAGTTAGAAATTAATGCAATGGGATAACTAAAAATCGTTCTTATGAAGAAACTGAAAATAAATATGCTAACCAATCTACAAGCGAAGATGATATTTCAGCTGAGCGTAAATCCCATGGTGAGAATTAAATCCAAGGAGAATGTGAGAGTGTGAATGAATGAGATGATAAAACTACTACAACGGTTTAGGTTGAGTGAAAGTGAATGAGAAGGAGAAATAGAAACTGAATATAAGGACATTCCATGTTAGAGTGAATGATTTGGGTTGATATTAAAGATTTTAAGAAGGTATTGATGATAGAGTATGAATGAAGTATAGAAAAACTGCGAATAGAAGAGTGTAATTACATGTGAATGCTGCAAGGAATGTAACGTTCCAGATACTTGAGAATGTCAGTATGTGAATAGAAAAATGTTACAGTGTGACTGTAAGTGAATGAGAATGCTGTGGAGGCTGCAAATAATGTGACGTTCCTGTTATTAAGGAATGTCATGTGAATAGAAACAAATATCATAAAATTGAATGTAAATGAATGCGAATGCAGTGAAGGCTGCAAGGAATGTGACGTTCAATTTATTAAAGTCTGCTTTTATGCGACCAGAAATAAATATCACAGCATGACTGTAAGTGAGTGAGAATGCTGAAAGAAATATAACGTTCCAGATACTTAGGAATGTCGATATGTGAATAGAAAAATGTCACAGTATGACTTTAACTGAATGAGAATGCTGTAGAGGCTGCAAGGAATGTGTCGTTCCTGTTATAAAGGAATGTTATGTGAAAAGAAACAAATATCACAACGTGACTGTAAATGAAGGACAATGTTCTGAAGGCTGCAATCAATGTGACGTTCCAGCTACTAAGGAATGTCATTATGTGACCATAAACAGATATTACTGTGTGACTGTAAATGAATGACAATACTGTGAGTGTTACAAGGAATGTGACGTTCCTGTTATTAAAGAATGCCATGTGAATAAAAACAAATATCACTGCGTGAATGTAAATGAGTGAGAATGCAATGAAGACTGCAAGGAATGTGACGTTCCAGTTATTAAAAACTGGCTTTAAGTGACCAGAAACAAAAATCACAGCACTGTAAATGAAGGAGAATGCTGTGAAGGTTAAAAAGAATTTGCTATTTCCAGCTACTAAGGAATGTCATGATGTGAATAGTAACAAATATCACCATCTGATTGTAAGTGAAGGAGATTATAGTCTTAAAAGTAAATGAAACGGTGATATAACAATGCGAATGTAAGAGAATATAACTGAAATTAAATACTAATGTGGTTATTTGTGTTGATTAACATTACGAAAATAATGGAAAGTAGTAAGGAATTAATGCTTTGAAAAGTGGAAAGGAATGTGACATTCTGAGTGAAAAAAAATGTCATAACGCGAAAGGAAACAAATAGAGTAATTGTATCTGAATGAAGGGATGAGACTTCAAGTTAACACATGTTAGAAAATTTGATTGGATATTGTATAATAAGTCGTATATAGTAGAAATTAATTAGTATTGTGGAAAAAGTATAAGGAAACTCAAACGTGTTGATTAAAATAAAATTGAATGTGATGATCCAAATAATGAATGTTGCACAAGAAGAAGGATGACAAAATATCGTAATTAGGTATGACACATATGACTGTTGCGCGTCTGCGAATCAGCATGATCGGAAGATTTATAATTTATTGTACATAAAAACATTCATTTCAGTTTTATTAAACAATTTAGTAAATTTTGTAATGAAACTACAACTGAATATCATAAGGTCATTTGCAGGTGAACTTGTCAAAAAGTTTAAAAGTAAATACAGTAGCGAATTTGATTAAGAATGTGTTGGCTATGAGAATGTCAGGAGAATTATCTGGAAATTGTGTATGTAAGTGGTGGAATACTTATAAGTGTTGAAGTATGGAGTGTTGGAAAGCTTGAAAGCTGATAACGGAACTATGAAGAGAGATGTAAGTGAAACTATCTGCAGAAATGAAGCCAAATTACAAAGATATAATTCCTTTGAAATATAAAATTATAATTATGAGTAGCACTTACTATATTTTGAAATATAAACAAGTTAACTTAACTAAACAGTTGTAGACATGGATTAATTTTGAGCGAAATAAAAATGAATTATTCAGTTTAATACACTCATAACTTAAAATGAACTTTGAGAGAGATGGTTCATTTTCAATAAATATCAACTTGGTGTATTTCAATTGTAAGCTGTAATCTGAACATTGTTTGTGATTTCTGGTAATTCACACATGTAAAAATGTCCTTCCAGCACCTGGTGCATATGATCCAGATAAAAGTGTCAAAACTGTCTTGGACACAGTACCTAGTTACTCCTTTGGGGTGAAGTACAAAGATCCTAAGCCAGACGATATCCCAGGTGAGTGCTTACCATGGATTTCAGCCAACGTTTGCATGCCTTTGGACTCTGGAAAATACATTTTTGAGCTTTTCAGATGAGTATTTGTGAAAAATAAAAAAGAGAATCTCATGGAAACGTCGTGTTCTTCTTTTTCCTCTAGCTCCTGGAGCTTATGATGTTGAGAAGGTCGAGAAGACCGTACACCAGTCTTCCCCTGCTTATTCTTTCGGTTTGAAATATAAGGTCCAAAAACCGGATGATATCCCCGGTAATTGTTCTAGCTCATTTTTCGACTTTTTTTAAGAAACATTTTTTGATTCGAACATATAAAAATATATTTATTAATGCTCCGTATAAAAATTAAATTCAAAATGGCTGTCTGAGCAACATTAAGATGTTTTTTCTAAAAATTTTATCTCTTTTAAGTTACTATACCGACCCAATTAACAACTTATGTTTTTTAAGTTACCAAAAATGACTTTGTGCATTTTTTCACATAGTATGATATATTTTGTTGTTACACCAGCATACTTCCCTATATCTAGCCCAGAATTAGGCTCTACCAATCAGTAAAAGAAACTGAGTTGGAATCTTTGTAATTTAGAATAGTTGGCTGGGTTTTGTGGCACAAGGTCCAAAAATAGAGAATCTGTGCCAGAACTGATATGTTTTGTCGTTATTGGCTTATCCTCTTTAAAGATCTGACATTTTTCAAATCAACTCCAATAAATTGTTGACAATTAGAAAGTCAATGACTAGCAGGGGATCTGAGGATAAATTCTCCCATGAAAGTTCGATGCAGTCCAGAATAAGTTTTGATGAGGCTGGATGGTCACAGAATTTTAACAAGAGGGATATTTTTTGTACCAAGTTCAAACGATAAACATTTTGGATGTCTAATCTTGTGTAATATAACAATATATTTTTCAAAATTCGAGCAGCAATAAAGCGTTAAAAAACAAAAAAGTTGTATATAACATAATTAAAATTTAACTACATATAAAATAACAAAAAGATCATTGTTTATTAGATTACAAAAAATGTAAATTAGTAAAACATAGGAAAACCATTACATTTAGAAAGACAAATAAGTTTCTGTGTAATATCTCCCCAACAAATCAGGTAAAGTTAAAATATCACAAAAAGGAGCAAAACGATAGTGCTTAAAATATGAACAGGTAATTAATACATGAAAAATAGTTAATGGTTCATCTCACATTTCTTACTAAGAATTTAGTTCATTTAAAAACAAATGCCTTGGCGTGAAACTTGTGAGGCCGATACGACGGCGAGTTAATCTCACATCAGCATTTCGTTCCGGTAAAACTGTTAATGAGGTAACATATGGAAACATGGCAAACAATTTATTTTTGACCTTCATGTTCCATGACTCTCGCGAATGAGAATGAAATCGCTTTTTAACACCCCTTCTCACATCAGACAATGGAATTGATGGCAGAGATTGGCCGGGTGCCGATTTAGAGCTGCATTAGCCCTCTCATTGCCATTGAGACCTAAGTGACTTGGGATTCAACAGAAAATAATGCCATATCTTTTGCCAAAAAGGGAAGCTAATTTTTGAAAATTCTAGATACAATGGTATGGCGTTCATTTAAAATTGTTTGAAAAAAAAATAACTAAATCACTTAATACTTAAATCTATTGACATGCACCTTAAGTTCCAAATATGTATTATTTTCAAATGTAATTACCAATTTAAACTCTTATAAATCTTTTTGGTGCATTAGTTGAAGAGAAATTTCAAATTTTGATCATTTATTAACATTTTCATTTTGCTTTTCTCTTCTTTTAAAACCAGTTTTCGTGTTAATTTCAGCTCCAGGATCGTATGATCCCGACAAAAGCATAAAAAATGTCTTAGATAACACTCCTAGTTACTCTTTCGGTGTTAAGTACAAAGATCCCAGACCTGACGATATTCCTGGTGAGTAGACCCTTTTGAGCACTGCTAAAAGCACTTGCAGGACATTTATGCAGCACTCAATGCATGTTTCTTACATCACTCTACTATGCATGAATAAATATGCAAAAATTTATATGATTCAATTGCATGAAATTCTTTATAGATTTAGTTGCATTATGAACTTCAAATTCGATATGAAAAATCGAAGATAACTTTTCACTGAGCAATTTAATTTTCTTTCATTATCAGTTCTGTGGGAATGAAGCTGATTTTAGTTTATTTTAGGCTTAGCAACAAATCTATAAAAATTTTGCTGCCGCTAGGTTTTTCTGAGTTTGAAATCAATTAAACTTATTAAATCATCAAGAATTAATTAAGAATAATGAATAAAAAATAAATTACTAGCTAAAAAATATGCCAATTTCTTAAAGAAATACTTAAATTGTTATAGTATACCGAAATCGGCACCCTATTCACAAACAACTTTTTTTTTTCATAAGAAATTAACTTAACAATTATTTTATTTAATGCGTTCTAATACTTCAGGGTATAATGTCAATCAATTGTATACCAATTCAAAATAATAATAATAATTAGTGAACAAAACTGTTATATAAACATAATATTTGATTATCGGGATTTTCGTGGCGTATTTCAAAAATGTAACCATAAAAATGTAATAAATATTTTTAATAAACCATAAAAATGTAACAAAAATATTTTGTCACATCAAAAAGGAAAATAACAACTTATTACTAACGATTATTAATGAAATAAATAAGGATATTTGGGTTTAAATTGCTTTAAACTTGAAATATTTTTTAGAGAGAGACTACATTAATATCTTCAGTTATATATATATACCTGAGTAAAATGTATATTAGATAAGCAAGTGAAAATCGTGTATAAAGGTAAAAAAATACATTTTTGACATTGGTACGTGACTTCTAACACGGTTCTTTTAACGTTTTCAAAATTCTTGGCTCTTTCATATAACCTTTGTACCTGTGATAACTGGAGGTCATTTTTATGAGACCTATTGGGAAATAAGATTCAAATAAGCTTTTTTTTTTTAGTTTTTGTTACTTTCATTTTACTGCCATTAATATTTCCGAACAATAAATAAGCCTCAAAATCGAAGCCAAGTTTTCTTAAATCTGTTTTGAGAGTAAAGCAATACTAGCGCTGTGTTCAATGTAGCGCATAGGTTGAATCGAATTTGACTGTAAATAATTTTAAAATATACTGTCAATTAATGAATATTTGAAATATATTAATACGACATAATAGATGATGGTAAATGGGAAAAATAATATAAATGATGTCGGAAAACATAAATTAAGTATGGCTATATGTGCATATAGATGTATACCTTGGGTAACTTCTTCGTTTCAACTGCATGGTCACCATAATTGTTAATTTAAGAACATGAAAAATTAATGTCGTAGCTGGCGGAGGTATTTCTTTAATGATTAGGAGACCGTCTAAATATTATGTGCGAATGTGTTAGTCCAATTTTTTACCCCTCTTCTAATGCCAGAAAAAGTACAATTACCTGACCCCCACAATCGACACGTTAGATTTTCACAATTCTTCCTCTTACTTCTGTAATGCATCAATAAATGTGTAAAATTAGCCTTTTTGATTACGAGTTTCAATATGCTGCATTTCCACAATATTTACCAGAATATTTAAAAAAACTATATATATATATATATATATATATATATATAGAGAGAGAGAGAGAGAGAGAGAGAGAGAGATAGATAGATATATGCATGTACGTATATATTATTATTATAACATCTCCTGAGAATTTGTTCACTGCTCAACGGTCATCTGTTATATATAAGGGGCCTACTAGAGAGGAACTTACAATCAATGGTTCATTTATGAACATCTATTCGTTCAAAGCATTCTTTTTTTATAGGGAGGAATATTATTAAACAAATAATCATCCTTGACAATTTACAAGATCCATTTGTTCTACTCACAGTAGCCTTGTAACTGGATAATGAGATTAAAGCAAAAATTCTCGGTTCATTTCCATCATCCACTGTTGAACAAGAGGAGATGGATGTCATGTTTTTCGGGGTTATTAAGTGGGAGTTTTTCAGGTTTTCTCCCTTGTAACAGGTGGATATAGCTGCTCTATCCAGGAAAAGTCTTCCTTGACGGCTATTAGTCGGCGAACATGAAATGCTTTACAAATGCCTTAGAGTATTCACAACATGACGTCAAAACATCCAAAATCAAATTAGGATTCGAACTCGTGAACAGTTGAGGCCAGATTGCTAAAATTCAGCTGCTTCTGTTATGCTGTATTCTTCGATGGATAATAGATAGAACTATTAAACTAAAATCTGTGGCACGAGAGCCCATGTGGGCCAGTGCTTATCTCTGTTTTTCTGACCGAAAGGACTTGGGGTGCGAGGCAAATGTCCCGGTTAGATGGTCAACCTAACGCGAAATCCCCGTCGTTTAGTTTCCAAGCGTGCTTGGTACTCAGTTTATAGACCCAGGCCAAGAATCGAAGCTGGAATCTGTGCCTTGGAAGTGTGAAACTTTCCCACTGCACCACCGGGCTTCAATAGATAGAACAGATATTATAATATTCGGATTTCACCTTCCGATTACATGAACTTCTGATGGAAGAAATGAATTGCTTAAGGATACTTTTTTTTATTTCACTCTTATTTATGGGTGTCATAAAATGTTAAATATATATCTTTTCCAGTTAAATACAAGAAAAAAAAATTAAAAAATCAGTTGGAAAAAATAAGCTTTTGTAGAATATGTTACATTAAAAAATGTTATAAAATTGAAACACATTATTGATAAATACACTAGCTTATAATGAACTAAAGTTCTTTTCGCCTATATATATATATATATATATATATATATATATATATATATATATATATATATATATATATATATATTACAGTATTTTTTTGTGATATTTTGGTAAAGTGTATAATCTCATAAGAATCTTATACAACTGGAATAAGAATACAACGAACAATCTTGAAGAAAAAAATGAGCTAAAAGAGAAATCCTGAAAGAGAAATTTTTTTTTTATTTCTTTCATTGGATATGCACTAATTTGTGTTAATTGGCACTAAAGCTAATTGGACACTCGTGAAAAATCAAAATCTCATATTTTAGAAAATTGTGCATTGAATATTTTTATTTTATTTGTTCATTAATAAATATTATACTAAAAACAATCAGAAAATAACTGAAATGGCAGAGCTGCAAATTGAAAATATTAATTTTCAGTATAACGTTTCAAAGCAGGTTGAAAGAATACTGAACACTTGATGCGTGGAACTGTTACCTTAAAATAATTTATTCCTTGAATATTACGTAAGCATGTCTCGGACTTCTCGACCTTTCTCCTCTAGTCAGCAAAAATAAAGAAATTACGAAACCTCCTCACACTAAAAAGTCTTGCTTAATACTTAAATTTAATTTTACTAATGGTGATGACAAACTGTGTAACTGCATTTTTAAGTCGATAAATAACGGTCTTCTGTTTTGCTTGTATTTGTCCTCCCACAACCTTGACCACAGAATCGGATGCATCTGGTCAGACTGTGGGGAGAGTCAGATTTCTGGTGGCTTTAGGCTGGATTTGACCCCTCAACTGTTCACCTCCAACCCCTTCCGGTCTTCAGCGTAACCAGTGCCGAGGCATGTTTCAGCATCACATGAGCATTTTCAAGCTGACACACTTCCTCCTAAAACGACATTTTGGCACGTGACTTCTAACACAGTTCTTTTACCGTTTTCAGAATTCTCGGCTCTTTCAAGTAACCTTTGTACCTGTGATAACTGGAGGTCATTTTTATGAGACCTATTGGGAAATAAGATTCAAATAAGCTTTTTTTTAGTCTTTGTTACTTTTATTTTACTGCCATTAATATTTCCGAACAATAAATAAGCCTCAAAATCGAAGCCAAGTTTTCTTAAATCTGTTTTGAGAGTAAAGCAATGATAGCGCTGTGTTCAATATGGCAAATAGGTTTAATCTAATTTGACTGTAAATTATTTTAAAATATACTATGCGGGTAAGGTATAACAATTCAATGCACTTTTGTAGACAAATTTTTCACACATTAAATGCCTCAAGCCATTCATTTCTTGGAATAGATGAAAAAAATGCATTTATAGCCACATCAATCTCTTCTTCTGAATGAAAACGACGTCCACGTAAGTTCTTTTTTAGATTAAAGAATAACCAAAAGTCGCACGTAGCTAGATCAGGTGAATACGGTGGATGTTCGATCACTTTAATTTGTTTTTTTTTAAGATACTCAACTGTTAATCCGGCTGTATGTGAAGATGCATTGTCATTTTGAAGCATTAGCCCCTAACATTCAGTTCTTGTAGAACTTCTGAAAGACATTTAGTGGTATACTAGTTTGTTGTTACTGTCTTCTGTCCTTCCAACTTGATGGCTTTGACCAAGCCCGCACTTCTGAAGAAAACGGCATACATCACTTTTTTCAGGGCTCGTTGTTTTTTCACCATTGTCGGCGTGGGATCATCTTCAAAGACCCATACTTTGCTTTCTTGATGTGTTGGAACGTCACAAAATGGTATGTACGTTTCATCACCTGTTACAATTTTAGAAATGATGCGATGGCCATCATCATTTAACAATTTAAGAGTTTCTTTACTGATTCTGACAAGCTCCTCTTTTTGGTACTCAGTTGGATTATAGAGAACCCAACGGCAAACTACTTTTTTCATATGTAATTCTTCATGAATGATTTTGTGTATGGCTGCGGATCCAATGTTAAGTTTCTTCTGTATCATTTGATAGGTACAGCGATTATCATCCATTAACATTTTTCGTATGGCAGACACATTATCCGGGATTACTGCCGACCGCGGCCTTCCTGTGTGTTCTTCATCCTGAAAAAAATTGCGACCTCTTCTAAATACTCTAAATCATCTGAATACAGTAGCACGAGCTGGAGATTCATCACCAAATGCTAATTGCAACCGTTGAACGCATTCTTCTTGATTTAATTTTGCTTTAAAATCGTAGAAAATCATAGCGCGAAAATGTTCTCGCTTCAACTCCATTTTCTCTTCTGTTTAAAATTTATTCTACGCTAAACAAGTTGAAGTAAGTCAGTGAAAAATCATCTTCTGTGTTAAAATACACTTTGTATTTTTAAATTTAACTGTTATTTTTATTTTGTAAATTCTCGTCTCCGCTTATCTCAAAAATTTCAGATTAACCCTCGTGTAAAGGTGGAGCAAAATATCCTCTAAGACCTTAATAATTCCAACAAAAAAAGTTTCAGAAATCAAATATTATCGGAATAAAATTTGTTTACCTGACAAAAGTTGTTTCTTGCTATTTCGCCAAGCTTTCATTAAACCCTGGTAGCGTTGACACCAGATGCACTGATAGCATTGCCTTCCTCCAATAATTTAACATAAAGGACAATTTCCTGATTGGGGAAATTAAACTGAGAAACATTTATCAATGTTTTATTGTTAATAATATAGAGATTGTTTATTTTTTACATTGTAAAATATCTCCTAGTAAAAAGTGCTGAATTAATATTATTTGTAAAAGCTATTTAAATAAGACTTGCTTATTTTTATTCTAATTGCATATTGCTTTTATATTTCGATGGAGCATGCATATATATATATATATATATATATATATATATATATATATATATATATATATATATATATATATATATATATATATATTAGGTTAACAACTAAGTAATTGCAGATTTCACTTATAGATTACTTCATTTGAATTTTTAGGTTTGCAGACATATAACAAATGTCAAACAAATTTTGTTAGTTCATAGTTAGCAATTCAGCTGTCATGAGCAAAAAAAGGTTTTTTGATCGGTTGCGTAATTTTCGTTGAAAAATGGAAAATTAAAAGGAACATTATCATAGTCATATTTTGATTTTTTATTTCCGCAAAGGGAAAAAAGAATCGCAAGCTCATAAACAGTTATGTGCTGTTTATGGTGACGAAGCCTTAAAAGAACGGCAGTTTCAAAATTGGTTTGCCGGATTTCGTTCTGGTGATTCTTCACTGAAAGATGAAAAACGCTTTGGTCGTCCAGTTGAAGTTGGTGACGACCTAATCAAAGCAATAATTGATTCGTATCGTCACAGTACAACACGTGAGACTGCAGAGATGCTTCATGTATCACATACATTCATTGAAAATCACTTAAAACAACTTGGCTATGTTCAAAAACTTGATACATGGGTTCTTCACGAACTGAAAGAAATGCATTTCATGCAACGCATTAACTGCTGAGATTTGCTAAAGAAACGTAATGAAAATGATACATTTTTAAAACAACTGATAACTGGCGAAGAAAATTGGGTTGTTTCCGACAATATCAAGCGGAAAATATCATGGAACAGACCATGTAAATCAACTCAAACAACATCTAAAGCTGATATTCATCAAAAGAAGGTTTTGTTATCAGTTAGGTGGGATTACAAAGGAATTGTTGACTTAGAACTCTTACCACCCAACGGAATGATCAATTCTGATGTTTACATTGAACAACTAACGAAACTAAACAATGCAGTTGAAGAAAAGCGGCCCGAATTGACAAATAGAAAGGAGTTGTATTTCATCATGACAATGCAAGGCCACACATAACTTTTGTCACTCGGTAAAAATTATTGGAGCTTGGTTGGGATGTCTTGCCACATCCACCATATAGGCCTGACCTTGCACCATCTGATTACTTTTTGTTTCGATCTTTACAAAACTCCTTGAATGGTAAAAATTTCAATAATGATGATGATGTCAAATCGTACCTGATTCAGTTTTTTGCTAATAAAAACCAGATGTTTCATAAACGTGGGATTATGATGCTGCCTGAAAGATGGCAAAAGGTCGTTGATCAATATAGGCAATACATTACAGAATCAAGCTATTTAGTTTCATGGAAATATTGTCTTTGATTTTCTAAAAAAAAAAATTCGCAATTACTTAGTTGCCAACCCAATATAACGTTATTCTATTGTAGTCATATTTTGTTGGTAATTTGCTTAAAACAAACCCGCAATGTAGTAGTAGCTTCAAAATAATTGACACTGATTTTTTCAATTTTTAATCTTGTACCTCTAATTTACATATGTTTAAGATTTCACAGAACTATTCACAAATGCTTGTTTTCACAATGTTGCAAACTCATTCATGCAGCTCCGGGTTCCTACGACGCGGACCAGGCCATACTCAACGTACTGGATTCAACGCCGAGGTATTCTTTCGGCGGGAAGCCCAAACCTCCTAAAATAGACGACATCCCTGGTAACTGTTTTCCAAAGATGCATGAGTAGCTTTAGTAGTAGAGGTAGAATCTTTTCAAGTGCTCGATAAACACTGCACGTTTAAGGGTATCGACAGCGAATAACGATTCTAGCTGCATGCTTATTTTAAATTCTGTTGTTACTAATCTCAGATGGTCTCTCTGTGAATCCAAAAATATAGAAAAAGTCTAAAAACAAGTGAGGACCTCTTCCATCTTAAAATCCAAGGAAACTAAAATATAAACCGGTGTCATCCTGTCAGCCCCACACCAATGGACCGAAAGAAAGATCTTCTATTCTTGCCGGAGAGAGAGTGGCATTCAAATTTGTAATAGGAAGATTCTTGCTGAAGGGAAACCAGCAGTTTCAACTGATCATGGGTCACCGTAAGAAAAAGACAGACCTGGGTCCCTATTAGTTGGGCTTAACAGAAAAGTATTCACGCCTAGGGTAATCCTACCAGAAGAAAAATTCCCGACATACTTAGCCCATTCCTCCCTCGAACACCCCTCCAATAAGTTGAAATAACAGTCAGGAATAGGAGGAACACTTCAATACTAAGGTAGATGTACCTTTCAAAAGAATTCATTGGCTAGTAAACAAGCTTCTTAAAAACCCCTATAAACATTGTACTGTTTATCGATACACAATATGGAAAGACGTGTTTCCTCACATCAATTGAATACATGTTTTCATGGATTTTTTTGTAATAAAATGAATAAAATTTTATTACAAAAAAATCCATGAAAACATGTACTCAATTGAAAGAGACGGTATTAGTTGTTATGGAGCTCCAGAACAAAAGTTCAATCTCCTGTAGGATGGATGAAAACATGTACTCGTTCTTACAAGTTCACTGAGTGAAAGGGCAAGAGAGGTTCTTTGTAATACTTTAAGAATCACAAAATTCAAATTTAGAAAAGTAATAACCAATAAATTCTTGTGATGGTTGCTAGTAAATGACACATGTATTTTAGTATCACAATACGCCAAAATTTCCTTTTCTTTATTTGTATTGTGTGAAAAACCGATAATTTATTGAAGGATTTTAAAGAAAATCTAATGTCCTTTCTTTAACAAACTTTTCTTTTTTCCTCGTTCAGTTTGTAAAATTTGCGGAAGAATTGAAGAAAAAAAATCATTTATATAGGGGGATATATTTTACTCCAAAATTAGGTGATTCATATGTTGATTGAAAACAAGGAAAATGATTTGAAAATTTTTTTAATGTTATTAATAGGAATGTGTTGCTTTTAATTGAAAAAAAAATTGAAAAAAAAATTTTATTATAGAATATATTTCTTCTTACTCTTTATGATTAATTCGTTCTGAAAGTTGAAAAAGTAAACTGACTTCAAACACCATTAAAAGTTATTACAAAATATTTTATTTAATAATAAGTAAACAAAGTAAAAGTGCGTAAATATATATATCTATTATAAGAATATGTTCAAATGACATCAAATACTTCGTTTGAATAATATATTATTATGTACTGGGTGATCTCTCTCTTTTTTAAAATGACAGTATTTGGAATACCTTGTAGCTTGGTCTAACTGCCAAACTCGGCAAAGACTAATCAAAACATGGGAAAAAGGATTCCGTACAAAAAATTTAGTTCTGAAAATCGCCGTTAGGGCCTTTTGGGGAGTTTACAATGTATGAAATGTGAGAAAAGAAAAATACCAACACATGCAATCGTACAGTTGAATTATTAATGTGTTTAATTACTATATATATATATAATATATTATATATACATATATATATATAGTATCGTGTGGGCACCGTTCTCTGAAATAACATCGTGTATTCTGAGCACAACGTTCTCCACAATCGTGCGTAACATATCACGAGGAATATTCCGCTTTGTCTTAGTTATGTTCTCCTTTAGAATTGACAAATTTGATACTCCACCAATATAACCTTAAGATTTCAAATAACCCTAGAGCTAGAAATCGCATGGCGTTTGGTAATAGGAACGAGGCTGGAAAACTGCGACTTATGACTCTATCGTCAATAAAGTTTTGGCGCAACAGCTGCTTTACTTTATTATAATGTGTGGGGGTGCACCATCCTGCATAACGATTGTCAGTTGCAAACGGTTTCCTTGCTGAAGTTGTGGAATAACAAACGTTTGCAGCATTTCGTGGTACCTTACCGCATTTATGGTGCATGTATCGTGTCCTGTCGGATTGATGGTCGTTAAAAAAGAATGGCCCACTTACGAATTCAGTTGTGAAACCGCACTAAGCAGTGACTCTTGGGGAATTTAACTTCGTGCTCGGTTACAGGCTGCTCAGAAGCCGAAATACGGATATTTTGTGTATTTATTGTCCCATTGAGACAAAATTCTCACTCATCTCCCCACAAAATGTGCCATGGGAAACCATCATCAATTTATACCCTGGCAAGAAATGATAGAGCTAATGTCACTCGCTTATCATAATCTCTTGACTTCAGTTCGTGCATGCGACTGATTTTGAAGGGGTAAAATCCAATAACGCGCCCCTATTACTGTCTCTGTCATCGCACAACCTTTACATTTTCCTTTGATACTCCTGTTTTATGCAAATTCTCTTTATTGTAAACTACAACAACGCCACAAAATACCCTAGCGGCAATTTTTGAATTTTTTTTTTTTTTTTTTTTTACGGAATTAATTTTCTTATATTTTGATTAGTCTAAATACCAAGTTTGGTGTCATTTTGGCTATTAGATCGCGCCACAGGGTGCTCTAAACACTGTCGCTTTAAAAAAGATCACCCTGTCTATTAGTTCATTAACGTAAATTTTTTCTAAATCAGTTATTATTTTGTACTAGTATTTATTATTCATCACAGTTATTTGTTCTATCAGTTGAATATTAGTGTCCGAGTTCATGTCAAACATTTATGATTTAGAAAATGTTCTTTAAATGATAAACATATTTGCCGACAATTTTATTAGTTAACTAAATTTGTGTTCCAATTTTAGCTCCTGGTGCTTATTCTCCCGAGAAAACGGAAAAGGCTTTGAATTCAGCACCAAGTTACACGTTTGGATCGAAATATAAGGAGGCTAAGCCAGATGATATACCTGGTAAGAAAGTTAGATTTCGCCTTGTTTTTTGTGCAGTTCATAAGTTTATTATGTTATACTTATCATTGGCATCAAAAATCGATATGTTATACTTATCATTGGCATCAAAAATCGATATGTTATACTTATCATTGGCATCAAAAATCGATATGTTATACTTATCATTGGCATCAAAAATCGATATGTTATACTTATCACTAGCAGCAAAAATCGATAAGTTAACGTATTCTTGTTTTCCTAATTTATCGTGAAGTAAAATATGACTTCTGATCTGATTCCCAATTTCAAAAAGATGTCTTTTTTGCTGTCTACATTTTCTTTCTTTCATTTTTAATAGACAGGGCTTTCATAAAATGTCTTCACATATAAAAATACATTCTCTATTTAATTCAATTTTAAAAAAAAAAAACTTAACAACAACAACAATAATTAATAACTGAATGATAATTATTGGAGCGTCTATGTAATAAAAAGAATCTGATAAAAAGTTTTTATTTTTCTTCCAAAAGATAATTTATTATTATAAAAAAAATTGAAAAGACATAAGAAGATTTAACAATGCTTTGAATACAATGATTTTAATCTTTGAGTTGAAAATATTATTTTTTTAATTTATCCAGATTTGGGGGAAGGAGATTTAACTTTAATAGACTTAATTGAAAATTTTCAGATCTTGATTACAAATTTAGCAAAAAAATAATTAATAATAATAATTACAAATTTTGTAATAATAATTCAGATCTTAATTACAAATGTAGCAAAAATATGTTTTTATTTTACCAAATTGTACTTTTTAATTTCAGATCATTAAAATATCTGTAACTGTAATATTAAATTATGCAATGATTTAAAAATTAGAATTTTTCGGCCAAAAAAAATAGTTTCCTTATAATTTTTTAATAGTTCTACCCTTTGGTGCACACTCAGTATTGAAAAATATCATTTATCTCTATTTCTTATTGAATATATTTTGTAAGTTTGCTATTGGGCAGTAGCGCCATCTCTTGTCCATAAAGTTAACAAATATCTGTTCCATAAGTATATTTTGGATTATTATACATGTTTCTGTTGCGTATCAAATTTCATTAATTGATAAATGACAATATTGAACAAAACTTTTGATGTAAGATGTGCTTAATACATTATCTGGCATTCAATTACACTGTATGAGCACTTTAAAAATTATTTTATAAGTGTTTTTGAGATGATATGTTTTAATAAAACATAAATTTTTTATTTGTAATTAAAAAACAGTTGAAAAAAGAGCATGTAATAAAACACAAATTTTATTTGTAACTTAAAAATTATTGAAGAGAAAGCATTGGCATATTATTCATAAAATTTAAAGTGAATTGTTTTTCCATGAATTGTTTTTCCCGACATCCCTTTGGATATAAAACGTTCATTAGACATTTACAATGAACGCCATTTAAATTTGAAACCGGCGTGTTTATGCAAATTATAAATTTCGAGTTATTTTGGCAGCATTTGGCTCTTTATTTCACTCGGATTTAAAAAAGTATTCGTGCAAGAAGATATACGGTTTAAATCATAAACGGTTATATTAAAGTTTTATCAAAAGTTATTAATCAAAAAGAAAATAAATCTTTAAATTTTCCCTCATCCTTATTTGCCAGTGATCATCGTATTTATTGATCATATTAGAGTCTTCGATTTCCATTTCTTATATTAATTTAAAATAAACATTTTAAAATTAATATTAATCGATATTTTGTTGGCTTGTGCGTAATTTTAAAATGAAAAGCTTAAATCACTTTATTAATTAATTTACCTAAATTAATTAATAAAGTAATTTAAACATTTTAAAAATCATCTTAATTATATCATAAAAATTTAATACATTTTTATTGCAATAAACTCTAATACGAATACATAAAAAAGAAATAAATTAAATTAAATATAAAAATATTTGTTCATACGCGTTTACAATTTCAAAGCAAATCTATAGATGGCAGCACAATAAATTTTGGTAGAATCTTTTGCATCTGTTATTATCAACTAATGTCGCAATATCCATTGAAAGATAAAAAATATTATCTCAATAGAAATGCCGTTAACAAAAACAAAAAAAAAAAAAAAAGGAAATCAATATTAAATTAATAAAAAAAGAATAAAAATAATCACAATTAATATCATGTTAATGAAAAATAAAATAATCCATACTATGAAAATCATACTTTTATATATTACAACTCTTGATAATCATACTTCAAATGGGAAGCAATATTAACTGCATTCGTTCTAATTCAAACACATAATGCTAAATTTTTTAAATTATATTTTTCATTTTCTTCATAAATGGTAATTAAAGCGAACTGAAGTAACGTTTAAAAAGTTATTCGATTATTTAAAAATTTAAATGATTAAATAAAATTATTCATATTAACTTATTTTTTGAGGATATTTTATCGTAAAGAATGTTTCATCAAATTATTGGTGCAATTTTTTTTCATCTTTTCGAATAACGTTTAGTTTTAAAATATCTCCTGAAAACTGTCTAAAAATTTCTAAATATTTGAATGAGAAGAACTCAAATTAAAATTTTGTAATTTTGTTCTAAAATATTGCCGTATCAAATTCACGCAAGTTTTGTTTTGTAGCATCTTAAAAGGTTAACTTCTTTTATTAAATTATTTTCATATTTCTGTAGTTATTATTCTGAAGGTTGTATATGTATCTAATCCATTTCGAGTTGCTTCCTTTTGCTTGGTACATAAAGAATAATTTATTAAATTGTAACACTATGAATGAAAACAATAATCTGATACCAAAATATATCGCTAGAGTTTACAAGGTCTGTAAAATTTAGGTAACATATGTTAATATGTTACCTAAATTTACTATTATTAATTATTGTTAATAAAATATTAATTATAAAATTAAAATAATATAATTTATAATAAACATATATTTAATTCATAAAATAATGAAGACATAGAATAAATATAGTATATATATATATATATATATATATATATATATATATATATATTTATTCATAAATATATAGTATATATATATATATATATATATATATATATTTATTCATAAAACAATTTTTTAGTGTGAAAGTGGCCATATACACTACTGGCCATTAAAATTGCTACACCAGGAAGAAATGCAGATAACAAAATGATATTTCTTGGACAAATATATTATACTAGAAATAACAAGTGATTAAGTTTTCAAAAAATTTGGCTGGATATATATATATATATATATATATATATATATATATATATATATATATATATCCTGAGAAATCAGTACCCAAAACAACCACCTCTGGCAGTAATAACAGCAGTTATACGCCTGGGCATTGAGTCAAACAGAGATTGGATTGCATGTACAGGTACAGATGCCCATGCAGCTTCAACACGATGCCACAGTTCATCAACCGTAGTGACTGGCGTTTGGTAACGAGTCAGTCGCTCGGCAACCATTGACCAGACGTTTCCTATTGGTGAAAGATCTGGAGAACGTGCTGGCCATGGCAACAGCCGAACATGTTCCGTATCAATGAAGGTCCGTGCAATACTGGCAACAGTATCAATGAAGGTCCGTGCAATACTGGTCAGGCATTATCCTGCTGAAACGTAGGGTTTCGCAGGGCTCGAATAAAGGGTAGAGCCACGGGTCGTAACACACCAGAAATGTAACGTGCACTGTTCAAAGCACCGTCAATGCGAACAAGAGGTGACCGAGACGTGTATCCAATGGCACCCCATACCATCACGCCAGGTGATGGGCCAGTATGACGATGACGAATGCACGCTGCCAGTGTGCGTTCACCACGATGCCGCCAAACATGGATGCGACCATCATGATGCTGTACACAGAACCTGGATTCATCTGAAAAGATGACGTCTCGCCATTCGTGCGCCCAGGTTCGTCGTTGATCACACCATTGAAGGCGCTCTTGTCTATGACGCAGCGTCAAGGGAAGCCGCAGCCATGGTCTCCGAGCTGAGAGTCCATGCTGCTGCAAACGTCGTCGAACTGTTCGTGCGGACACTTGTTGTCTTCCAAACGACCCCGTTTCTTGACTCACGACTCGTGACGTGGTTGCACGATCCATTACGGCCATGCGGATAATATGCCTGTCTTCTCGGCTGCTATTGATAGGTGGCCGTTAAGATCCTGAATGGCGTTCCGTATTATCATCCTGAACCCATCGATTCCATATTCCGCTAACAGTCATTGGATCTCGATTGACTCGAGCAGCAAAACTGCGATAAGATAAACCACAATCCCGGAACGCTACAATTCGACCTTCATCAAAGTCAGAAACGTGCTGGTACGCATTTCTCCTTCTTACACGAGGCATCACAACAACTTTTCACCAGGCAACAACGTTCAAATGCAATTTGTGTATGAGGAACCGGCTGAACAATTTCCTCATTTAAACACAATGTAGGTGTCGCGTCTGGCACCTGCTTTGTCTGAATGCGCTGAAAAGCTAATCATTTGCATATCACAGCACCTTCTTCCTTTCGTATAAATTTCACGTCTGTAGCATGTCGCCTTCTTGGTGTAGCAATTTTAATGGCCAGTAGTGTATTTTTACTTTTCCCGTTTAAAGTCTTTTTTAAATGCTGTCTTTTTGTTAAATATTTATTAATTATATATATTGGCAATTTTCTTTTACGGTTTGAATATTTTTTTAAAACATCAGCGTTAAGCATTTTTAAAAAAAAGATGGATTTGTCCCCATTTCTTAATCTCCACATCAATTGAAATTAAAACTTTTTTTTTCCGGATTTGTAACGAGCATTGTTTACAGAAAAAAAGTGTCGAGTGTTAGTGACCTAAAGTCTTCTCTTATAATTTTAATCATCCAGTACTGATACTGTTTTAGTACAGTGATTTTAATAAAAGTACTGTGTTGTAGTAACTGCATGGTTGGAGACTGTACAGTGCTGCTTATAATCTGTACTTGCAAAATACGAAGTTTATGACTACATTCAACTATTCCTAGAATCTTGTATTTTCTTCATTACTATTTTTAAAACTTAAGTCAATATAAATGTCGGTACTGTTTAGCAGCAATCGCGTTCTGATGATTAATTTCCTGTTGCAGCTCCGAACTCTTACAACATTCCAGAGACCATTGGAGGCAAGGACAATGTCCACTACCAGGCTCCCGCCTTCACCATTGGCGGCAAAGAGGGAGACATCTGGGGCGTCAACAAGGTAAGAGACGAACAGCATTCCGCCACCGTTTGCAAAAAACTAAAGTAAAGAAACGATATCCTTTTACTATATATTTTGTTTAAGACAAATAAAGCATTGCTTAATCTCCTATACATTGAACAAGATTCGGTACAGTATAATTGAAGTTTACTTTTTGTTCAATTATTAATAATGTCTCTTACCTCATTTAGGGAAGGCCTTGTAATATTATTTTATGTCCCTTGATATCTAAATTGAAAGTTTGGATTACTACCATTTTTATAAAACAAATAATTGGACGTCTCTTTTTCCCCATTTAGAGAAGGCTTCTAAATATTATCTTCCATCTCTATATTTAAATTGAATGTTAGAAACACAAATATATTGCAAAACAAATAATTGGACGTCTTTTTTTCTCACTTAGGGAAGGTTTCTAAATATTATCTTCCATCGCTAAATTTAAATTGAAAGTTAGGAATACAAACATATTTGTAAAGCAAATGATTGGACGTCTCTTTTTTACCACACTTAGGAAAGGTTTCTAAATTTTATCTTCCACCCCTATGTTTAAATTAAAAATTAAGTATACAAATATTTTTGTAAAAAAAAAAATATTGAAACATGATTAATAAACATTGTAATTGATATTGTAAAAACACAAGTTTATAATCATTCGACAAGTTTATAGTTAGAGTCAATATTCATATATATAATTTTATAATCACATTTAAAGTACTAAGAACATATTTGATATATGGTATGGAACTCTTTGTAAAATAAAATATTCATCATGGTTATTTTATTAATTTTCTCACCTAAAATTAATAAGGTGAGAAAATAACCATGATTAATATTTTATTTTACAGATATGCATTAGCATATTATCTGTCCATGTAAATATGAAAATCACACTGAATTAATAATTAAACTAATAATATTGTAACTCCATAAATGTATGCAAAGCTGCTGTTATAAATCATTTTAAAAAAAAAGATGATTTAATAAAAATATTAATAAAAGTTTGACTTTTTCATTATGTATATTTTATTATGATTACTATCTTAAAAATTGATTTATGGATAGTTTTGTACATAATTTAACTAACAATATATTTTAAAGGAATAAATAACTTAATATCAAACTTCATCATTATCGAACTTTAACTTTTCAAAGGTTACTTTAAATGTTGTATAAATATAAATGTTATAAAATGTTTTGGGAAATAATATAACTTTTATGAATATTTTTATATCGTTAATTTATTTTTAATAATAAATAGAATAATATAAGTGACTGAAAATATTTTTTAAATTTATTTATCTATTTTTAATCCCTTCTATTGATATTAATTGATGAAAGGTTTTTTTTTTAAATTTTTTTATTTCAGAATTTTTGTTTCCCGAAATTTTTACATTTGGATTGAAAAGAAATTTTTGAGATTATATTTATACAAATGAAAATGGATGATATTTTTAATGTTTTATTTAATTTATCTCGTATATTCAAATTTATGTCTTACATGGACAAATTTTTGTGTGTTAATATTTATTATTTTGAGATTTAGAAAAATATAAGTTTTTGTAATTATTTTGTGGAGTGGAACTATATATGTTTTTTATCTTAAAACAACTCTGCAAACTAGAAACACAAAAGCTCTTAAAATTATTCCGTTAATTAAAAGCATACCAGTTCTTAAAACTAGTTTTTTGTATATTACAAACACACAAGTTCTTAAAATTATTTTATTCATTATAGGAATGAATTTGAATGGATTTGTGGATTTGAAAATAACTATTTTTTCCTACAAATATTTTGTTTACTAAAAATAACAAGTTCTTGAAACTATTTTGTAAGCTGAAAGCGCATAATTCATAAAATTATTGCATGAAATAGAATCTCAAATGTTCTTAAAGTTATTTTGTGGACAAAGAATACGCGAGTTCTTAAAATTATTCTTCAAATTAGAATCAAAAATATTCTTGAAGCTATTTTGTAGGCTAGTAATGCACAAATTCTTAAGATTAATAATCGGAAACTTAACATTAAAGTGCTTATTTTGAGTGCTAAAAACGCAGTTCATTAACTGTTTCAAATGTGTTTTTCAGAACCCTGGACCAGGCTCTTACAATGTTCCAGAAGCTGATAAAATCAAGCAGAAATCACCAGCTTATACTATCAGTTACAGGACAAACCTTCCTACGGACAAGAGCAAGAAACCTGGACCAGGGGCTCATTGTCCAGAGAAGGTAAGCTTTCTCATTTAATCCAAAAATTAAATATTATCTTTATTTCAAGCATTTTTATTATTTTGTACATGTTTTTTAAAGCCTTAAAGTTTTATTGCATATTTTACTGTAATATAAGTAATAAAATTTAATAGAAATTTATGATATTTTTAACTTTCAATCAAATATAACTTTTTGATTGATTCTATTGATTGAAGAGTGCGAATTTCAACGAGACATGAAAATGATTTTCATACAGTTTTAAAAAAATTATGAAATTTTTTTTTTTTTTTTAAATACGTATATTTGTCTTTTCCATGTATAGATTAGAAATTCTTATTACTGTTTCATAAAATAAATTTTTAATAATTTTTCCAGATATTTATTTTGTGAGACATCATTTCATCAATGACGTATTAAATATGACATGCAATTTAAAATATGGCTTACCAAATTATTTTTTCGCAGAAATGAAGATTAATGTAAACTTCATAGAAATAGTATTTTTTGAAGCGGATGTTGATTATTGTTTTGATATCATCGCTGTATTATTAAATATTTGACATCTCTATTTTATGAACTAAGGTACTGCTCATTCAATAGCAACAGAGTTTGGAGAAACTCGTTATTTTTCAGTATTACTTCCATTTCACTTTATTGCTTCTAGTGAGTATGCAATAGAAGCAATTAACTGAAATGGAAGTAATACTAGTTAATATTGCTTTTAGTTAATATGCACTAGACAGAACTCGACTTTACCGAATTGGAGTCCGGGAGAAAAACTTCTTTGAAAACCTCCCTCCACATCCAAACAAAGAATTTTCTATTCGATTTGGCTTTTTATATGATTCTATTAAAATTTTCTATACGATTTTATTCGATTGATAATGTAAAACAAACTTCCTATTCGATTTTATGGGTCCCTCTGGTGTGGAGGACCGCAGCAACAATCCCTTATGCTCCTGCCTTAGTCAGGCTATGGCACTATATCTTTCATAAATTTTGAAAGTTCTTAAAGCTACAATCCGCAGCTTTGTTGAACAGTAGGATATGAATCTGCAAATAGTAGGATGTTGAACAGCAATCACATACTAGGTAACAGCTGAAAATTGCTGTAAGAGTCTTTTTAACTATCAAATCATTATTTGATTCCCTGGGGGAACTTTCAATATATGTAGGCCATATTTATACGTCGCAATTTGAATAACCAGGAAAATAACCAAGCAAGTTGAACAGCAATTATGTACTAGATACTTCAACAGCTAAAAACTGTTGTAAGAGTCTTTTTAACTATCAAATCATTATTTGATTCTCTGGGGGAACTTTCAATATATGTTGGCCATATTTATACGTCGCAGTTTGAATAACCAGGAAAATAACCAAGAAAGTTGAACAGCAATTACGTACTAGGTACCTCAACATCTAAAAATTGTTGTAAGACTCTTTTTAACTATCAAATAATTATTTAACTCCCTGAGGAACTTTCAATATATGTAGGCCATATTTATACGTCGTAACATAAATAACCAGGAAAATAACATAGCATATAAACACAAACAGTAATCGGGCATTAGAGAGAGAGAGAGATCTTCTTTAATACACGCACATCCGTTTATTCTGTGGAAATTTACTCAATGTTTATATATATATATATATATATATATATATATATATATATATATATATATATATATATATATATATATATATATTGCAAAAGTTAAACTTTTATTTACCGTGGATAACATTTGTATCTAAGAAATTTAGCGCCAAGTACACTGAACTTGTCATCTTTAATATTTGCAACTTAACAGCTACTATTGATTTTGATCCGATTCTCAATCTATCAAAATCAGTTCCCTTTGCCTTAATGTTTCGTCAGACAGTATGTTTCAGAACGTTTTTAATGGATACAATCTTTATCTTTGCCTATTTCTCAATTCCTTTCTTAACTGAGCTCGAAACACTCTCACACTTTGAACTTCCTTGATTATGACACGACTGTTTTGTCAGAGCATTTATCTGGGTTTTTTATAGCTAAGGAAAGCAACTATTCCAGGAAGAGTATTACAAAGATTTGTTTGTGCAAATCAAGTAATTGACTTTGTAGTTTAAAATCCCATAACAGGCACTTTGTTGTAAGAAATAGGAAGAATTTTTAAGAATGTACAAAACTTTTCTTATTTTTTTAATTTCATAGATTTTTTTTCTTGGCTATCAATTTCATTTTTAAACTAATGCCACAATTATTTTTAAAAACCATTTTGCCATAAAGCCTTGATAACTCTTAGATTTTACTGCAAAGGCTTAGTAAATATCCGAAACAGAAAGCATATTTCTGAGATTTTACCACAAAGTATTGGTAGGTCCTAAATTTTACTACTAAAGCTTAATAAATATTCGAAATAGAAAACATACTTCTGACTTTAACCACAAAGCGTTCTAACTCTTGGATTTTCTTGCAAACATTTAGTAAATATCCGAAATAGAAATAATATTTTGGATGGCTATCAAAAGCGTTAGTAATTCCGAGATTTTACTGCAAAGGTTAGTAAATATCCAAAATAGAAAGCATACCAGACTTAAGTGACAAAGCGTTGGTAACTCTCGGATTTTACTGCAAAGGCTTAGTAAATATGCGAAAAAGAAAGCATACTTCGGACTTTTTCCAGAAAGCATTGATAACTCCTGTATTTTACTGTAAAGGCTTAGTAAATATTCAAAATAGAAACCATATTCTGAACTTTTATCACAGCACGATGCTAACTCCAGAATTTACTCCAAGTTTAGTAAATATCCGAAACAGGAAACACACTTCTGACTTTTACGAAGCCTCTTTGGTAAAAGCTTGGTTTTACCTGTGAAATCTTTGATTTATAGACTTTAGTGTTTTATAATAACATATATAAATGGGAAAAAATGTTTCCTGATTTTATTTTTCTAGTATTAAAATTTGGGTAAAATCCTAGTAGAGCCTGCACTCTTGGCGACAAACTGAAGAAAAGCGCCAAGCCAGAACTAAATTCCAGAAGTAGTTGGTTTAATGTATCTAGTGTATCGAAGTAGGGTTATCAAGATTGGCACAAGCCACAATTATCGCCAAATAAAATAGTCAAGTCAAGGGTGTTCTGCTAGGATCCAACCGAAAATTGAACTTTGCTCCATTGTTTTTTACTAAGTGTATAAACTATTTAGGCTACAGTTTCGAATTTGCTGAAAAGAAATACTATCGTATCGAAAATAATGTGACTTCTTTATCTTGGGTATTTTAGAGTGATGTCTAACTGTTGAAAATACGCATAATTCTAGAATTCAAGGATGCTCTTTTTATCTAGAAAGTTTCCATCAGTTTTTTTTTTTTCCGGGTCAACAGCTGTTTCTAGAAAAACAGTCGTCGTTCTGAATTGTAATTGATTTCTCAACGTTAACTGATAAGGATTGTTTCGATGGCCCAAGTCCCAAAAGATAGATTTTTTTAATGACTTTTGTGCAAAGAAAATTTAATGCGATTATTTTTATATATTATACATATTCTTCAAAATGCTGTTCTTCATACTCATCTATTTCTAAAATTTCAATAAAATTTTCATTAAGAGTAATTTTCCAACGAATAATTTTTATTAGATTCGAAATTTGTTTTAATTACTTTGCTTACAACTATAAAAGAATAAAATTATTACTTTGTAAGGTATACATTTTTGAAAATATATGGTATAAATATTTTTAAAAAAGAGATAAGTATTTCTTATCATGATTAAAAAGAAGTTCCCTAAATTTATGTTTCAAAAATGCTTATAAATTGTCTTATCTATAGTAATTTTCTTAAATTTTTAAAAATTATTATAAACTGAAAATCTTACTATAAATGAATTTTTATTTCATTGTATAATACATTATCTTTGAATCAAGAGATTGATCTTGTGAAAAACTGGATGCTAATATACTGTTGTAATTAGAGGGGAAAAAGGATATTTTAATATGATTTCTTGGTAAAAATATGAAGTTGCATGCAAGAGATTTCACTAAAAAAAGCGAAAAACAAAAAGATTCTGCAAAAAATCATATTAATTTAAAAACATTGACCTAATCAAAAAATATATCAGCGTATTACGAAAACGCGAAATTAATTCAATAAAAATTAAAACAACACACACAAAGAATAAACTTAAAAAAAAAAAACATTTACATCTGATTTTTATTCTCAGCTTATACTTTTCCTTTATTTTTAAAAATATTGCTATATATTTGTGTAGAGAGAAATACAATTACACTGATAAATTCCAACTAATGTGCTAGACTGGTTCTTAGGTTTCACGAATTAAAAAATGTCGGAAACCCGGAAATGGGGATTTACTGTCTTTAATTTTATAGTAGATTCCTCTCTTCCATTTTCTCTCTTTTTTTTATTTTTTGTACTCTTTATTTTTCTTATGTGGGCTAAATAAAGACTATGTTAGGCTAGATTTTTCTGTTGTACCTGGCCTTATAGTCGCAGTGCACTCGGATGAAGTGGAATTTCCGGAATCTATTCCAGCTCTGCTTCAATGTTTCTGGGTGTTCTCCTTTGCACTTATGAATGTGGCCTCCTTAAAGACACGTATAAACGCGTCGTGAAATTACCTGAAAGCTAAATCAAAAGTATTAAAATTTAAACTTTGTCAAAAATGAAAGCATATTACAACAAACTGCTACTATTTTATCACCAGTGTTTGTATCAAATTTTAAACTTATCAGATCGAAGTCTCTACAACAGATAGTTTGTTTGTTTGTCGCTCAACGGTCATTTTTTGCACACGAGGGCTAATTAGACCGGGACCTACGGTTTAAAGTGGATTCCGAACAACTACAAACATCCATGCTCTGGGTGGGAATTGAACTCACGAACTGTTGAACCGAAGGCAAGAGCGCTAACCATTCGGCTGCCAGCTCGGCCTACAACTGGTAAGAGCAAGGGGTGTTTTTATGGCTCGGAATCCCCTTTAAACTAAAAATCACTGATTAAACAAACTAAATCTAGTAGTTTTATTTCTTTTTAAACACAAAAATATGCATATTTTGTTTGATATTCATCCGGATGTGAACAAAATGAAGGAAAAAACAGTCAGCTTTAATTTAAAAAGCATTCAGATTTAATTTTTAAAAAAACATTCATATTTACTTTTTAAAAAATATTCATATTTACTTTTTAAAAATCATTATTCAGAAATTAAATGTAAATTGTCGATCAAAAATTCAAAATCATTCAATAAAGTGAAAATTCACTCCTATATTAAGAATTAAAATGATAATAAGTTCTAATGATTTGTTTTAAATAAAATTAATGCATTCATGCTTTTTTTTTTTTTTTTTTACAATTTTATAAAAAGTTGAAATAAAATACTTAAATTATAAATATTCCATTCAAATCTATTCTTACCTTTCAGAGAAATTTACTGATAAAAATAAAATTTTTAAAATTTCGTGCATCTTGTATATTTAATTACCGTTAATTTTAATGAAAATATATTTCCATCAAAGAAGGCGTATGATTCTATCTCTTTCTAGTTATTTTTTATTTTTTGAAGCTATCCCAAAACGGATTGTACATGATGATTTTAGTTGATTTTTCTAAAATAAAATAAATAAAATTTAACACTATACGCTTACAAATAAATTTAAATTCAATGAATGAATTCCTAAATCTGAATTGAATCCCAAGTAATAATGTTTTATGATAGCTGTAAGCAACCAGTTTCTAAAATCTGGCTGTTTCCCAAAATTTATACTTAAAACTAGTAAAAATAAATTACTGTTGTGAAGATGGCATCACTGTTCTATTGCGTAGAACATCGTCAGCAGTAGTTGAAACATAAAGGGAAAAAAAAAAAAAAAAACAGGTTAAACAATTTAAAAGAATTCTTGCTCAAATAAAACAATTTTCCTCTTAAAAATCACTCGAGAGTGGTAAAATACGAGGGTCACTCTGAAATTTTTGAGATACAACTAGGTTTTGAAAATTATACTTAATAAAATTTTAGATGTGTTCAAAGTAGTCTCCTCCAGCATGAATGCACTTTTGTAGACGAATTTTAAACAGATTAAATGCCTCAAGCCATTCATTTCTTGGAATAGATGGAAAAAATGCATTTATAGCCACATCAATCTCTTCTTCTGAATGAAAACGACATCCACGTAAGTTCTTTTTTAGATGAAAGAATAACCAAAAGTCGCACATAGACAGATCAGGTGAATACGGTGGATGTTCGATCACTTTAATTTGTTTTTGTTTAAGATACTCAACTGTTAATCCGACTGTATGTGAAGATGCATTGTCATTTTGAAGCATTAGCCGCCTAACATTCACTTCTTGTAGAAATTCTGGAAGATATTTAGTGGTATACCAGTTTGCTGTTACTGTCTTCTCTCCCCTTCCAACTTGATGGCTTTGAACAATCCCGCACTTCTGAAAAAATCGGTATACATCACTTTTTTCAGTGCGCGTTGTTTTTTCTCCATTGTCGACGTGGGATCATCTTCAAAGACCCATACTTGCTTTCTTGATGTGTTGGAACGTCACAAAACGGTATGTACGTTTCATCACCTGTTACAATTTTAGAAATGATGCGGTGGCCACCACCACATAGCAATTTAAGAGTTTCCTTACAGATTCTGACACGCTACTCTTTTTGGTGCTCAGTTAGATTATGGGGAACCAAACGGCAAACTAATTTTTCATATGTAATTCTTCATGAATGATCTTGTGTATGGGTGCGGATCCAATGTTAAGTTCCTTTTGTATCATTTGATAGGTATAGCGATTTTCATCCATTAACATTTTTCGTATGGCAGACACATTATCTGGGATTACTCCCGACGGCGGCCTTCCTGTGTGTTCTTCATCCTGAAGAAAATTGCGACCTCTTCTAAATTCTCTAAACCATCTGAAAACAGTAGCACGAGCTGGAGGTTCATTACCAAATGCTAATTGCAACCGTTGAACGCATTCTTCTTGATTTAATCTTGCTTTAAAATCGTAGAAAATCATAGCTCAAAAATGTTCTCGCGTCAACTCCATTTTTCTCTTTTGTTTAAAATTTATTCTACGCTAAACATGTTGAACCTCTTCATGTTGAAACATGTTGAACCTCTTGAAGTAAGTCAGTAAAAAATCGTCCTCTGTGTTAAAATACTTAGTATTTTAAAATTAAACCGTTATTTTTATTTTGTAAATTCTCATTTGCGCGTATCTCAAACATTTCCGTGTAACCCTCGTATTTAAAGTAAAATAAAATTTATCTGTTCGTATTGGTCTCAGTAGTAGAATACTCATTAAAGAATCGCTTGTATTCCTTAGTGGTCGTTTTCATCTATTACTAAAGACGGAAATTGGTAAAAAAAATAAAGAAAGACAAATATATAACTTATATATCAATCATTATATAGTGATAAGACTTCATTACCTGAGCTTATTAAAATATTTTAAGAAAAATTACTTGTTGCAGATAGGTTATTGATGGATTCATTAATTTGTGTTCAATTCTCTGTTTCTCTTTCCGCAATGGAATCCCATTTCAGTGTCACGTGATAGGAAATGTATTGATGACGTCATATTTTTTAGGGTCCATGGTCACATCACCTAGGGATTCGATCCTCGTCTTCTTACATGGACCTCATTCATTTGCCCTCCATGAGACCGCGAGGAAGGTGATGTATTCGTACATTCTCCCTGCCCCGCACTGTGCACTTTTTTAAGCATGTTTTTGCACATTTTCACGCACAGCATTGCACTGCAACAAATTCAAATTTATTAAGAACCGATTCTTTATTTTCTTACATCTTATTGCGTTTTCTATAAAGTGCATTGCTCAGTTAGCTTCTGTATAGGTTAATTCCAATTCATTAACAAGTTTCTATTGGGATGAAGGTTGTTTGAAAAAAAAATGTGTTTATAAAATACTAACTTTAAGAATTGTTATTAAAGTCAGTTATTGACAATTTTTATTTATTTATTTATTCTACATATTCCAAGCATTAACTCTTAAGCTATGCCGGCCAACTTGTCTAGTGGTCAGCGTCTACGGATAGGGAGGTCCTGGGTTCGAATCCCGGCTTAGGCATGGATGTTTTTTCTCTCCCTCTATCCTGTCTTTGTCCTTTCCTTGTTGGGTGTGAATGAAGTATGAATGATGCCTACCTTATAAACGGGTCCCCATGGCATGTGTGAGGGTTCGATGGTAGCCCACCCCCTGTGGTGCACCCGGGTCAACGCCTCGGCGGCTAAGAGGTCGCTGTGTCTGGCCGGTTCCTTGGTATCAGGGAACAATAGATTAATAGACTCTGTTGCAGTTGTAACTGTCTACAATCTGCCATTGGGGGAAAAAAACTCTGAAGCTATTGGTTCACGGGCCCTCCACAGTATCTCTTGACAATTTCCTCATTCTGAGAAAGTGCGGTAGTATTAATTGAATATTTAAAAAAAAAATTGGTTGTTCATACTCACACAAAACATAGATAGGAGAAACACCACCATTCCAATTTTATAGAGATGGTCTTGCAAATAGTTATCTCCAATCAGTAATCTAAATAGATCCATTTCAATCTTTCTTAAAAATTAGGAAAGGTTCTCTCCTCTCCCAGAATCTTCCATCTCTTATTCTTTACGCGTTGAATCATTGCCTTGTTAAAGAGTTTTTTTTTAACAGTCAGGTTAATAAACAATTTAGTTGTGTGAAAAGAAAGAGAACGATTTATACGTTGCTCTGTCATAGCTCACTTTTTAGCCAGTGCATCAGTTTTTCATTGCCCATAAATCCACAATGTACAAACATCGATTGGAATTGAATTATGAGTGCCTTCAGCAAGGGTCGACGGCAATTTAAAATTCTTTGAAACATAGTTTGATTATTCAAATGGGTTTAAAGTGCGCTGTTTGAATTTCATAACATGACAGCTGCTACAACAGAGTGGCCGCGAATTGACTGTTTTACAATTTTTAATGAAATAGTGGTTAAAAATGAAGCATAAATTTGCAAATTAATCTTAATATATAATTAATTTGGAAGAAATAATTCTTGGGTGTGAAGAATGCAAAATATGATTACATTGAGTACTTAAAATTGATTTTAAAAAAACCATTATATGAGTATAAAACATTTGTTATCATTCGATCTATTTCTTCATAAACAACAACAAAGCCATGATTTCAACGATTTGTGGGTTCGATTCGGGCTTCAGGTATGGAAATTTGTAGTGGTTTCGAATACTCATCAGAATTGTATATTTCTGACGAAAGTAGATCCTGATAACTCTGCGAACTCATCAAGACATTAATTTTTTTATTATTATTATATCAGGATTTGAATATACCAGTTCTAGTTTGAACAGGTTAGCGAACATTAAATACATATTTTTTTCTAACAATATTTAAAATTTCATTTGCTTTTCTTCAGAATTATTTTTTTTTTTTATTCTTTAATAACAAGTTGGGAGTTATAGTATTAACACATATTTATGCTTTTTAGTCATGAATTGCATAGTAATTTAATTATTAGTTGCAATTGCATTTATTAACTAATTTGTATTCATTATATTACTATGCAAATAATAATTAATTCAAGTATAAATTATAAATTTTTCGTTTTCACAGGTGGTAATGCAACACAGCCCGGCATTTTCTTTTGGCATCAGACACTCACCATTCTCCCATAATTACAACAAGGAAGCAACTGCCCGAAATACGGAGGAGACTAATGGTCGCAGAGAAGTAGTGACCGTTGTCCAGCAGAAGATAGAACAGGTCACTATCAATGGACACTCAGACTAAAACGAAAGAAATGGCTGTGGTTATCTTCACATGAAATGTTGACTAAGAATAGGGAAAACACACCTCTACAAATATGAAAGACAAAAAATTTAAATATTTATAAAATTTCCATTCTATTCAAAACAGATTTGTAATATAAAAAACAAAAAAAATAAATAAATAAATAAATAAATAAAAATTAAAAAAAAAATAATAATAATAAACTATACACACGTAAAGTTTAATATTATACACATGAAATGTTTTGTTTTAAGCACATGTTTTTAATATTGTTTATCTAAAAAAATGTGGTTTTTATAAAAAATGTGGGAATGAAAATCATTATTAAGGTGTAGACTTCAAAATTTAATTATTCATAAATATATTCTGTTGTATTGGCGATAGTATAAAAATTTTAAATAATGAAATAATAGAAAAGTTAATTATAACTGTAGTTCATGTAGCTGATTTTCAAATAAAGAAAAATTTGTTATTAGTATACAATTTTAAAGTAAAATATTTTAATTGGATTACAAAAAATTTTCACAATAATTATATAAAATATGGTAAAAGGAATATAAATTATAGTATAATGTAATATTTTATAATAAATTCTAACATTTTGGTATTTTGATGTACTTTTAACATAACATATTAAACAACTAAGAAATGCTTTTAATCTAATAAAGTAAATCGAATATTATTAAGAAGTACATTTTTCGATATACTGGGCTTACTGTAGAGTTCATTGTACATTAAGTAGTCTTTAATAACTTGGCATATTTTCCATTTGCGCCAAGTAATCAAATGCATTGATTGCTTTCGATCGTGTGTCTGTTAACAAATGTTATTGGAATTATAATGCAGATTATGTTCTCATTATCCCCTTTTTTGGCGCTCTTCTATGAAAACTAAATGCCAAGAACATCATTTTTGCAGTAACGCCTGGAACTCGTAATAAAAGATTACTGTGATTTATTGTAAAGTAGTGGTTTTATAATAAGATTTAATTACTTTTATTTTGATTTTTGTGTATTTTACTTTTATTTGTTTAACTCAAATATGTGTGATATATATCTTTAGTGGTAGTTGTCGACTAACATAATGCCAAGAAGCTATTCACTGCGATATATCGATAGGAAAAGAACTTCAGCATCAAAAGCTTTCATTTGAAGGTTGTAACTGTAATTGAAGTGGTAAAAATGCTTTTTACTAACGAATAGAATGTTGCTGTAATCGATGGAGGCCTCGCATTATCATCATCATCGTTATTTTGATATGTATTAGATATAGAATCATTATATGTTGCGGAATAAATTTTACTTCTTTTATTAAAAACGTATTGATTCTGTTTCCTTTCTTACATTTAAATGTAAAATACATCATCAAAAAATTCAAGGGCACACAGGTGCCCTATAACCCATGATGCAAATTCTGAGATTGGCGATTTTTGGCAGATTTTCTTATGTATAAGGCAACCTGGTTTTTATTACGTCATACATATGGAGAACTATAAGAATTATGCAGAAAATTCTATTTTGGTAACCCTAGTATTTGTGTCATCGCGCACGTCACGATACGTCATCTTAGCAACATTTCTTTATCGCCAAAAAAATTCAAAATTTGAAATCATGGGTTATACGGTACCTGTGCCAATTCAAATTCAAATAAAATTCATTAAAATATATAATCATATGAAATTTCTCTATTTTACTTAACATTTTTTTATCCTTAATCGCAATTATATTTGAATTTTTATTTAGATTCTAGTTATTTTAATTATTTTCATTAACAAAATATATAGCAAATGAAAATAATTAGATTTTTATTACCTTATAATATGTCATAAAATGAAAAAAAATTTAGTAGTTGGATTTATCTAAATGCATTTAAACATTGCATTAAAGCATAATAGAATGGTTTGTGAGTATTTTGTTAAGTCAGATAACACACACACATTCGAATTTTTATAATTAGCTAATCGCAATCATATATTATGGTAATACTTTTCAGAATAGAAGGCCAACGTTCGGTCATTGCCATTATTGAATAATAGAATTTTGGGTGAAAATGTGCTTTAGGTACCCCCCTTGTCGCATTTTTCAAAAATCGCCAACTGGCGCGTTTCTGCGTCTTGTCTCCCGGAGTTGAATTCTCGGAGAGACACTACGCAAAAACACCGTTGCCATGGGGACGAAAACGAAGTCCGTGTTTTTAACGAACTTGACTGTTTCAAAATAAAAACAATGTTCTTTTTACGAATTGTATAACAAAAAATACACTAAAATATGAAGAAAAAGTATGATAATGTGGTTTAATAAAAATACACTGAAAATAATTATACAATACACTGTTATTTTGGGTTTGCCACGCTTGGCTCATTTATCGCCGATTTGGCATGGGGGGTACCTAAAGCACAGATTAACGGAATTTTGTTTTCAAAATGGATTTTGCATTTTTTTCTTCATGACCTTCCATTCGTGTGAATTCTTCAAAATGTTCAAGATTTCCTTTTACGTCTTAGGAATATTATCCAATATCTTATAAAAAAATTTCCACAAAACGTGACAAAAATGTAATTATATAGCTTCATTTGTAAAGTTAATTTCTGGATGATATACAATTATTATTTTTAATTTTTTCTCCTGCTTCAAAATTCCAAATTTTGATTTTTTTCAGTCTTAATTCAAATCGAAAGCGCGAATATTCAATTTTTTGTGTCTTAACATACCATCTTTCGAGGAATTATACATTTTGATGTTTCAGGTATAATTAGAAGTTTTCCATTCACAAAAACAGTAAGTGTAATTCTTGCTGCAACATAAATTTTTCTCAATGAAGACTTACAACCGTGTGAATTATTTTACTTTTAACAAAAGAAATAGAAAATAAACGTGGGGACGTGGGTTAGAATGCTAATCAAGTGCAGAGGTATAGCAAACCTCTTACCATCTCATTCAGAAAGAGACAATGTGTCTAGGGCGTGGCTTCCTCTCCAACTTTAATCCTATTTTTAGTTAGTTATAAATAGTCAAGTTGACAAATACGAGCGTTTTAGTTTCTTATATAGAGAATAAAAATATTAATTTTGTTAAATCGAGGAAACTAATTCAAACCATGTTACATTTTTATAGGGTTAAAAATGATTTTTTTTCCTAATAAAATATAGTTCCAAACTTTAATTTAAATTACATATTGTGAAATATATAATTGTGTAATCGATAGGTAAAACTTTTGTAGGTAGAAATCTGTTTGATTATTTTTATCGGGAAAAATATACTTTAGGGTGCCCCCTTTAGAAAAATCGTTAATTTTCCCTCCTCCAAGCGTGTTTTCATGCATGTTTGAAGAAACAAGAGGGACGCTGACAACACGATGGGGCACAAGATGTCATATTCTGAGATAGGCGGTTTTTGGCGGATTTCCTTATGTATCTGGCAACCTCGTTTTTATTACGTCATACCTATGGGGACCTATAAGAATTATGCAGAAAATTCTACTTTTGTAACCCTAGTATTTACATCATCGCGTGCATCACGATACGTCATCTTGGCAACATTTCTTCCTATTCAAAATAATTCAGAATTTAGAAGCATGGATTATACGGCACCTGTGCCTACGATGGCATAAATCACAAGTAAAATAATTACACTAATTTTATAAATGTCTTTAATTTAAAAATAAGGTTCTTTTTAAATGACAACAAATATTGCCACCAAGAAGCTCTATTGCATACTTAGTTAAAACTGAACTAAATATTCTAACTTGTTTTCGAGTGTGTTCGAAACAAAATGATTTCGAAAACATGTGCCATTTTGAATAAATCACAGTTAAAAGAATAGTGCCAATTTTACAAATATATTCAAATGTAAAATTACTATTTTTTCAAACCATCAATTGCATCGGTGAATCCATAAAAATGAGTACTGTGTAAAAATTAAAACTTGACGTACCAAGCTCTTATCAAAACAATAACGAGATCTAGAATGCCCAAAATGCTATGGTTTCCTGAAATAAACAAACATCGCTAACAATATGGCGCTAAATTGACTAGAAACTGTGGGGAACTCTAAAGTATAGGCCATCCATGGTTATCAAGAACGAATTCATATTCAAATTCATCTTGGTGAATATTTGCTTAATTTCTGGTCAGTTAAATAGATAGTGTACATTTAAAAATGGCTGTTATGGGCTATTTCTAAAGCCTTTAAAATATCAGTTTCAAAACACGATATCAATTATATTCATATCCAATAAAAATAAGCACAAAAAGTTTTATTTTATACAAAAAAAACCAACACTTATATAGATTAGAATAATTATTCTGTTTGGTCTATTCCAGTGTGGCGATAAATTGCGGAAAACTGGTTCATTGCGTCGAAGTGTTTCCTTGTGTTTGTGTGAAATAACTTCGTTTTATGATATAACGAGATTGTGTGCATAAAAGAAATTTATTTTGTTAGTAGTAAATAAATTTGAAACCCTTGATTAATAACTTATTTTTATTTGGTTACAATTTGAAGTGGATATTGTGTGAAATGACGTAATTAGTTTTGGCGAGATAACTGCTTAATGCTTGGCGCCAAAATTGGAAATCTCGCCAAATCCCCACTTGATTTTAGGATTTTACCAGCACCTTTTCATCCAAATCTATATGTATCTAAGCATATTCAAACAGTATTAGATGAAGATATTTGTGACAAAATACAGTCTGAATACATTTAAATTTATGTTTTGTCCTTCATAAATTTTATTCTTATCAGGTAGGAGGAAAAGTAATTACTGAATTGCATGAAATTAATTAGAATTCCATATAATAAGCTTTTAAATTGAAACTTCCGGTACAAATCAAACAACTGACCAAATCAATAAATAACTTTCTAAATAGGTATTTGCAAAAATAGCAACGTCAAAAATATCAGAATATATTAAAAATATAATGAAAACAAGTAACTGATATTGTTACAAAATAAGTGATTAGATTTTCAAAGCAGAAAGAAAACATTAAGTATTCGGAATCAGTATTTGATTCATCATCATGTTTTTGTAACAAGTGCGGCTGTACGAAGTAGTTTGTTGTCCAACACATTTGGCTTGAGGAAGAATATACCATCTTCCTTGCATATGTATCCCAAGTTTATTTGTACAAGCGGTAACATGAAAACTACGACTGAATCGTGGCAAACAAAATCTTACATATCTTCAATACTCGACATAGCTGTAGAATAAGCAAACCAGATGCCACAAGGGAGGTAATCCAAACGATTCCCAACAACTAATCCCGACTGAAGTTCAAGCAGAAAGTAGTTCTCATTCATTTTCCATCTTCACCAGTATATATATAGAAGCCAAATATTTTTCTCCAAAGTGTCAGTTCTAATACTAGGCTAAAGAGAGTCATCACAATGGGTGCGAGAAAAGTTTCCTTATTTTCTCCTTTTAACGCATGAATGTATTTAGACATTCTTGACTGTATTTGAGAATCATCCATTATCCCAGAAAACTCCACAGAAAAATAAATAATACAGAGTGGATGAATTTTATCATCTGCCTGAATTATTGCTATGTTTCTGTTACATCCTTCATTCTTTATAATAAAAGATAAAAGTTTTTAAATAGACATATAATGTATATGAAAATATTATATATGTATATAAGAAGAAAGTTATTATAATAAAGATGCATTTATACAAAGTAAAAAGCAACAGTTTCAACTTAGAAAAGACACTGACCTCCAAAAGTTAAGGAGCAACCATTTTTTAGGCCTAATTTGTAAATGAATGTAGAAACATCAAACACGAATGTGACATGCGCACAAGATAGGTATGTATTGATTGCAACATAGAATTTTATATAAAAAAAAGAAGCATAAATGATTTATAATGAAAAAAGCAATCTCCCTGGAGAAGCCTATTCTTGAGGGGAAAAAAGAAGAATAATCACAATTTTATGCGATAAAATGTCATAAATACATTAATAAAAGATTTGCCCACTCCAAGCTTGAATGCATTGAAAACATCGATATCCCACGCTCTAAATTAAGTTTTCGGTTTGGGAAATTGAAAGCGAAGATCAGAGACATAATTTGTATTCTAATTCTCCTACAGACCTTGGAAAAGCACGTTAAGCAGCAATATATCTATCAAGATATTCCCTGGAATGCTCTATGGGATTCAGGTCTGCAGATCGAGCTGGTCATTCTATTCATTCCAAACCCAGATTCTCAAGAAATTTCTCCACAATTATTGCTCCATGAAGTCGTGCGTTATCATCCATTAGAATGAAATCATTGCCAATTGCACCAGACATATGAATCAAGAACCTTATTAGATATTTCACATTAATCCCAGTTCTTCCCTGGGAACTTATACTGGTCAGTGTGACCACCGAATGAGGATCCCGCCCAAACCATTTTTCCAGCACTGGGGTAACTGAGTCTTTTCCACAGATGTTGGATTGATAGTATCTGATATTTTGTTTCCTCCACACATTAGTAAACATCCTTATTGCTCTCCGTGCGAATCTGGACTCATCTGTAAAAAGTAAGAAGGCCCATTGCTGACGAACCGACCACAATCTTAACGAATGCGGACTGCCCCTTTAACGAATCGAGCAAAAGCTTACTTTTAGGCAAAAGTTGAAAAATCAACAAAAGTTACGTGCGTACTTTCGAAAACCTGGTGTTTGCATATTTTTCTCACTCATGTATACATGTTCTTTTCTATAAAAAAGAAGTGGTACCTAAGGTTTTCTTATAAATTTACATAAATTCGTTTTCATCATTTATATAAGCAATAAATTTTATAGTTAGTGTCATCTTTTTTATGGTGAGCTTCGCAAAACAGATTCCTTAACTTTTGGAAGCCATTGTATTTAATTACAGATTTTTCGTATATAAATTCTGTCAGAAGATGTCCAGGGGTAAGATAATCACTTTTATTTCTTTTGCAAGAAGGCTATATGTTTACCAGGAAGTGTCTAGTTTTAATTAAAATAGTATTTCGTGCTATAATGATTGTGTTTTACATTTTTGGGCCAATCTGATACCAAGTTGACAAGACTGTTTATGAGACAAATAAGATCTATTAACTGTCTGTGAAATACCGGATGAACCTTTATGCAAATAATCATTTAGAAATTTTTCGTAATTCATTTTATCTAAAGATGCCAGAAGTCTTCGAATTATTTAATATAGAAAGCTCTATTTTCGATTGTTTATTTAATAAAAAAGAAAACTTACATTCAGCCTTTAAACTTTCATAACAAACTCACGAAACACTGTAAATAGATATAGGCAACGATACGTAAACAGAACAAAGGTCTTAAAATCACAAAATAAAAAAGCGTGTTTCGAAAGCAAATGTTTACGCAAACATTAATGCGTAAAATAGATAACACTAGGAAGTTGACACTTGCAGATAACATTGATACTGGAGTATGATCAAGCGTAAAAACTTTGGAATTTGATTGATGGATTAGATGTTCCTGTAAACAGTTCCAATCCAAATAAGCTTATCAGGATAGACTTTGCATTCTAGGATTGTTTTACTGTTCGCCATCTTCCTTTTTCCCCTCCCAAAGGAAAACTTAATAGCGCAAGGTTTTATCAATCTGACTGGAATGCCCAGCTTTAAATCAATTTCAAAATTCCTATAATTTCAAGTTCCATTTATTTAAATAATTAATTAATTGTTGAAGAAGATATTTCACTCAACAAAATAGCTGTTAAAAAACTAAGCAACCGGTACTGTAGTCCATTTTGGACCATATCCTCCCTAACAATTTGACACCAAAGCATTTGTCTTGTGCCTTAGTTTCCCAGTCTGTTATTTTCAAATTCTTAAGATTCTTTCAGACTTCATCAAGATATATTTTCTTGGTCTTCCTCGTTTTCTGTGACCTTGATATTGACCTTTAAACATTTTTTTGCACATCGTTTCTCATTCATTCTCTCCGTGTAATTCAACCGTTGGATTATTTTTGATTTTATATGGTTTATTGCATCTTTCTCTTTAAGCAGTTTTTGAATTTCTTAGCTATTTCGGTTTTTCCAAACATCACCATCTTCAGCTGTGGGGTTCAAATATGGCTTTTAAAATCTTCTATTCCTAAGTTATTAACAACTTTTTCATGTTCTTCAGTTAAATTCCAAATCTCTGATCCACAAATAATAGTTGGTTTGATCACTCTTTTATGTAACAGCAGTTTCGTTTTCTGTATGATCGCCTTAGGTCGTATTTGTTTCTGTAATGCAAAAATGTTGTGCGATCACCTTCACTAATCCTTTGTTTCTGTCATCATATTATTTTCTGCGACTACTGAGCCCAAGTATTTAAAATTCTATAACTCTTTCAAACTTAATTTCTTCATTTATCTTAAGTTCAGCTTATATATCGGTTTCTTTACAGTGCATTATCATATGTTTAGTTTTTTTACATTGATTTCTAATCCAAACATATCCACACACTTCTTCTTTAATAGCGTAACAACCTTAGTGCCTCCACAGTACATTTTTTCCATCCTAGTCTTTCCAGAGCGACACTTTGCCAGTTCATAACATTCAGTATCTTGAGGTCATTTTCAGTTTCTTGTCAACAAGCCATCTTGTTGGTGGTATTCCTCGGGCACGGGATCCTTCGTGGTTCTAAAACGTTGATATTCTAGTGAAGTTGTTTTCCCCTGCTTATCCAGACATGGCCAAGCCATCTTAGCCTGTTGCTTCTGATAACCTGAGTAATCTGGGGCTGGTTATACAGCCTATATAATTCAAAATACATCTACACACACATCAGCATTTTTAAATAACTTATCAAATAATTCACTCAAGGCTTTCTTGCTTCTAACTATTAAAGTTTCATCGTTCGCAAATGCCAAAATTTGTGTCATTCTGTTAAAACTTGTGTTTTCTCTATTTGATAGTGTGTTGCATATTATTTTTTCCTGATATACATTAAACAAAATTGTATAATATGTCTTCCTGTGTCAATCCAGTTGTTATATTGAATTTTCTTGACAGTTTATTTTGTATCTTCACATTTGCCTTAATTGATGCAATTGTCATTTTTACCAATCTCACCAATTATAGAGGAATACTAAATTCAAGCAAAGCTTTTAGCTGTTTCCTGACTACTCTGTTTCCTCTACTCTACTCTGTTTCCTGAATCATAAAGCTTGCCTAAAATCAATATGAAGCTGCAATGTATTTATATTCTTTTCATAACATTTTCTCAGGATATTTCTTATGCAGAATATCTTATCAACAGTTAATCTATTTTGTCTAAACCCACACAGTCTCTCAGTTCTCTATTAATCAATGGCTTAAGTCTATTGGCTGTAATTTTTGTCAAGATTCTTCTATTGGACAAGTTAAGTAGAAGAACTCCCCTATAGTTGCTGCCCATCCCAAAATATTCCTTTCGGATAAATTATAGTACTGCCCCATTCATTTGTTTTTTTTTCCTGTTTTTTCCAAATTTCTTTCACTAAACAAAAGGCTATTTAGCAAAAAATTGTTACTACCATACTTCAATAATTCTGGGTCAGTCATGTCTTTTCAATTACGCAACATCTTAAATGCAATTTCAACTTCCACCAACTTTACAAAATCACAAGCGTTCCCTTCCTGGATTTTCAGATCATTTTTTGTCAGTCCAATCAATTCATTTCTTTTTAATAGATTCTCAGAATGCTCCTGCTCATCTCTCAAAGAGGTTACCTTCTTTTCCAGCAAACTTTCCGTTTTTTTTCCACAACAAAAAGTTTCTCGTAGCTGAGACCCTCTTCTTCTAGAAGTTATTTTTGAATGCATTCCCTGGATGCCCCCCCCCCTATCACAGATAGGTCCTCCAGGTCTTCTATCCGTTCTTTTTCCGCGGTGCTTTTCTTTGTTCGCATTTTATACTTAGCTGACATTTTCTTATCTCTAGTTTTTCATTACTTCTTGTGTAACGTATCTAATCATTTTACTTCTTCTTCATTTTTTTTTCACTGACGAAAATTTAACATTCTTCTTTAAATAACTTTTTGTTATTCTTTCTTTTCTTTCTTTGGAGTTTTTCACTTGATGAATTTGTATTGAATTTTTTTATATCTATTCCATTTCTCTTAAATGGAAAAATAGCTGTCAAAACGAAAATAAAATTTACTTCGTTGTTCAATCCTTCATGTATAGAAATTGCGGTAGATTGGAGAGAGAAATGTCTTTTACGTGTCAAGAAAGGAGAGGGCCTGATACTTGATTGAGTAAAAACCCTCTTCCTCTGTACATATATATATTTTCTTGGAGCCATGGTAGTTTTGTAGGGAAATGCGTCACTCTTGTGATCAAGAAGTCGTGGGTACTTTTCCCTACACAGCCAAATATCTTTGTGCTGAGATAGATAGCAAAATATAGAGAATTATCACATTATTAGGAAATATGTTTTTAGTAATAATGGCCAACTGAGTTATATGTTTAATGCGAGTTTGAAAATTCGCAAATAATTGAAATGTTAATTAATATTTAAATTATTTTAAAAAATATTCAAACAACTGAATGTTGTTTGTGAAAAAAAGTATTTTACTCAATTTTTTTTTCTATAAAAAATTAATTTACTATTTTATCCAAAAAACTTGCTAACCAAAGAGAAGTAATAATTTTTTCTATACAAAAACAATTCATTTGTTTTCTATGGTCATTTTTACTGATCATTAAGGAACGCGAAATATATTTTTGAAATTTTTAATAGTTAAAATATATTTTTGCATTATTTTATTTCATAGTTTTTTACAGAATACAACAAAACTCTCTCCTTTGTATTTTTTTCGTCAATTTTTTTCCTTTGTCGATAAGTATTGAAACTAACTCTTATTGTGTCGCGAAATAAAAGTTCGTTTAAATGAGAATGAAATTATTTGAACATATTCATTTTTAAAATTTGTTTAAATATTAAAATTATTCAAGAATTTCTAGGGAAATCAGGATACATTTTTGATTCGGAACGTCTCAAAAGAATTGGTATCAAATTTCATGAATGTTTAGAATAGTAGAATGCTGATAAAATGAATGCACATTAACTAAGTTTGAATTGCGCAAATTTATAATGGATTTCCCTTTGTACTTGTAAATTAAAAGTTTTAGAGATAAACAAACATGGGTATTGTTTGTCACGGAAATTTCTTCAACAAGTCTGGCTCTCAAATCATATACACTTCACATCACATAATATCACATCACACACACATATCGCATCACATATCATTCACACACACTTCACATCACATATAACATCACACACACACATCACATCACACATAACATCACACACACATCACATCACACACTTCACATCACACATAACATCACACATTCATCACATCACACACACTTCACATCACACACTTCACATCACACATAACATCACACACAGATCACATCACACACTTCACTGGACATGAGAAAAGGATTCAAACATTTCATATATTCTCTTTAGCAGGAATCCTGGAACCTGCAAGTCAGCAACAAACTCCATTCCATATTTTCATACATCATTCCATTATCTGTTTTATCTCCACGAAGCGCAGATGTTAGACTGACTCGCTTTCGAATTGGTCACACGCGTTTCACCCACAAACATTTGATCTTGAGTGATCTCCAACCATGGTGTGAAAAGTGTGATGAACCATTCACAGTATATCATATTTTAATTGTGTGCCCAGATTTTAACCATCAAGCGTTTTAGATATTTTAATAGTAATATTTTAACATTGGTAGATCTGCTTGGGGAACCACCCCATCGCAATCTATTTGCGTTTTTAAAAGACATAGGTTTTATGAATTTTATCTGATTTAGTAATATTTTATCCATATTTTAAGTTTTTAATTTTATACAGTTATATATTGTATGCTTACATACTTTTAATATATATTTTATACTTTTAATGTACACTTTAACTATATTTCCATTTTATACTTTTAATGGGTGAAAAAAGAACTGGTGTATAATATCTTGTGATTGGCGCAGCTTGTCCTTATCTGGACCTTGTGCCATAAAAACCAACCAACCACACACTTCCCATCACACATAACATCACACACACATCACATCTCACATCACACACTTCACATCATATCTCACATCACACACTTCACATCACATCTCACAATACACAGACATATCACATACACTTCCACATATTACATGGCTTCTCACATCACACAAACTTTAATTTGAGGCCTGTGGCTGGCTCTTCAATGAAAATAATTCGGACTTATTTTGGCTATTTTAAGTCAATGTAAATGTTACAAAAAATATTTATGTTAATCGATACAATAAAAAACAAACTTAATTAGTTATTTCCGGTAAAAGAATTTTTCTCTTTCCTCTAAAATTGAGTTAATTATTCAATTTTTAATTAATCACTTAATTACTGATTTACAGATTTTGTAAAGAAATACATTTGATGAATATAAAAATAATACATTGATTGTTCAATGGTTGCTAGCATCGATTCAAAATATTTCACTCTTAAGAAAATGGCTTCAGTACCACGTAGAGTTCACATTGAATTCAATTCATTTAACGTCAGCAAAATATGTAAATGTCTAACGCAATGACGAGTAACTGCAAATTTAAGGGTCTAAACCCGGAAAACTCCCAAATACTTAATCGAGAGACGTGCAAGCTTAGATTTCTTTTAGCAGATAATATCATTAGTTACATAATAATATCATAAGTATATATTAATAATCTTCTCCTAATAAATAATATCTGTTCCTTGTCATTTAATGGTGCCTAATATTGAGATTGAAACCTTTCCCGCTGAAGAATACTACCCTACTTCTAGCAATCTGGGTGCTCAGGTTTTTTTTTTGGTTTCCGTTATTTCAATTCGGAATACAATTTAGAATAAGGTGATTCGGAATACAATTTGGAATACGGTGATTCGGAATACAATTTGGAATAAGGTGATTCGGAATAAAATTTGGAATAAGGTGTTTCGGAATACAATTTGGAATACTTATGATAAAAGTCTTTCTGAAAGGTCGATACGCAGAAGATCAAATGCTTTACATCCTTCATGTGTTAAGCATTTACTTAACAAAATTTACTACCATAATGATAACAGAAAAGAATTGGCACAAAAACAATTAAATTAAATTAATTTATTTTAAATGGTTTCTGTTTACATACAGATGTTGGTGTTCCTTATAATTTTAATTTTCCGATTGTTTTAATTTAGCCCTTTGTTAGATTTATGTAATTTAATTTTTAGAATTTAAATTATTAGTATACATTTTTTTATTTACGACATTCAATCTTCGTTGTGAATGTCTCGAGAATAGCAATGCTATTTAAATAATATGGGAATCATCTTATGCAAATTACCTTTATATTTTGCTATATTTTCGAAATCAATATTTATTTACTTTTTTTGAGCCACAAATTTTCCACTTTTTAATACAGTGCATTTTAACTAGTATTATTTAAAATTAAAAATATAGAAAAATGTGCAAATTTTTAATAATGCTCTTTAAAACTGTTGTAATAGAAAAAAAGCGTTCATTATTGAGCAAACATTTCAATATTTTTAATATAATGATATTAAATTTCAATATTATAATTTTGCAGTAATATTTGAACTACACAAAATTATTATATTAATTTCGCTAAGTTAAAAATACTACTGAAATAATTGTTTCCTTTTTATTTATGATTAATTAAACTAATTAATATTGAAAGTAATTTTTTATGTGATCACTACACAAAAAACAGTTTTCCATTTAACCTAAGAGAGTAATTTTTAATCACATTTAATCCTCTGAATCCATGTTAACCTTATTCGTTAGGTAGTTAGTAGGCTCGTACCAAGTCCATATGAAGATCACCATGCTCAAAATCATAATTATATGTTAATTTTCATACAGTTTTGATCTCTTACAGTAGATGTGGAAATTTGTAAAGGAGGTTTAATGAATTAACAGGTAGATCAAGTAACAGGTAGAGAATTTACCTGTAATTAAATTAATTAATTAAGCTAATATACCTGTTACTTATTCCACCAACTAATTATAAGTAACAGGTAAGGGATTTATCTGTTATTTCTACTTAGTATATAGAAATAAATAACAGGTTTACCATCTTAACTTACGCCTTTAATCTATACAAAATGCAAAATGTAGGCTATTGCAATGATGTGTATAATTTTTTTCTTTATTATGTCCTCATTAATATCAAGGAAAAAAAAAGCAATCTTGACAAAGTATTTATTCCTACTGATATAAAAATGACATCAATAATACTGCAGTCCAAGATTCAATGTTTCATTCGTTGCTGACAACAACACAGCTTTATAAATTGATGATATTATGGAAAACATATCGGTTGCTATAAATAGATAGCCATCACCATAAATAGAGGATTTTTTTTTATCTCTTTATATTATATTCGCTCAAAGTACTGCTAAAACTATTTTGATTTCAAAATCTGGTTTTGACAGCTCATTCACCGGTTCTTACATAACTTCTGAATAAAGAACGAAAAAAATAAATAAATGAATAGATTAAGTTCTATGTTAAAGTCTGAATCCGGGTACACAATTCAAAATTGCCCATTGTGATAACGTTATAAAGGAGGAGTTTCTCATCGAATTTCCTGATTGGATGCGAACTAGAAAATCGTTTCGTAAGCGATTCTTGTAAACATAATTACGCCATATTCTAGAAAAAGAACAAATAAGAATTCAAACTGTAAAATAACTTTAAATATTTTTTTATAAAATAATAACCTTAATATATCAGCTAAATAAAATTTTAAATTTTAATTTAAAATTAAGTAAAATTGAAAATAATTAGGAATAATTGCTGCGAACCATTTAAAGAAGTAAAATTATTTTAAGATATTTAACGAAAACAACAATTTTTAAGTACAAAAATTTTGCTCAATATATTTTTTTTACTTTTAAGCAATAAATGTTGTTAAAAATGTAATTAATCTATAAATTGATTAATTTATATCTGGATGTAATGAAAAAATATTCAAATCCGCTAAATGCATTTGGTCAATTTATTCCAAGTGCATTTGGTAAACGATTACCCAAAATACACTTCGGTAGATATGTATGTAGGAAATAAAAATACTAAAGCAGTCTCCCGATGTTCAGCAGTAGCTGGAATTGAACCTAGAATTTTCCTTTCGAAATAGTAGGCTTCAGTAAGTCCAAAATTATTAATAATCATAGTCTGTAAATTGACTATAAAATTTAGCATGTAAATTGTCAGTAAAATTGACTTGAATATTCATAAAATATAACCTCAAATTTAAAGCAATAAAAATAAAGAAAAATATAAAAAATTAAATACTTAACTTTTATAATAAATCATATATATATATATATATATATATATATATATATATATATATATATATATATATATATATATTATGTTTTGATTCAAAAACTCATAATTAATGATTTTTCTTTAGCCACATTTTAATCGTTCTATTTTCTATGTTCCTCTTCTGAATTGAGGCTTGATGAGTAAATAACCTGTCACTAATTCCTTGTTCAGCAAAGAAAAAAACTTTATCCTATCTGCGTTAAATGGTAATTCCTTTTACGATCACTAGACAACGCACAAATGAGAGCTTTGCTTCTCAATTCTTTTATCTTGTTTATGAGCTTGTAATGTTATCCTCATTAGAAGAGGTTGAATTTCCATCAAGAATCGTTATTTTAAATTAATATTCTTTGTTAATTTCCAATAAAAATCGTGTTACATTTAGCTAATTATCGGCAAAGTTAAATACTATTACAAAATGAAATATCACTTTTCTAAGCATAAAAATATATAATTTTGGTTCCAGAAATTCCACTTTTCCAAGACTTGGTATTACGAACAATTGCTAGCCTAGAACTAAAAAAGTTAATTAATTTACGAAATAAAGGAAGAAGAATCATTGCTTGATAATTCAATCCTTCCAATAAGCGATTCCGTGGGAAATCGAAATTCAAGATTAATAAAATAAAAAGATAAATCGATGCAAATACATATGACTAAACTAAATTCTGCGGCACGACAGCCCATGTTGGGCTACAAGGCCTACAGTGCCCATTTCTGTTTTCGTGACAGGGAGGCCCTGGGGTGCGAAGCATATGTCCTGATAAGGTGGTCAGCCTAATGCGAAACCCCAGTGTTTAGTTCCCAAGCATGTTTGTTACTCAGTTTATCGACCCGCTGAAGGGATGAAAGACTGAGTTGAACTTGCTTAGCCCGAGGATTGAACCTCGGAATGGTGCCTTGGGAGCGAGAACGCTACCATTTAGCCACCGGGCTTCAAATACATTTGACTTGCTTAAAATAAAATACTATTTAAGGAGCTGAGTTATATACGTTGCAAGTTTAATGTGCACCCACTCTGCTGGGTTCAAGGACGCAAAGATCTGGTAGATTAGGGCGTCATCTTCATGATCGGAAGATCATGATGGTTGGTTGGGTTTCATGGCGCCAGGTCCATAAATAAGGTAAGCTGAGCCAACGGAGAGTCGTGAGTTTAAATCCCGAAACAACTAAAGACCCATCAGGTTTACTAATAGTAACTGAGGCGTGTTAAATAGGTAGTGGTTGCAATGTCTTCCTAGTGAAATGATACCTCTGAGGATGATAGGTCAAGCATTGAGGAGTTTTGTGCTTGGTCTCTGCTTCTAAATGATGAAGATTCTTATCCGTCAGGTTTCGCATGACTGGTAGAGTCCAAATTCTAGGATATGGTAAAGGGAAGTGTGTTGGTGCAACAATTCCACTGTGTTGGCGCAACAATTTTGTCTAAGCCATTATACATCTGTTTTATTGAGTTTAAAATCTTACTTCAATTACCGCATGCTTATAGTTTCCATTTTATCAGTGGAAAACGTGCCTGAATTTTGAGGTTTAATTCTAGTTTTGAACTGAAAAGACAAATATTAAAATAATACATTGCAAATTTTAACAAGGCATACATTGGAATTTTACTCAGTACCGAAATAAACAACTCAAAAATTTATAAATAGTTCTTCTGAGTATATAATTTCAATTTAAATGAAAACATAAAGTTTTAACGTTTGGCATGCTAGAGAACTCTCTTTAGATAAAACGTTATTAAATTTTGAAATCACTACTTTTTTCATCCTCATTCTAATACATTTGCAAGAGGGTGACGTATCGGAAAAATCAAAAACACGCATTAATTAAAAAAAAACAAAAAACAAAAAAACCTAGTGGCACCTTTATTTTTTCAAATTTCCTAGAGGTAAAGAAAACTGCAGTACATTTTTTCTCGAGTTACTTAGTGGCAAATAACATGGTGTAAAAGGGAAGAAGCTATGTGTATATATATATATATATATATATATATATATATATATATATATATAGAGAGAGAGAAAAAGAGACAGAGAGAGAGAGAGAGAGAGATAGTGGGACCTTTTCTACCTGTCGTCACTTAGTGGCAGGTAATTTGGTAAGAAATGGGAAAAACTTAATGGCAGGAAAAACTGTGATCCATTTTTATCCACATTGCCTAGTGGCAAATAAAATGGTGAAAAAGGGGGCCAATTTATAATGGCTCTATTTTATCATGATACCTGGTAATTGGTATCTTGATAAAAAAAAAAAAAAGGAAAAAACTAATAACACCTTTTTTATCACGTTACTTAGTGGCAGAAAAAACTGTGATTCATTTTCCCGCACTTAACTATTAGTAAATAACATGGTAATAAAAGGAGGAAAAACCTATCTTTGCTCCTTTTTTACCACTTTACTTAGTAGCAAGCAACGTGGTAAGTAATGGGGGAAAAACTTAGTGAGATCTTTTTTTTTACCACATTTTCTAGTGATCTAGTAAAAAAAAAAATATGTCCTTATTTTTTACAAATTTTTTCCTGTTTCCAGTGAAATTATCGTACACAATGTTAATTATCAGTGAAAAATAAGAATTTTGCATGGACTAATGCAAAATTGTTATTTTTCACTGATAATAATCTTTACTCTTCGGGTGGAAGAAATGTCCTGAATTTAATCCAAACTATTGTTGAAAATTGGAGATAGTTGGTACTATTTCTTCTTTTTTATTCTTTATGTTACAAAAATATTGACAAATTTTCTTTTTAGCATCCACCAATTTATGTGTGTATAAAGAATACTCTAAATGATTTGTAAATATCGGTTATTTTGAATGTTGTGTAAATATCGATTCAACATTCTTTCATTCATATCAAATGAAAGAATGACACAAAAAATGTAAATACATAATTTTAGGAGTCAAGCAAAACATTTTCCTGTTGGTATGTGAATCACTCTCTTCCAATTATCAAATATTTACTGCCACCATAAAGCGAGACGAAGCATTCTTTTGGGAGCGTACAGTTCTACCGACAACGTCAAAGGCTATTAATAACGACTAAAATCTACATTTTTCATGTTCCAAAGCGACTGGAATTAAGCCAGACGATTTCTTAAATCTTACTTCTCTGACGTCATTGCATCTCCCGCTGACAAGCGATGGAAATTCGTATAAACATCTTTTTAAAGGCATAAGTTTTTCATTTATAATTAAAATTTTAGGACTCTTTTACGAAAGTGTAATGGAAGTTTTTCAATCTTTCTTGTTTACGAAATTAATTTTCAAAACGTAAAACCTAATTTTGACTACAGTTTACCAAACATAAGAATTAAAAGTTAAAATGAGTAAACATTGTTTTATTCTCTGATCAGGCTTATTCTTTCACGTGTTTTAGATTTTAATAAATAAAATTGAATAAATAAAACAGTGAGTCGTAGATGCTTATGGTAAAGAATGAAAATCTGTATAAACTTATCAGCCATCCAAATAGGCTTGAAAGCAGAAACGCAAAACCCATTTTACCTTGTTCACTAGTGGCTGGATTCGAACCTAAGATCTTCTACATCACACATTCAGGCCCTAACTATAATGTTTAATCAAGTTTGTAAATCTGATTTGGCGCCTTGCTTTACAGTTAAACGAAAAGTAGACCTTGTGAATGCGTAAAAAGTAGGGTTTCTATTAGTATGTCGTTTTCGGTTAATATCTAGAGGAAGAGGTCCAGTGGTTCAGTAGCTTCACCCCGCATACCGTTAAAATCAGCAAAGTGAAGCGTCATTTGCCGCGGGTAGTGATTGGGAGGGTGGCCATGTGCTATTCCTCACTCGGTTACAGGAGCTCCGTGGGTTGTGGACGCGTCCACATTAATATGTGACGTCCAAAATTCTTTCATTGGTGTGGCATGGGTGTGGAGAGAGAATGTCAGCTCAAGTGTGACCTCGTCACCTAACCGTGGTTCAAAATGACGAGGCACCTGGAGATGGGAGATTATTCCAAGCCCGTTAACCTAAAGGTATAGTTCGGGGCTCGCCTACAAGTAACTAGCGAGAACAAAAAAACTGCTTCACTTATCATATCTTCAATCTACAAGCGGCATATATTTATGGGACAAAAAATCATTTTCCTTAAAACTGCCACTGATTTTTCAGATGTTGGACAGTTTGAGGAATATTAGATGTCGGACATGCAGTGACCAAGTGATAAGCTTTTCAACGAAAAATGTTGTGTTCAATCCCAGCAAATACTAAATAACGAGAGATAGATTTTGGATTTCTGACTTCTGCATGCATGTTCATCAAAGTAGGTGCTTAAGAGTTTTCTTGGTTTCCTCCCTTGCGATATATGATTAATGCCTACTATCTATGAAAAAGTACTCCAAAAAAACTGATAGATACAGCCATTACATTATCTAAACGGGAGCTAAATATCCAATTATTTATTGCGATGAATAAGCACTTATTTTCATCTACAATCGCGTTCTCGTCTGAAGAGCATTTTAAGCTTTCGTTAAGAAACTAATATTTCTTCGCTTTCTTCACTACTGTCAAAAAAAAAATAAATAAATAAAAATAAAACATTTTTCACTCTGTAGTGATTCTGAGAAATGAGTATAATAGAGAAAATGATTCTCTCAATAATAATATATTGCAGTTACACTTATGTTGCCTCTCAGACTCTGGAATCATCATCCAACAGGACAATGCGACCTCACTAGGTTGCCATCAGGCGAATATACATTCGATAATTTTAAAACCTTCCCATGGACAATTCAAAAATTTTAGTTTAAAGTTTATGGGAATATTTAATAGGCAAATTATGACACCGCATGATGCATAGCTGTGGTTTTTGAAAGGTATTTTTAATACTTACCTCATTAATTGCATTTCAGAAATGCATTTCATAGAAAGTGGATTGCTTTCATGTTTTACAAGGGAGGAAACCATGAAACCAAATCTGACACCGCTTTGTTAAAAGTTGTAAAAATATTAGACATCTGGTGTTCCATAATATACACTGCATAATGCCTTCTGGATGGAGCTTCAGGATATAATTATCTGTGTTCGCGTACTGCAAGGTAGAAAACCTGGAAAATTCTCAAGCAGCCACCTCCACGAATGGACATCCTATATGAATAGTTGATCAAACGAAAAATTTGCTTTGTTGAAATATAACTTAAAAACGAGCCAATTATTGAACTTAACGACAGTTAATTTTTTTCATCATCTTTGTTTTTCATTATTATTTATTAAATGGCTTGTGTGCGTTTATGTGAAGACGTGTTGTGTATAAACGCTGTAGGATTAGGTAGATGTATGCAAAAGTAATTCTCCTAAAAGAAATTTAACACATATCTTATACAAGGAAATAACATTTATTAAAAACATTTAAAAATTACAAGTAGACAAAACACATAAGAATAAAGACCAACTCATCCGTTTACCTGCCACACGCAGAAGCATATTGGTAAGTGCACCTTATGTAATTAGATTTTACATGGTCATGGTTACAGTTAAATTAAGCTTTCATTGTTCACAAAATACCTTGTGACTGAAGCTTACTCAATTGTTTAGCTCTATCCAAGCCAAAGTACGATAATGGAAAATGCATGTTGTGATTTAAGCTTCGATCCAATTGTTAAGAGTTTTCAAAATTTCCTGCATTTCGAACCTCTTAATTTCTATAACTATTAGAAGGTTTAAAGTTTATCAAAAGTCAAATCTGAAAAATTTGTCTGTACTTCCTTTCCCCCCCTCCCCTTGAAAGAACTTACAACAGAACCCAGGGCACAGGTGCCGTATAATCCATGATTCCAAATTCTGAGATTGGAGATTCTTTGGCGGATTTTCTTATGTATCTTGCAGCCACGTTTTTATTACGTCATACAAATGGAGAGCTATAAGAATTATGCATAAAATTCTATTTTGGTAACCCTAGTATTTACGTCATTGAGCACGTCACGACACGTCATCTTGGCAACATTTCTTCATCGCCAAAAAAATTCAGAATTCAGTATCATGGATTTTACGGCACCTCTGCCGCATCCAGCTGTCACGCAATGTGAAACCATATTCTTTATTTAAAAAAAGCAATATTTATTTTAAGAATAAGTATTCGAAATTCAAAATTTAAAACTATCATTTAATGCAAACGGGGAAGGTAAATGTTATAAACATGATCTGAAGGTTCCAAAAACATTCCGAATAATTCTGACGTAAATTGAAGCATCTTTCCTTCAAAAACTTCCGGTTAGTGACTTCCGCTTTATAACTGTTGTTTTCCTCCTCGATATTGCATCTGTTTATTTTAACGACAACCAAAATGCGCGTTTAAAAAACGACTTCTAGAATTTTGTAAATTTTCACAAGCATTCTGAAATCGGATAAATAAATGATTTGTTTTTATTGGATGTTATGTGCAATTGATTATACTTGTTATTTTTGTATCTGTTGGAAAAATAGCTGAAAGAAATAAATACTTTAAACAACAAAGTATCATTCATCGGTTTGCATTAAAATCATAACACATAGTATGCAACGCATACAAGATTAAAACAAAATAACTTTAGTTACAATATGTATGTAACTAGTACAAAATAACATTTAACTAATATTAATTTATAGAAAATATTAAATTAATATAAAATTTTACCGAATTGTTACTGAATGTTTATTATTAATATTTAGTAAAAACTATTGCTTGGGAGAAGTATTTTGTGTATAAATTTCATTAAAATAATCATTTTAAGTATTATGGATCTAAGTCTTGATAATATTTTCTGATGAAGATAAATTTAGAAAATTTAGATCAAAGAATTTACTTTAGAAATAATTAAATTCTTTTCTCAGATAAGTTTCGCTTAACAGCTCTGATCTTTACTTCAACAGTCCGTAAATTCGATTCCCTTAGATGTAAATATTTGTAATGGTTAAGAGCTCATTTTAAAATATAGGACCATGCATATATATGTTGTATAAACAAATTATACAGGACAACAAGAACCAATTTTGCTTCATTAATGAATTATTAATTGGAGAAGTTTCTCTTCTCAAACGTTAATGTTTTAGAGAAAAGTCTCCAAAACATTAACTGTCCAAAATTAATGTCTTGAGAAGCTCACTGAAAATGAATCTAAGAAAAAAATTTGAATTTTAACATCAGTCGAGGATTTTAAAATTAAAGCAAAAAATGAGAAGTGAATGCTTTAAATAAAAATTTTAGGATTCGATCAAGCATTCTTCGAATATCACTCTCGTTTTACAATTCAGCAGTTAGTAGGTTTGATTCGCACCTCGGCTGTGGACTTTGGATCACTATGCACTTTGAACTATAAATTCTAGTACAGTTAGCTTTCTTGTGTAAAAAGTATAAAGAATCCAACATGTTGAAAATTTTGGATCACATAAAAAGTATTTGAAATACTTAAAATTATTTAAATGTTTCTTGTTTAGATTTTCAAGATAAATATATACAATTAAAATAAAATAAAATATGAAAATAAATACATTTAAATGTTAATTTGAATCCAAATTTTTAATTCTTTAAGACTTTTGGATTGTTTTAAAAGTGATTTTAAGAATTCGACTCACATATAATTTAAATTTTTTCAAAATTTTTTATTCTTTCAGATTTATTTCATTTTAATCTGAAAGCAATTCTTAATAGCAACGAAATCTTTCTTAAAGCAACTTGAAATTCATTAACGAATGCTTTAAATCACAGATATAAAGATTTTATATAATTAATGAGTTTCAGTTATTTCCTATTATTTTCAACCAAATTTTACTTTAAGAAAAAATTATTACAAATCTCTCTCTCTCTTTTTTTAGTTCAAAGCGTTGAAATTCTATTAAAAAAATTTTTAATATGAAATTCCTAAATTCGATCCAAATCTGATTAAAAAGTTTCATTTTATAGATAAATATCATTTAAAATAGATTCCACAACATTTTGAAATTTTTATGTTCTAAATTAATACTAATTTGAACACTTTAACTCAAAATTTTAAGTGTTCTATTAAAATATCTAATTGAAGTTCTTCAAACATTCTTTCTTTCTGGCATCAATTTTATTAAAAAAAAATTCGACGTAGAACAAAAAAAAAGTTATTTTATTAATTCAAAATTTTTAAAATTTTACTATAAAATTTGTTTTTAAATATAAATTGTTAAAACTCAATGCATATGTAATTATATTCCAAATACTTTTAGATTAAATTTATTTCGTAAATTCTCTTAAGTGTTTAATTTATTCAAAATTTTAAAATAAATCAATGTAAATGATTTAAATCAAAATTTGAAAGTTGGATATAATTACAAATAAAAATTTTCAAACGTTTTTATTTTTTTCATGTTAGTTTATTTTTAAAACATACCCTTTTCATCATTTTGCTTAGCTAGACATTTTTTAATCGTATGTAAAGAAAACTTTGATGTTTTAAATCGAAATTTTAAAATTCAGTATAATGATACTTTTATTATAATAAAAAATGCGTAGTATTTTTCTCTATTTCAGATAAAATTTATATTTTAGCTACTTTCAAATTCCAATTATAATACTTTACACAAAAAATTTAATGTAATTTAATTACCGAATGCTTTACATAAAAAATTTTGACTTTTAAATAATTTATCGATTTTCCTTTATTATAATTTTTCTTTGGTGTTCATTTAATTGATATCTCTAGTAAATAAAAATTTTTGTATACCAATAAAAAAAAATCCTTATTTTGAAATATATATATATTTCAAAAGAAAATTTTAAATATTTTAAATCAAGGTTTTAAAATTTCTGTCTGCTTTTAATAAAAATTTTTTAAATATTTTAAATTTTTATCAGGTTAATTTCTAATTTAAAAAATTTCAGGTTAATTTTATTCTAAAACACACATGTGTCTATGTGAACGTCATTTTTGTCAATTAGAAATTTTTAATCTCTTATAAACAAAATTATGAATATCATCAATGCTATAGAATTCGATTCATTTCTAATTTATTTCAATATTTTATAATTTTTTCAAATTAATCTGTTTAAAACGCATTGTTTTAAAACAATCAATCTGCGACGCATTCGCCTTCGCCCCCTTTTCTTTACAAAAGGAAAGAATAACCGCTTCCTCTGACGCAGGGTTTCGCCTTGATCTTCGAAACACAGAATAAGAAAAATCGATTGAATATGAAAATTTATCTCTCATTTTTCGACACATTTAACAGATAAAATTCAATTTCACAATCTTTGACCAACTGTTTCAATACCTGCCGCGAAGTACATCCGAATATCATGAGCGGCTTTTCACGCAAAATCCGAATGTTTTCAGTTTTTCTTGCGATAAATAGTCTAGGAATGTAAAAACAAGCAGATTCATAATCGTAAATCATGCAATATTGAATTAGTTAGACTTTATGTAGGATATCAAAATATTTTTTTATCGCATATATTACAGTTTTTGTTATTTTATATTCCCCAATGTATTGATTGTCATAGTTGCCAATTGATTTTCTTCATCTCTGGAGAATCATCTCTGGTGAACTCACTGGCTCAGTTTAACAGTCTTAGAGTTTAATTCCCGATTCGAATATGGATTTTTTTTTTTTTTTTTTTTTTGTGATCTAGAATTCAATTTAAGATGTTTGTCCTAATTGAATTCCCCTCTCATTGCCCAAGATAAATGACTGTTAAACCAACAAATCACAAAAAAAACCCGTTGAATTTAAAAGTTATAAAAATTTTATAAAAAAAATAATTTATTTTACGCATAGAACCATAATTTTTATATGACCTAAATTTATATACGATCACTAACTGTAACTATAAGGTCGTGGTGAACTGGTTAAAGTTAGTGTGCCATTCTGATCAGAAAGTAGGGAGTTGGACACCCGACTTAACCGAAGATCCATCTTATTCTCTGGCACCTTAAAGCTAAGAGTAGTTGCAATGTCCTCCAAGTAAAATGATATCTCTGCGTGTGGCAGATCAATTACCAGGAGTTCTACTTGATTCCTGCTTCTAAATTACTGACTTCAGCTGCTTATACAGAGGGTATTAACACATTTTTAGAACGATTTCATGGCCATTTAATTAATGTTTAAAATGTAAAGACTATTTTTTAAAATATTCGATCTGATTGCCTTTTTTTTGGACTATAAGTGTGCATCGTGTGATTTCCATGATAGAAGAACTTTTCGTAAAATTTACAGGGGTATTGCTTTCCATTCCTCTTCCACTACTTTCCAGAGTCCATCTATCGTGGCGGGTTTGCGTTTAGAAATAGCCTTTTTTTAACAGACCAAAGGTTTAATAGTCCATAGGTGAAACATCAGGAGACTTTGCAGGGATATGTTGAAAATGTATACATGCAATACCTGTATTAGTCATCATTTTTTCAAGGAATTCAGTGGTAGTTTTCGAAGAATGACTTATAGCTTTGTCTTGATGAAGTTTCTCTCTTTGAAAGTCATTGGGATAAAGAAGTGGAATTTCTTTTGTAAATATTGGGCTACGATGAGTTGATTTTAATATTTCTTTCTACTCTTCTTATTTTTAATTTCCCATTGTAGGAAAAACCTGCGAAAATCATAAACCCTTTACTGAAACTTTCTTTATATTGACGGAAACGGGTTTGTACATTTTTTCTCCTCATTTTCTTTTTAGTAAAAAGACATCTTTTTGTTACAGTCATTTAGGTAATTCCATGCTTCATCAAGGGTCACAATGTTTTTCCATTTATCTCCTGCTAAATGGTTTTCATACAGGATTCTACAACATGTTTTGCGTTGAGCCACATGTCTCGGCAAAAGCTGGTGAACATTATGTTTTTTTAGCTTTTTTTAAGTTGTAAATCTTGGTTTATTATTTGATTTATTGTTGCTACAGATGTATCTAAAGACTTTGCAATTGATTTCTGTGTTGGTGGATTTTCTCTTGTTACCAGCGATTTCACTTTAGAAACATTTGAAACAGTACGTACCTTTTACGGATATTCGTTTCGAGTCTTCTTTCCATGTAGAAATAATGATTGACAGTTTTTAGCTGCCCGATCAATAATATTGCTTATTTTGCACTAAGAAATTTTAATACCATGCATTTCACAACGTTTTTGGAATCTGGAATTAGAACGTTTATTTTCGAAAAGCGCAAAAGCATATCCTTCAGTTCACAGCATGTTTATATGTGACATTTTGAAAGAAGAATAAATTTAAAAGCAGCAGATGATATTTCTCATTTCAAATAATAAGCTGTTGCCAAAAATTTTTATTCTAAAACATTTACTTTTTTTAAAATTCGTTATCGAAATCGTTCTAAAAATGTGTTAATACCCTCTGCAGAACCCAACTCTAAGCTATATACTGGGAAATATGCAGTAAAACAACAACTAATTATGATTAAGACTTTGCTGCGAAATAACATCTCAGTCGTTATTACCTGTAAAAGTCGCGACATAATAGACTTTCCTTAAAATATAATCTTGTCCTTTTCTATAATGATGGAACTCGTATTTTATATTAAAGGAAATCCATGCATAATATATTCCAACAGCATCATTTTCTTTTTCTGAACGTCTCTATTAATTTAGGATCTCAGCTACCAGTTAATTGCTTTCTGCATATTTACCAGTCTCGGTGGGAACGTAGGAAATGTTTTGGAATTTAAAACACATTCTCCAAAAATTATCCTTATATCCTTCTTCAAAAAGATTATCAATTGTTCTGTGACAATTATAACACAAAATTCACGATTTACTAATTAACAGTTTCAGTAACTTCTTTTAGCTTTTATAGTAATACTAACTATTTGGAAGGTCATCACAGAAGGCTATATTTTGCTTGAATCCTTAATTATCATGCAGTTATGCATTCTTAAATATTTTAATTAAGTTATTATATACTCCAAAATGACTTTTTTTTCAATTCTTTGGATTAGCCAAGGGATGATAGATTATCGTTCTGGACAACAGGACAACAGAGTTCGATTCCCACCTCAGATGAGGAGCCTTACTCTACTTCGATATTGACTTTAAACCCTAAATCCTACTCAAATATGTAATTGTTTGCCATAAATGATCTTAAAGCCAAAAAATAGCCAAGTTACAAAATTAACCTTCAATTTGTATAATTTGTGGGTTTAACTCCCACTATTATAATAATTTCTTGATATTATAATAGTTGGGATTTCACTTAAGAAATGTAGGTCAAGACTGGTGTCACTCATGTTAGCAAAAATGTCAATATCCAAATACTTTCTTTAAATTTATATATTTTGTGATGATTTGTGTATCTCAAGTAGCTTTAAATATGTATTGCATATAAATTTTCGAAATAATTATACAGTAAATAGAGATAAAAATACAACACAAGTTGGTCGCGTTTAAGAACTTCTGATTAAGACTTTTCTGTTCTTTACACGTTAAAAATTATTAGAAGCTACCACTGATTTAATGTATTTTGCACAAAAGTGGTTCAAAAGTTGATCAGTTGTTTCAGAGCGAAATGTGTTTCTTTCGCATTCATTCGCTAATTGTTACTCAATTCCCAAGACAAACAAAGGTGCCAAACAGGAAGGTTTTTAACCCTTTGTGACGCAACACATCGGGTAACAGATACTGGAATTAGAAATTGTGAAAACAACTTCTTCATTCCTTTCAATTAACCAACAGTTGGAGAACGGGATCCACACAATGGTTACTAAGCAGGGTAGTTATTCTTGGCGCATTTTACCTTGGCGAGAATTCCCGCTTCTATGAACATACAGCTCCACCTCGTCAGGCAAGAGGAAAAAATCCACTCCAAATAAATAAATAATTTGTCTCTTGTACGCGCCTCAGGAAAGCTCGAAGGTCAGATATTTTTATTTTCAGCTTTATAAACACACAACTGAATTCAGTTCCCGGTTAAATTGTTTCCATGGTGTTTACCTCGTTCCTAGTAACTTTTGCCATTCACCAATAATCAACAACTTGACGCACCAGGAGGCAAACATTGTTAAAATCACTGGCAAAACAGTAGTATCAATGGAACTTTGGAAAAAAACTATAATTGGGCAATTGGAGTCTTAAAAACACATTTTACTTAATTCTATTTGGAAAATTTTTTGTCTCTTATCATTAATAGCAGTTGATGAACTTAATTTTGATTAATAAAATAGTAATAACTGAAAATAATTACAGAACAGAATATTTGTAATCTATAACTACATCGAAGTAAAAAAATTAAAAATTTCTCTTTTGCTTATAACGTATTTTTAGACAGCTTTTGGATATTTAAAATTATTTTCTCAAAATTTCAGTAATATAAAAAGAGAAATATTATTAAGTTATTCAAGATTTTCACCATAATTTTTTCTACCACAGATTTCTCTTCAAAAAACCCACATTCATACGATGCAATTCTTATTCACTGATTTTGGAATCATTATCATCTTCATATTTATTATCTTGCTTTTTATAATCACTTCATATTCAACAAAAATCAAGCAGTAGATATTTATTAGAGGATATTAAAATATTTATTACTTAATGTCCCTTAACAATTACAATTATAACATAATTCATAACAATTAAATTAACCTAAAACCTAAAAAAATGGCTAAAAATATAAAAGAAATGTTTTTAAACATTCATTTTTATAGAAGGCTTAGTAGTTTTGCTCTGCAACGTAATAACTCCGCCTTTAATTCTCGTTTAACTATTGATTTGTATTATCATTAGATAGTAATTAGATTAGAAATCGTCGAAGTCTTTAGAGAAAACAGAATTGTTATTTCGTTATAAAAACAGTTTTTCTAACACTTTTCATTTAAATTCATAAAATATTCTGTCAATTAATTTTGAGAAAATTATCATAAAGTACTTTTATCACATTTATTCCAAATTGATCAATACAAAAATAATTAATAAATGTTATAAATTATAAAATATATTTTATAATTTATAACATTAACTTTAATTAAATAAAACTTTATCATAATCCATTGCTAAACATCCCATTTACTGGATTTAGTTATAAAATCAAGCCACTCAATTTTTAAATGATTTTTTTATTAAATTTTATATTAAACTCTTAATTATTTAAGACAATATTATTTATTTTCTAAATATTCTAATTGAAACAAAAACATCTTAAAATATATCATTGACAAGATTTTGAGTTTTTTTTTTTAATTAACCAACAGATAAATGGTTTTAATAATTAAGGAGAAATAAAATTTTGAATTCTAAATAGTTATACAAGGAAACATTATATTATTTATCTTGTAAATTTCATGAAACAATCTAAATAAAATTAAAATGTACGATAAAGAGAATATTAAGGATGAATACTTTAAGAAAACCAACAATCATTGTTAGAGATGAATGGTTTAAAAAATAAATTAAAACGTAATTATGTATAATAAATTATGAAAAAAAATGTAAACGATTATTTAGTTTGCAGATTTGCAAAATCATTTAAGGGAAATGCAGAAATTTAAAAAATATTAGTGCTATAAATTTGAGGAAAATTAATACAGTTATAGATGAAGATCCTAAAATTTATTCATTTTATAATTAATATTTAAAAAGATAATTTTGTGATTTATAAGTGGTCAATAAATATTTACACAATGATTTTATTTATAGATTTTACAAACTAATAAATATAATCACACACATCTAATATTACATGATTACTAAAAAAGGAAATATAATGTTTATGAGTTGAAGTCTGACTCAGTGTTGATGTAAAGTATTTCTATATTTCTATAACTTTTAGATAAATGCTTCCTTTCCAGAATCTTTTATTTTTATCTGTAATTTTTTTTTTTTTGAAAAAAAAAATGAATAGGTTATATGCCAATTAAGAATAGCTTTTAAAAATTCATAAAACACAAAATATTTTTGTTTTATGGAAATAAAACAAAAATATTTGCAGAAAAAAAAATTGGAAAATTTAAAGTTTTTTACTAAGAAATGAGCTTTTAAAACATTTCTACTCCCTTTTAAAATTACAATAATTGTGAAAAAGTATCATTCATTTTTTAAAACAAGTCTTCATAATTTTTTATTATTTTTTAAATTAAGATTTATAACCTTTATTCAGCATTTTTTCTATTAATAACAAAAATTTCATTGTTTTTACTGCAATGTTATTACCTAAGTCATAAGAGGGTACGCCCCTTTATTTATTATAATTACACAAAGGAATTACGATAGTAAACGTTATATTGTTAAAAAAAACAAAATAATAATAATAATAATAATGATACATTTAAATGTCAACAATAATATGATAAAAAAGTGTGTGAATAACTTACTATTACTGAATATATTATAATAATATATTACGTAAATATATATATATCCAATATCCACAATAATAACTTATTATTGGTTATTGATAAAATTAAAATGTGTAGAAATTTAAAAACAGTTGCATGATTACTAAAATTGTTTCAAGATTTTTAGTAATTTCTAATGATTTAAAAATTAACTTTTTCAATAATTTCTTAAAAAAAAAAAAAAATCAGTATTTTTCGATATTTTTCATCAGCATTGAGTCTCTTTAATAACTTTAAAAATAAGAAAAATTTCCGTAAAAATTAATTTTCTTTTGTTTCTAAGAGAAAAAGAGACTTCACTAATAATTGAATGCTTAAGACACTAGTCTAATTCAATAGTTCATATTATGGTACTTCTCTTATCTTGAACGTAAATGATAATAGATATTCTCAATCTACGGTAACCGTTAACAATATAAATTTGAGTTCATGATTAAAAAGCGACTATATGAAGTGAAGAAAACCAACTCTCCTTCAGCGTGTTGTTGTTTCTGATCCCATGGCTATACTAGATCCACAAACTCCTGAATTCTCAGAAAATCAAGAAACAACTGTTGATTCGAAAGGAAATTCTCCTTGGTAAATCCCATACATAAAAGATGGTGTTAGTGGTTGGTCCGGTCAACAGCACGTTGACGACAGGTAGGATAAAGTTTACATTTCCCATCAAATTTAAGGCCAGGGAGAAAGCCATTAGCAAACTTAGAGTATGTATTCTGGTCCGCTTAGAGCCCTTGAAAGCAATGGAACCACCAGTACCACCACCAGAACACCAATCATGAGCATGTGGAATGTTCCAGATGCCCCGGGCACCTCTTTTTGGAGTAGAAAGCAGCTCAGTGTAGGTGAGAGCAGTATCATGTGTAGAAAGACATGCAGCATGCCTTTTAGCTATGGCATTTATCCTCTCATTTCCACGGATATTCGACATGAGAAAGGATCCATCGCGAATGCATGCATTTGGGGCGAGAAAGTTGCACGAGCAGACGAAGAATGGAGAACCCGACCATGTCACCAACACCCAACCACCCATCCAAGTACTAGATATCGCTGCGATTGTCTGTGACAATCCAGACATCGCCAAACGAGGCCTTATATTGGAGTTTTGGTATGTTTTGTTTGTCACTCAACGATCATTTTTTGCACAAAGACTAATTAGACTGGGTTTGGAATCTCAGAGTAAAATGCCTCATAGATTTTCAAAGGTTATTTGAATTTATTTTCAGTTGTGATGTGTTGATAATCCCCGAGTATTATGTACAAAATAGAAGTTCTGTACTTTACCAGAGAAATGTTCAGTTAATTTATGAAGGTTCACCTTGACACAGTACTGGAAAACCTCTCTTCAAATTGAAGGGTCTCAGATTCGATCTCAATCATTATTGAACAACGGAAGATGGAAGAAGCACTTCTGCTTTCTGCATGCACGTGAATTATGAATTCCAATCTTAATTGTTCTTTTATTGTGATTTTAAATATTTTATGTAGAGATAAGATATATGTTGATTCATCACTAGCCTCGAACATTTGTATGAAGTTAACAATTAGAGAATTGTATATATTGTAGCATCTCAAATATTTTTTTAATTAATTGAAATATTTAAAGACACATAGTCCAGTCACGTTAATGTGATCACCACACAATTTTGACGTCAACATCAAATAAACAGTCAACGGAAGCAGGTGGCAGCACAGTGCAACTGAGTGAATATAAAGTGCGATTGATTTGTCCAGCTGGACATTAAAGCTTTCGGTCCAAGGGTGGAAGCTTTTCCAAAGCGGTTTGTGTACTGATAGCGTTACGCCGTGGTAAAAGTATATCATAAGCATTGGCAAGAATTCCTTGTACCTAAATCTGACAGAGTTTAAACAGTTTGGGTGAAGCTCACTGGAGAGAAAAGAAAGCGCTATGCAGCCCCAAGGTCCCAACAAAACAGTTCAACAAATGGTTGGATCACCCACCGAGCTGTAGCTCTGTCCTCACCCCCTGCGGACAAGTTTATTGAATGAACTTAAACAACATACATATAACATAATTGTACAATGAACTGATCATTCTATGTCAACTTTACAAAACATGGAACAAAAGCAAAATGGTTGTTTAGTATATTACACTTGAAAAAACAATAAGCATGGTGATTAAAGTCAAAGGATGAACTTAAACATGAGTAAAGCAGATACAAAATGGCAAACTATAGAAATGGGTATGTTGCAGTAAGGAAATGCCGAACGCCGAACACAATCTACACAGAGAGGAAAACGCAATAGGAATAGATGCAGGAGAATTATGTACAGAAGGCAGTTGAAAACACCATTTAGAAATATGCAATTAAAGATTGTCAGAAATTCGGACTCGAAAGTGTTTTCAAAATTCAAGTTCTCAAATCTTGGGAATGATCACATTCGGATTCGTAAGTATTATGAAGACTTTATAAGAGATACTGAAGCATTTCTAAGACTTGAGAACTCTCAAGAAATGGTTAAATTCCACAGTTCCGTCGTTCAATGCTATCTCTAATTTATTCTAATTACTTGAAAAACTCAAATCAAAGATTTTTTTCAAATATTTAAGCACTTTTAAGATATTAAACTATTATCTTCAGTTTTGCCAAAGTCATTTCTTAGAAATATATTAAAAATGTCGAAAGAAAAAGACATAACAGAATTTTTATTTTTCTTGAAATAAATTTAAAGCTCCATTTATTATTGATGAATGAAAGTAGATTCAAAGAGAAATTTTTGCGGCTCTCGAATAAAATAAAAATTTTCACCTGGCCTTCAAAATCTCGGAAGTCAAATCACGTGATATCATTATTCATTGACGGAAGTAACAACTTATTATGTCAACCTCAGTCCCGAGCTTCCTTCGTGATCTGTCTGTGGCAATCGGATTTCCATTGGATGGCATTGGAAATCGTTACTTCTCGGCACAAAATTTTAAAAATCAAAAAATTAATTTCAGACATCACAAAAATGACATCACTGAATGGAAATCCAACTGACTCAATGCATTGTCTTAGTTGAACAAGCTGCCAACATGCGTGGTATTGTGTGCGCTTGATTCGAAAGAAATTTAGTTTTCTCTATAAACAGAAATATTATATTAATAGAAAGAACTACACATATTTTATCGTAAAAATTGCAAAACCAAGTCATTTTTCAGTGATATTTTTGATATTTCGCAAATTAAACGCTATATGACACATTTGTCAGTTTATGAAAATGTATTTCCTGTTACGTGATGTTACGTGTATTTCCTGTTACGACTTATGTGATGTTCAAGTTTTGAAAGGAAGATTCCTCCTCAGGCTTCAAGTTTTGGATCTTTAACATGTTAAAAAAAATATTGCAGAGTCAACTGCAATTTTTGTCATTTTGAGAAAAAAAGGAAAACCTGAAATCCCTGAAAATTATAAACTCATTACATTTCATTGATATAAATTATTAAAGCAGTGTGATAGGTTCTCCTTCCTACATCCAAAAGGTAGTATGTTCAATAATTGATGCATTTCAAACCATTGTGGTGAAGTCTATATGGATATATTAATATTTCCACGTATGATCAAATATCCCCCTACTGGTATAGTGTGAAAATTCAGAATGAAGTTTCCCGCTCAGATGCAGACTGCGTCACATGACCGAGACTCAAAATTATAAGGTGACTAACAATGCTAAGGAATCAGGGTTTCACCTTAAGGTTGTGCAAGCACCAAGTATATCTTTATTTTGGAGCCGAGGTGGCCTGGTTAGTTAGGGCGTCGTTCTCATTATCGGAAGGTAGTGAGTTCGAATCTCGGTCGACCACAGATCTCTTATGTTCGCTAATGGCGGCTGAGGGCACGTTAAAACTGAGTGTGGTCGTAATGTCCTTCAAATGAAATGATATCTGTTGGGGTGGCAGGCCAAGTATTGGGGGTCTTTTGCTTGGTCCCTGCTTCAAAATTACAAAGACTCCACCCGGCTGCTTCTATCTAACTAGTAGAGCCCAACTCAGGGCTAAGTACAAGGAAGCATGCTTTTGCAGCAACAACAACCCCTTTATTCTAACAATGAGAAATTAAATAAGATGCATTTCTTATTTAGGAGTACTCTTAAAAAAACGGAATTTTTTGTTTCCCTAGGCTGCTTTCTCTTTTAACTCTGCTAAGCACCAAGAGTTTTTTTTTTTTTTTGTACCAGCTTGGTTGACAATATGGGGTGCGCTGCTCCACTTTTCGAACTGAACCAAATTTGGTGTGGAGTACGACTGCTTTGGTACACATATGCCATAGGGACCCGTTTATAGCGTAGACAACCATTCACACCTCATTCATACACAGAAAAGACAAAGACAGGATAGACAGAGAGAGAAAGTGCATCCATGCCCGCACCAGGATTCGAACCCAGGACTTTCCTATCCTCAGTCAGGCACTCTGACCACTAAACAAGGCGGTCGGCAGCACCAACAGTAAGCAACTATAAACGTATACGGATAACATAACCTACAATTCTGAAGTGGAGTAGCCCAAAGAGGATGGTACTAGCCCAGCCCAGGTGTCGATATTGTCACTTGACCGAGATTCAAAATTACGAAGCGATTTGCTGAGTTTAGCAGTTTTGCCAGCCAAAATAGAATACTGAAAGTGTATTGCAGACAAACAAAGCTAACATATCCTACATGAAATGGAAAGAGTGCATATGCAAGGAGTAAGACAGTGGTCTTCAGAGTAAAAGTTTTCGGACTCTATCCCACACACTGTTCAACAATGAGCGAGGGATATTGAACTTCTGTCTTCTGCATGCATGTCTGTCGAGGTGGGTGCTTGGGAGTTTTCTGGGTTTCTTTTCTTGCAACATGTGAATACGGCCGATTACGTGTGAGAAGTCCTCCTCATAGGCAACTTAAGCTTTGGATAGTCTTATGCCTTCCAAGTGCCCATTAGGCTGTCCACTACAGTCGACCCTTCAGTTAACCTGTGGCTTTCCTTTAACTTATAATCTTATGCATTATAAGCACATTACCATTTAAATTTTAAGCATTAAAGGAGTATAAATAAGTTAAATAAGGTAACATTAAAAAAATTCGAATAAAACATAAGATTCGCTCATGGAAATGTATTGCTTAAATTATCAAAAAAATGAACACCTGTGTCTACTAGTGGTAACCGCGTGCTATTTGTAATATAAAAATGTGTGATAAAAATAAAGAAGTTCGCCAGGGAGACACAACGTCACGACATTCGAGCAGTTACGTATCAAGAAAACGAAAATATATATGCATCAATGAATCGGAATTCGATATTTGATAGGTGGACTAAAATCAATCGTTTCACAAAAATAGAATCACTGTCGTAAATGATATCATATTGTTAAATTCGAGCAAGAAAAATATTAACTGCTTTCTGTGATATATCGAAGGTCACAAGTGCGTTATGAAGAGTATTATTCTTATCATTATGGTGAAAAGATCCCCCCCTCTATGTATAACAATATTCAAAAAATAATTAGGAAACTTTTTATTGTTGTAAAGTGGTACTATTGTGCCAATTTTTATGCCATATCTTTCTGATAATCTAATACAGAATAATTTAATATAGCTAAAAGTTTTCATAATATTCAAATATTGTGAGGCTTTCCATAACATAGAATATAATTGATCTAGTGTTTGTTAGGTTCCTAGCCTAAAAGGCCATGTACCTTCTATTCCTAAGAAATTTTTCTACACCTAATTTTAGTTGAGATTAACATAATGATTTCAAAATATAAGGTTATTTAAAAAAATTTAAGAAAATATTTTGCTTAGGTTAAAGTGCTCTCAACGAGAGTTCTTTGCATGACATTGAATAAACATAAAAAAGAAATACTTTAATACCCGTTACAAACAAGAGTGCAAGATAATATTTTTAAATTACAGTTTATATTCATAGTATTAATATAACTATATAAAGATAAAAATATTTTTTATTCTATTATATATGCATATATATATTAATACAAAAGTGTTTGTTTCCTTTTTTTATATATTTATATATATATATTTTTTAAGTATAAGAAGAAATTATTTAATTCTACTTTTTGGGAGGCGAATAGATAAGTTTGAATGTGGTTTAGCCCGCAGAACCGCCCTTGGTCTGTGGAAATTGGAAAGTTCATAGGAACTGTAGTTTTCAATTGCTTGAATTTCAGAGTTATCAATTTCATAAAGTCTGTTGTAGAAGCGAAAAGCAAGGAATTGGATGTATCTTGTTAGGGGAAGGACACCTAAATTGTTTCTGATGTAGAAGTCTGATTGAGTGATCAGTCTAAGAAATTTACTTTGCTGACCCTCAAGAGGTTTCAGGTTCGTTTCCGCAGCACCACCCCAGATTGGGGCTGCATAGGTGATAATAGAGCGAGGGTATGATTTATAAATCAATCGAGCTTGTTAGCCATGGTGAGCCTCGATTTGTAGGAAATTAAGGGGTAGAGTGAAGTTTTGGCAGAAATAAACTTATTCTTGATTTTATTAATATGGGCTTTCCAGGTAAGAATTTTATCTAACGTAAGACCGAGGTACTCGACTTTATTTGACCAGGGGACCGAAAAACCGCTTAGTTGAATCTGGGGGAGGGGTAGAGTACGTTTCCTAGTAAAAATGACAGCAGTGGATTTGTTTGGATTTATTTTAATTTTCCACTTATTAAGCCACTCTTCAATGGCCGTGAGGTGTTCAGTAAGGGTAGCTTGGATTTTCTAGTAGAGAGAGCTAGTGGACAAAACGGCAGTATCATCCGCGAACAAGCAGAGCATAGTATTTTGGTGTTGCGGAATACCATTGATATAGATGTTAAATAAGAGAGGACCCAGCAGGGATCCTTGCGGTACGCCTGCAAGAATGGGTCTGTCCAGAGAGATATCTTCTCCTACTCTAACAGTAAAAGTGCGATTGGAGAGGTAGTTATTAATTAAAGTAATTAATTAGATGGGGAAATGGAATTTAATTAGTTTGTAAATTAGATCAGGATGCCAAACTCTATCGAACGCTTTTTCTATATCAATGAATATACCTCCCGTGGATTTTTTGTACGCGATTCCTTTTGAAATTTTTTCTACTACTCTGAGTAGTTGGTGGGTGGTAGAAAGTATTTTACAGAAGCCAAATTGTTGAGGAATAATAATTTTCTTGACCTCATCAAAGGACAATAATCTATTAAGAATAATTTTGTCGGCAATATTGGCCATAGTCGGCAAAAGAGAAATCGGTCTATAATTGGATGAGAGATTTTTACTTTTCCATAACATCCACAGCATTTTACCTACTGTGAAGAATTTTTATAGATCAATAGGCCGTATTCATGCTTAGCTAGGGAGAAAATTCGGAAAACTATCAAGAATCTATTCCAAAAGATCATTATGCCGCAACCAGAATCATAATTCCGACATTTTGTTAAACAAATAAAATAGCTAGAGTTGTGTTTCTGCTAATCCGAAACGTATTTCAATAGTGTGTTATTCTATTTTTTGGCATTTAACAATGAATTATCATGTTTGCTTGTCCTTCATTAGTCAGTTATTTTTATTTTTTCGCGAAATGAAGTATTTTATGCTTATGTCCTTCTATATAATAAATCATCGTTTTCCATTATTTTTCAGTAGTGAATTACTGCATTCTCTTGTGTTATTTATTAGTAAATTTTCGTATTCTTGTATTCTGCAATATTTGTTACTCTTATGTCTTTCAATAATGCCGGCCAACTTGTCTAGTGGGCAGCGTGCCTGACTACGGATAGGAAGGTCCTGGGTTCGAATCCCAGCTCAAGCATGGATGTGCTTTCTCTCTATTCTGTCTTTGTCCTTTTCTTGTGTGTGTGAATGAAGTATGAATGATGCCTACCCTATAAACAGGTCCTTATGGCATGTGAGGGTGCGATGGTGGCCCACCCCCTGTGGCAACGCCCCGGCGGCTAAGAGGTCGCTGTGTCTGGCCGGTTCCTTGGTATCAGGGAACAATAGATTAATAGACTCTGATACAGTTGTAACTGTCTACAATCTGCCATTAGAAAAAAAAATGTCTTTTAATAATACATCATTCAATAGCGTTTTATTCTTATAACAGTGAGAATCCGTATATCCTTATATCTCCAAAACACTTTTATAACTGACACTAAAAATATGCATTTTTCGAAGCACTATTTTTACATTTACCTCCAGATGACCTGCGTAGGTAAGAATAGAACCGGAGACCGCTTATCGTGAAAATCAAAAGAAATTATGATAATTTTATATCAGGAAATATGGTTCTCGTGTCGGAAAGTTTAGCGTGAAATTCTTTACCTTGGAATTTGAGTGTGAATCTACTGAAACAATAATTACTCTCTGAGGTAATTTACTGTTTCAGCGACTTCGCTCAACCGAAATAACCAGCTTAAAAGTAACTACTGTAGACAAAACAGTTAATCGAGGGGATAAAATCAATCTCTGATCTTATATTTTATGATATGCATCTATGCACTAATATAATTTACACATAAGTGTGCCTTTATGTAAGATGTTATAGAGAATTTTCGATAAAGCAATATCACGTGGAACAAAATAAAGATGACATTCTATCAAATTGATAATGCAAATGAATGTTTATACAAAACAGTACAACAGAATTTGTTGTTTTCAAAAAGATGTTCCCTTTTAACAAGTTTCTAAGCACACAAACCAATATTTTAAGTTGTATGCTTTTTAAGCGCATTATTCTCTATGAAATTTTCAACTATATTTAATTTATATATATTTTTCCTAGTTTCTTTGCTCTATTTGCTGACTGTATTTTTTATGTATTTTTTGCTAAGAAGTGTATTTTTTATTTGAAGTTGTATGCTAAAGATTGATCTTGGTCTAGTCAGCAGTATAAGTTCTTTATGACCGAAAGTTCTTATTTTGACACCATTACTATCGAACAACAGAAAATAGTTGTAGTGTTTCTGCTTTTATCTTGCACACCTGTAGGATTTAATGTCTGAACGATTTTTTAATTTTTCTCTCCCCTTATGACCCGGAAATTCAGTCTACAAACAATGAAAATTACTCCAGTATAGCAATATGTAAAATTCGTTTTAGTGCTTTATTATCCATAATTCAGGGTCAAACTATATGAGAATATGACTCTTTGACATCAAAAATATATCTAAAAACCTAATATGACCCAACAAATCATCATAAATTAGTTTTTACTATGCATTTTTACAATATAATTTCAATTTTATATATTTTGCAATTAAATGGGATTCAATTGAAATTATATAAAATTTTATTTGATTTCCATAACTAAATATTTTAATGATATTTAAATAATATAGCTTTATGTATTTTTATAATTAAATTATGAAATTATATATTTTTTATACATTTTTTGTTATTAAATGACGTAGTGTTAATCCTATTAACATAGTTTTTGTAATTAAATTATATAATTTTATTCATTTTTTATTTTTTGAAATTAAATGATATGATTTAATGCAATCATAAGAATATTATTTATTTTTAACATAATTTTGTATATATTGATTAACATAAAATATTATCATTTTGTGCACTTTTATATTTAAATGATGCAGCTTTAAAAATTTTCTGTTTTATATTTTGTAATTAAATAACAGAATTTGATACATTTAAAATGATGTAATAGTTGGCATTTTTCATTGTAAAAGTATCAACATTCGTTGATGTAATCATAAATATATAAAAGAGTATAAATTTCATTTTTATCATTTATATTAGTTGAATTAATTATTTAATAAGAAATAACCAAATTGTATATATATATATAATCATTTTCTATATTTTGATACAGTATTTGGCAGTAGACTGCATAGTTTGATGCATGTCAATCAAGCAAAGCAGGTAAAACCGGTAGATCTCATTGAATAGCTCTGTAATTAAATCTTTCAAAAACGTTGAGGTGATTACCATGGCAACAGAGCAGCTGCTCCGTGACGTCATCTGAATTCTTGGAAAGCAGCGATTTGTCAGCAATCGATTCAATCGACTGCAGCTGCGTTCGTCTAAAATATCGCAATTATGGGGTCAAAAAAATGTATCCCTTCAAAAACATAAAAAAGAATTTAAAATATATTCAGACAATTTGAAATTTCAAATTAATATATATCATGATTAAATTAAAAACAAATTATCTGCGATAAGAAATTAGGAATGTGTCTATTAAAAAAAATTGTGTTTTACTGAATAAAAAATATAAAGACAATTTATTTATTTAATTTGCCCTTTTAAAACATTGTTTTATAAAAGAAGTTCAATATTTAACAAATTAAAAATTTAATAAGAAATAAAATAATTTATTTATGAGGAAAATTAAATATTTTTTCTTATTAATTAGTGATTTTTAAACCGTATTCTTTTACATTACGTACGTCATAAAATGATCATGATCTAAAATTATATGCATTTGATCAAATTATGTAAAAAGTTATGATTACGCTAAAAGATGAACCAGGTACACTTCTAAATTTGAAATATCTGGTTGGATTTAAATAGAACACAAATTATAATTATCAAAGGATAAAAGAAATGACTATACTTTCTCCCCTAGAAAATAAATATAGTCTAATTATTAAGTTTTTCTGATAATTTATTTAAATTGTATTAAAAAGTATTTTTAAAGAAAGTTTTAACCAAAAGCCCCGATTCCACTTTCTTGGTACTAGATTACATGGCTTAAAAATAAAGCTTAGCCAATAAAGAAATTTTTTTTTATTTTAACAAACGAAAATAACGGATCAAATGCCAACACTGAGCTAGTAAACTCTATCCTTAAAATATGGTATGGTAGTAAACTGACCAACGTTGTGGCATTCAGTTCCGGAGATCATGGATTTTATTCCCATCTAAAGTATGGATGTTTCAAGCTGTTTGACAATTGCTTTAGCAGTGCTCTGGTCGAATTGGAATTCACTTGCCGAGTGGAACTATAGAAAGACATTCGAACTAAATATTTTTGAAAGAAATATTTTTATTTAAATGCATTTAATTTAAAGTCATTTTATCTCTTTATAGGAATATAAAATTTTAATGTATTAAATATAATTATTGGAAAAAAAAGAAAGTCTTAAAATGAATTATTTGGGAAATTAAAGTTATATAAAATAGTTTTGAAAACAAGGTAAGGGGTATTTTGTAAGAAAACATTAACTATAGCTCTTATTTTTAGGGTAAATTTGTGTTACATAACAATACACATTTGCCGTTTTAGCATACTAAATAGGATACAAAATAACTGAGTAGTACTTACTAAAGACACACGCACATAAATGTATAATTTTAATACAAGAACACAGAAAAAAATGAATAAAATTAATTAAACATAAGTATATACATATGAAATTAATATCACTAATGTAAATAAATCAATAAACACGAAAATTAATTGTTGAATTTTCTTGTATTCATATATGTATCACTTTGAAATGTTCTCAGAGTAAAATCAAGAAATGTCTTCCTTTTTCCTTCTTGAACTCTTACATATGTTAAACCATATTTAATGCTTGTTTTTTTTTGTGCTAGTTTAGGCTGACAATATGGGGGTGCGCTGCTCCACTTTTTCATACTGAACCATATTTGGTGTGGAGTCCGACTGCTTCAGTACACACATGCCTTAAGGACACGTTTATAGGGTAGGCAACCATTTCACACCTCATTCATACTCAGAAAGGACAAAGTCAGGATAGATAGAGAGAGAAAGTACATCCATGCCCAAACCGCGATTCGAGCTCAGGACCTCCCAATCCGATGCCAGGCACTCTGACCACTAGACAGGGCGGTCGGCACGTTTAATGTTAAAATATATGTTAAAAAGGGATGTTTTGTATATATTACATAAAAAAACTATTGACTAGTTTTTTGTAATAAATATGGCATAAAAATAAATTGGAAAGTATCTAAGAAAAAATAATATTTGTAAATTTTCAGTTTAATCTAATTTTTTTAAAAAAGATTTTGATTAAGGAAACTTAAAACGTCCTACTTAACGTGGTATCTTGAGGTTTAATTTGATACTGTTCTTTAAATTTTATTTTAATTAAATTTCACCGATTGAGGATTACTTAAAAGAATTTCCCAGTAATGTATAACTAAAAAATGTTCATTCTAGACTTTAATTATAAGGAAATCTGAGTATCCTGAACATATCTGAACTGTACCTGATATAAAGACACTTTGCAAACTATCTATAAATATAGGTATATAAATTGTCGCTATTAATGTTTTGGATCTCCTTTTTCACGACACAAAATCATCTGGAATAAATTTGTAAATAAAACAGAGTAACCCTTAAATTAGCCCCTTCTGATTAAAAATTTGTGCTAGTTTAACAAAAATTATAAATAATATTTTTATAATATTTAATATTGTAACATTATTAAATATAAATTAATCATGTCAAAACTATCTTAACTTAAATGGACAGGTCATCGCAAGTGGCTTTGTCTCCAGAAAAAATAAACGAAATTCAATGCTCCATTTTCTTATGTTATGTAATATGGGTTTTTTTTTTTTTTTTTTTTTTTTTTTTTTCCATAATGAATGTGGAAATAAATGCTCCAAGTTTAAGCAATTTTAAATGAAAAAATTTACAACTGAACATTTTAGAACAAGAACTGCTAGGGTTAGTTATAAAATCATTAAACAGCGAGTAATCGAGTCATTTTCATATCAATAGATTTTTATCAAATAAATTAACAGGATTGGCAATTATTTTCTTAACAGACACTGAAACTAATTTTTCTTTTCTATCAGATTTATAGTATAAAAGTATACATATAAATTAATTTTTGAGTAAAATATTTCATTAAAGAAAATGTAAAGGTATAATAACATGTTAGGGTAGGAAAAAAATTAACAAATCTGCGATTATAAAAAAGGGAAGAAAAAGAAAAAATAGATGAAAAAAAAGATTCTCTTAGAATGGAATATAATAGAGGATAAGGAACCCCTAAATGCTAAAAAAAAGTGAATCAGAAGAGAAAAAATAGCACTTTTTTAGAACATTTAATTAAATATCTAATCTTCCGCAATTATGAGGAATAAATGAGTAAATAATGACTTGTTGTTTTCCTATAGTCTCAAGAAAAATATTTAAAAGCTTGGAAGCTGTGGTTCCAGTTACATAAAAACTACATTATATAGGATTTTTTCCGTATATGAATACCTAACGATATTTATAATAAAATTAGTAATTCAAAATAATTCTTTCTTCTAATTAATCAATTCATATTCATATGAATAAATTAACAAAATAATTATATGAATATGTTGATATTTTTTTTAATATATATATATATTATATTTTATATGTAAGTAGGCTTGCAGGCACACACCGAATTAAACTTGTAAGTATGTGAAAATCAAGTCTTGGCAATAACCTTATAGCTTGAGACAGTTACAAAATTCTTTTTTTTTTTTTCCATTATGTTGACTTCCGGTAAAAATTTTCATAGATTTTTGTATGTATTAAAATTTAACAAGAGAGGAAAGTCGAAAAAACTTTCGTAAAATAAAACAATATTGTTTTTTTTTTTGTTTTTTTGTTTTTATGCATGGTTCATTTATTTTTTCCAAATATTCATCGGGATGCATTGGAAGAAATGTGCATTTTTAATGTCCTCAGGTTCGATACCAACTGCTATTAACCAATAAATAGCGAATATTACATTTCGGCTTTCAGCCTGAGCATCTATTGGAGAGGTTGGAAATATGCTTTGAGTTTTATCAATGATATCTTTGCAAGATATATAGATAATATAAATATTGCAAGATGTGAATGTGACACAGTATCTATGCAATTATCTATTCCTGGAAGAGAAGTTAAAAGGCATTACAATAATCTTCAATTTTAAGCCTATGTAATGGCCTATATCAAATATCATTTCTGATTATTAACCGCAATCCGCAATGATGATAGAATATAGAACTTCATAACTTATCATTGATTCATGTTATAATTTTGATAATTCAATCAAATTCATGCAAAAATATAACTCTCTATGAATAACTTAAAAAAAAATTCCGTCATCAGCATTGACACGATAGCTTTTTGTAGACCTGCGACTTCTTCAAAAGATATACACACACACACATATATATATATATATATATATATATATATATATATATATATATATATATATATATATAAGTGTGTGTGTGTGTGTGTGTATCCACATTGATTTTTTTGTGTATCTATGTTTGATTACTCGTTTCCAACACGACCGACAACCTTGTTTGGTGACATAAATATTGGATATTTCATGTACTGATCCAATGAAATATTAACCGTAATTCTTTTTCCTTATTTTTGTCTAGTTCATGGTCAAAATGACTGCTCAGTGTCAAGGCTCATAACTTCGCAGACTTTACATTTTATGTTGCATCTATTTATGAAGCCAAAATATTTTACTTCTATTTTGTTTTGGTATTTTTTCGCACTCAAAAATTATAGTTAAAAATATAGAAAAAAAAAATACAGTCAGAAAAGTGTCGCAAAAATAATCACATAATTTCGTGTAAAGAAATTCGGAAATTGCACGTTCAAGTTTGTTTGAATTTTATATTATTTAACATAGGTCCGTTTATTGTGATGAACCAAACATACTATTAAAGAATTTGAAGTAAATATATTAAAATTCTAACTATGGACTGAAATAGAATTTTGTGTTGTTTATTATATTATTTTTTTATTCATAAAAAATATTATATTATTTATTATATAAACCAGAAATTATAAAAATCAGAATATATAAAATTGTGTTTTAGAAGCACATGTCGCTGTTAATGTTTCAGTTTAAATCGCACTGTTTTTTTTGTTTCATGGTTATTTGTTCAATTTTTCATCAAATATAGAAAATACATTATTTTGCATTTGCTAAAAAATTGTATTTATACGAATGATTTTTTTTTAAATTCAGGAATATATATAACATTATTTAATGGAGTGATATTATATGGATCTTCGAATTTTTACTTTCTGACAGATATTTACATGAACAGTTATGAATATTCATGCACCGTTAGAATGAAACCAGATAAATTCTCATACTTTCACCTAGATATCTTGTGCGGACAAAAAAGAAAAACGCAGCTGTCCGTAACAGTATTGGTTGGTATGAGAAGATGCTTATTGTAAGAATTAAAGTTGATTAATGAAATTTAAATTTAACTTAAAGAAGTTTATATTAATCAAATAAAAGCCGATACCAGTCTCTGTTGAACAACTGGCGATGAAAGTTGCTTTTCGCATGCACGTTTGTTGGAGTGGGTGCTTGGGAGTTTTCCTGGTTTCCTCCCTTGCGATACGTGAATACCACCCGCTGTCTATGGAAAGTCTTCCCTTAAGGCTATTTACGGGAATATTAAAACGTCTTACAAAATCCTGCCGTCTTTGACATGGTATCAAAATCAGATAAAGGCAATACAATATATTTTTCGGAAATATTCTTCGATTTCAGTAAAATTATTCTAATTTATTTTTAAAAAATTTACTTAGAATTTTAGCGATTTAAATAGTAAAATTATAAATTTGAATTGATTTTTCGAATTTTTGTGCTATATACGTATATACAAACAAAGGCACTGAGACTATCTTAAAATATTTTCTGGCAGGACTTGTAATATATAATTATCTATATGAGTGTGTTTCTCAAGGGAAGAAACCTGGAAACTCCCAAACTTCCATCATTAATAACCTGCATGCAGAAAGTAGAATCGTAAATTTCATTTCCCGTTGTTGAACAGTGAATGGAATCGAAAATATGGACCTTAGGATCCGGAAAGCACTGTCCTATCACTAAGCCATGGCGTGATTCGAATTTCTGGAAGGAATGTTTTCACCTTCTATTTAAAAGTTCGTTTTGGAATTATTAATTAAAATACAAGCCATCATTATGGAAAGTCCTTCGCAATAAAATATGCTACACAAGTCGCATCTGACAGTGCTAGAGAGATTTCTGACTATTAATATATAAATGTTACGAAAGAGCTTCAGAATAAGCTTCAAAGTGTTTAATAAGCAATTTGAAATTTCCGCCACTTTTTCGATAAATTTTTTTCAGCCAACACTTGAAGTACTCTACATTAGGTTTCCCATTTCTGGGAATCAGGAAACACCCAACCAGCAACCTCAATTTCAAACTATATGAACTTCTCCCAGTATCTCATTACTTGTTGACGCATTAATAGACGTCACTGTTCTTAGTAAAGACGTAAACAACTTGAAACGTGTAAATCGTGTCATAAAATAAAAAAAGATGCTTTTAAAATATTTTTATTTTCTTTAAGATTTACTTTCTTTAAACCCCCTTTTAATGCTTATTTCATTTCTCTCTCTGCTCTTAAAAAAAAAATAAACGCTCTGGCAACTTAACAAATTTTTTAAACACTTTCAGTTAAAATTCGACATATTTGAATGATATTTATAGAACCCGAATAAGAAATCAAACCATTAAATGAGTTTCCAAAAATATCTAAAAGAAATTAAGAGTGTCAGCAAAAAAAATCAATATAAAAAATAAATGTTGCCGAAATTGTAAAAGAGATATATACAATTATCCTTTATTTACGAAATTTTTAAAAATTATATTTTAAGCGTTCTGATTAGAGGATTAATTAAATTTGATATTTCCTTGCGCTAAAAGATTTACGATAATTGATGTTCTATAGTTTTAAAATTTGACGGAAATCAAAATTTTTTCTCAAGTGGAGTGTAAAAATTTGAATAAGATCGTGCCAGAGTATGTATCCATCTCTTTCTTGAGCGCCGAGCTGGCAGCCAAATGGTTAGCGCTCTTGCCTTCGGTTGTACAGTTCGTGGGCTCGAATCCCACCTTGGGCATGGATGTTTGTAGTGATTCGGAATCCACTTTAAACCGTAAGTCCCGGTCTAATTAGCCCTCGTGTGCAAAAAATTACCGTTGAGCGACAAACAAGCGACAAGCTTTCTTGAGCATAGTCCAGGGGGATGAGGTGATTGATATATTTCAAGACTTTCATAGGCAGTAATGAGAAGGTGCCAGCTCAGGTGTCGACCGTTGTTCAAATTTACGAAGTCATTGTTTGTGTTTATTGGTTTTTCAGTCAGTAGAAATAGGCAACTGGAAATGGATTGCACAAAAAAAGAAATATAAGTCATGTTCTGCATATTCTTCATTGGTGTGGCGAGATGAGGAGAGACAGATGCCGGCTCAATTGTCGACCTCATCATTTGACTGTGATTGAAATTTATAAAATACTTGGGGCTGTTTATTATTAAATCTATGTTGAGAGAAATAATACCAGAACATGAAGATTATGCCGTCAACTACATTTCTTAATAAATTATGCCCCCAATACTGCAAGTTCTTATATTAAATTTTTCAAACTAAGTTGGGGGGGAACAGTTAACTAATTCTTTAATTAAAAAATAGGGATAAAGACTTTATTTTTGATTCTTAATCCTATATTTTAAGCACATACATCATGCAAACTTAATTTTATTAAACTAAATTAAGTAATTTCTTGAATTTGATTTGGTTGAATACTAATACAAATTAATGGAAAAAATTAATAAATAATCTAATTTATACTTATCAAATATTTTTGATTTAGAAAATCAATGTTAATAATACCAATTTATTAAAACAATTCAAAGTTTACAGACCAGACTTAATTGATGGTACATGTCTCTTATTAATTCGAACATTTACCTGGCAACAGTGAAAAACTTCTTTTAATTTCAAAAGAAATGTTTGATTTTGAAAACCACCATATGCGAAAAGAGAAGTTTCGATTTAAAAATCAAATTTGTGAACCATAATTTTACAGTGGGTAAAAAAAAAAAGTATTTGCACACCTACATTTTCGTTTGCAATTCAGAAAAGGAAGCATTAAGAAATAAAAAAAAAAATTGGTATAGCCAAATCAGAATAAATTTAATCATCCAAAACATATAGAAAAATTACAATAATATAAATAACGCTTTTTTATTACAAAATTACAACATCTCGTCTAAAAAAGGTATTTGCACACTAGCATGAATACAAAAGAAAAAAATATATAAGCAAATTTCATATAACTAATATTTAGTATGCATTCCTTCATCATCTATTATTGCTTGTAATCCTGCTGGCATTGATTTAATTACATTTTCTGTAACAGTAGGATCAGTATTCTATCACTCTTCAATAAAGATTTGTTTAAGGGCAGATTTGGCTTGAAATCTTCCTTTTTCTTAAATCCAAAGAATTCCACAAATTTTCCAAAGGATATAAGTCTGGTGATTGTGGTGGAGTGGCAAGTTTTCTGGGTACATGATAAAGCAACCACATACGTGTATACCGGCCGTGTGCTTGGGATTATTGTCTTTCTGAATATAATATGAATTACTGATACCCAATTTTATTGCAATTTGTGGTAATTTATCCTGCAACACATCAATATAGGTTCGAGATGTCCTATTCCCATCAATGAAACACAAATTACCAATTCCTTTGCTAGCCATGCACCTCCAAATCATAACAGAACCTCCTCCATATTTAACTGTAGGTAACACATTTTTGGTATGAAAAGCAGTTCAAGGTTTTCTCCAAACTAATTTCCTGCCATCTGATTTAAAGATATTGAACTTACTCTCGTCGGACAAAATGGCATTTTTCCAGTGATCAATTGGCTTATTGATATATTCCTTAGCGAATTCAAGTCTCTTCAGTCTATTTCGTTCAGTTATGAGAGGTTTTTTCCTTAGAGATCTCTAATAAATGTGTGCATCGTGCAAGACATTTCGTACACTTAAGGAATAGATTTGAACTCCAGATATTGAAGCGACATCATTGGCTAATGGATTTTTCGATGCTTCTCTTATGATTTTTCGCTTCATTCGCAGTGAAACTTTCTTTGGACGTCCAAAGCGCAAGTTATTTAATGTAGATTCTCTTTCTTTTGGACTTTTTATAACATACCAAACAGTAGAGAAGCAAACATTTATTTTTTTACCTATTTCTCAATAACTTAGGCCATTTTCACGTAAAGAAACAATTTTTTCTCGCAACGAAATCGGCAATTCAGATTTCTTACGTGCGATTAACATTTGAAATCGACAATCAACTGATGAAGTTTCAAAAATACCTCCTTTTATAGTCGTCTTACGTATGTTATTTACTGTGGGATGACGGTCAAATAATTAGAGCATAAAAATCCAAATTTGCTAAAGTTGAGCTGAGTGTGGAATCACGTTCTTGTCAAAAGATATTTTAATATTGTTGCAAAAAGTGTTTTATTAATATTATTGTTTTTTGTGTAATTAATTTAAATGAATATAAGCTTATTTTATTTTTAAAATGCCAATTTTTGTATTTATTAATTCATTTTCTTATAAATCGTTAACAAAAATGTAGGTGTGCAAATACTTTTTTTACTAACTGTATAAGCTATAAAACCTAATTTTATAAGCTGAAACAAAATCAGTTATTATTTTTTTTTCAGTAACATGAATTTAAAATTTTCTTGTGAGTGATGAGCAACAAAGATTGTAAAATATGAAAATTGTGAATTTTCACAAATATTATGCATTTTAAAACTTCTTTGCTCAAATATCGTGTTTGAAAATAATGTATAATTAAAATATTATTTTTATGCTGGTATTTTTGGTAAAAAATACAGCAATAAATTTGGCTAAATTTAAAAATTATTCAAAAATATCGTTTATGATTGTAATTTATTATAATGATAAATTACAAACAGTAAATTATCTTAAATTAAATATTTTCTATTATTAATTTATTTCGCTGATTTAAGTAGCACTTTTTCATATGCCCTGATTTTATGGATGAAAAAATGGTCACCCAATGGAATAAAACTGGAAGCGATTAAACTTGCCTGAACCTTGGGGTATTTTTGCTCTTTCGATCACGTGTTCAATGTAAAAATGATGACCCCAAACTAAATAAATTATCGTTTGACGCGCTTGCCTCATCGTTCAAAACTCGCCTTTCTCTCAAACCTGCAATTGACACAGAAAAAAATAAAAATTAAAAAAAAATTTTATGTAATCTTGTTATTAACTTTATGCAGATGACTTTTTTTTAAAGGAAAAAAAAAAAAAAGGTCTATTTAGATTTATGATTCAAAACCGGTCGGAACTGGTTTGAGAGAAGAAAGGAAACACCTTCAGGGTGTTTTCCTTAATGAGGGAAGGGAAGCTGAAAGACGTATCTACTGGATTAAACTGGATTGCCTCCAAAAAGGTTGCGTCAGGACTCGCAGTTAACTGTGCACTTTGTTATCGTTTTCGTTTAATTATGAATAGCAAAGTTCTTTTTATAATAACAGCGTGGGAAGAAAAAAGAACTCATTATTTGCTGTATAAAAAATATTTTTTTATTTGATAAATAAACAGAAAAATATATGAAGTTATTTTTAATCATTTTATTATATGTCATTCTTTAAATCCATAATTTTACTTCATTAATATATTCTGTGGTTTCATTAAAAATATATATACATTAATTTATTTATATACTTACTTTGTCAGAAAATATAAGTACATGCATATTCACAAACAATACATATGTTTACTTATTCATAAAGTACTATTAAGAAAACTAAGAGAGATCAAATCGATAATCTCGATGTCAAAATTATTTCTAATACCTGTTTTTTTTTGTTTTTTTTTAAATTTATAACTTTACTTTGAAATTTTATGGTCCTCCTTGCTCTTAATTCAAACAGATTTCTTAGAATATAAATCATATATTAATAATATAAAAATAATTTTAATCTCTCACACATTAAGATTTTTTTAATGTAAATTCTGATAAATATTTTTAGGAAAAAATTTTAAATATAAATTAAGACACTTAAATCAGGTTCCATCAGAAGTCATTGTTAAATCGAATCTTTAAACTGATGGCTTAAGATAAATGTATGATTTCATTCGAGATAACTTAAAACTCGAAAAGAGACTGAGTTTAACGTTTTTTATAAGCAAATTTGCAATCTATATTATCTTCTTTACAGGAAAATCATAACTTTATCTTTTTCATTGACATATTCACGAGACGATACAAAATTTAAATATCACACTAAAAAATAATCTTTATGTATCTTTAATTACAATTTTTCAATATCAAAGCACCCCTAAAACTTTGAAAAATAAGGTGTGAAGATATTATAATATGTTCTATTTATACTTTTCATTTCATGCATATTTTTATTTCGCTCACCATAATATAATGATAAGATTAAAATTTTAAATTTGGAATGTCACAGATTCAATTTTAGCCTATATCTACTGAACACAGCGGAAGATAGATATTACGTCTTTTTTCTCTCCACCCACGTCGTTTTGGGTGGGTACCAAGACATCTTAACGGCATAATAGTCAGCTTAACGGCCAAGGATTAATGTAAAATATTTTAATGACCATCACATAAATCGCCTTTCAGTTGGATTTTTCATGGATAGAGAATCACATATTCACGTGTCACAAAGGAGAAAACCTGGAAAATTTATCAGCACCCGTGCATGCAAAAGGCGCAGCATCCTTCTTCCGTTGTTCATCATTGGCCGGGGTAAACCCGGGAACTTACACTCCTATGAGCACTTCCCCGGCTCAAGTTCAGCTTAGGCTGGATGTTTGAAAGTTATCCGAATATTCCTATTTTATATGCACGTAAATAGGGCCACTGGCCAGAGAAAGGGAATCGCTGTTATAATATAAGAAACCAGTATTGGTTTCATTAGGTTCACTTACAGCTGCTCATTTCTATCAACATCTCCAGCGATTCAATATCTTCACGTCCGTTAAGATCAACAAAGTAAAGCATCATTTGATTCGGGCAGTAATAGGGATGGTGGCCACATTCTCCCTCTTCAAGTTGCTGGGGTTCTGTAGGCTGGAGACGGTTCACATTTATCTGTAACGTCCAAAGTCCTTTCACTGGTATGGTGTGGATGTGGAGTGGAGGGTGCCTGCTCAGGTGTGCCCTCGTCACATGACCGTGGTTTGCAATTAAGAGGCCCTGGTGATGGGAAAATATTCCAAACCCGTTAAGATACAATCTGGGACTTGCCTGAACCGCTGTGCATGTATGCGTCAATAAAGTCGTCATACACTTTCAACACAGTCATAAACACAGACAACAAAATTTTGAGACGCGTTCAAATGGCTAAGTATCTGATCAAGTTTTTAATTGAGTGATTATGATAGATAATGCTTACCGATGCATGGATGATACTTCCCAGTTTGGCTTTCTCCTGCACCCTACCAGACATAAAATATCCTACATTCTTTATTACATCATACTTAAGCTACAAAAGAATAGAAAGGTAATGTTCTAAATTATATCCTGAAATGGATCAAATGTAGTGAAGTGCATGTATCCATAATTTTCACCCATGCCTGTTCATCGCAGTTAAAAACCTAATGTTTTTCGTTCCAAATAAACATATCAGATGTGAACAAAACATGAAATCATGTCATCTCTTGTAAATATTCATTACCCTATAAACACAATCGTGTTTGACTGTAACAGAATCGAACCCCCAATCACCCAGTTGATTGGAACAATGGCGAGGAAACTCTGATTTTATTCCAATGTAAAACTAATTATATATATATATATATATATATATATATATATATATACACACACACACTCTATGGCACGACAGCCAAGTGGCCCAAGACCTTCAGTGCCCATCTCTGTTCTCGTGATCGTGACATAGGTGCCGGTTAGGTGGTCAACCTAAAGTGAGACCCCCTGTGTTTAGTTCCCCCAAGCATGCTTGATACCCATTTTATCGACCCACTGAGGGGATGAAAGGCTGAGTTGACCTTGGCCTGTCCGAGGATCGAACCTCGGACCAGTGTCTTGGGAGTATGAAATAAAAATTTTTTTTAATTTCTATAAACTAGAGAAGAAAAATATTATGTTTTATGAGAAAGTGCATATCTTAATCAAAAATTAAATCAGAAAAAGCAAAATAGGAATTGTTTAATCAGATAATTTTGCAATAAATAATGATATATATGAATACGATTGAAAGTTCATAGTTATCCATATCCTTATTTTTATTTTCAGTTTTTATCATTATCAATTCATCTTGTTCATGACTATTTGTATCTACAAATAGACTGTTAAGTGTGAGCGTGCTTACACGACGTTTGAATGGAGCGAAACTCTTCCAAACACATTAATCTCTCCAAAAACAACAGATATTTGTTTCGGATAGCAATATTTGCATAAAAAACATCGTTCAATGTTTACTAGAAGCACCATTGCGGAAGATGAAATTTCAGACTCGAGAAGATAAGAAAGTCAAGGACAGATCATATATCTCTGGTAGCTAGATAAAGATGTAAACAAAACACGAACTGCGCCAATTTTTCTCCCACAATAAGACAAGATAACTTATATCAGTTACACTTAAGTTTCACTCATTACTATTGGTTGTTAATACATGAGAATCTCGATAATTCGGAATTAAAGAGACTAAAATCTCTTATGAAAATCTTTATTGTATGGAATCGGTTTAAATAGGCAATAAGTAGCAGATAGCTAATACACAGGGAACGACCTACTCTAATTGAGGCTAGGGGTAAAAACTTCTGAGGGGGCGCCTCTGATTCCCAAAAATAAATTTCCTATTCGATGTAGTGAACGATTCTATTCAATTTATGTGTCTTCTATAGAGTTAAGGCCTATCTGCCTCCCCCCCCCCACTCATGTCACAAGGAAGGATCCGCTGAACAGTTTTCACCATTCATTTCTCGCCGTAAAGGCCGTTAAAGGATACCGAGTTTTCCATTATGGAAAGTCTCTAGTTCGATACTAGGTGCAGTTCAAGAACGGAAAATGGGTGTTAAGCTTTTGTTTTCCGCATTTAATGGGATGGGTGCTTGTTTATTCTCTGTTTTTTGTATTTTGTGGCTGAAGAGTATTTCTGCGTTTATTCTAACAACTCGTGCATAGATTCTGCGATGACACTAATGGTTTTATTGGTAAAAGCGCCGTTTTCCCTATCGAAAGTTCGGGAGCTCGAATCTTGACCAAACCGACGATCCATTATGTTTTTCAATGGCATTTGGGGGGGGGCGTTAAATAGGTTATAGCTGCAATGTCCTTCAAGTGAAATGATACCTTTGGGTGTGGCAGGTCAAGTAATGAGGAGTCTTCTGCTTGATCCCTGCTTCTAAACTAGAGCTAGGTACAAGAAAGTATGTTGGTGCAGCACTACATAATCTCTAAACAGTAAAACTATGCACTACGATCTATTCATCTTGGCATATATCAGGGTTTTCTTCTTTTTACTCGAATACCAGTCATTATTAATGAAAAGCGCTTCCATAAACATTCACTTAAGCAAACGGGCGGTTGTTCAAGTGATTTCAGCTGTTTAGACTATCAGTTTTTGCGACATTCATTTATCACCATGTTTCACTATCTGTCAGAGCAAAAAGTTAGAAGTTTGGCACTGTTGAATAACGTTATATGTGTGTTGTGCTTCTGCCTTTTCTATGCATACCTATCGGGGTAGATTTCTTGAAATTTTCCATTTATACATCTTTTATGGCTCACTATCTAAAAAAAAAATTTCCCGGAGAAAATTATTTACAACAGCCTTTAACCATCCACTACGCGATGCCAAGTATATAGATATATAAGTTTGCACTGAGCGATTAAAACATAAGAGATACTAACTGTTTGAAAAAATACCAATCCAATAAAGACGTAAAGATACGTAACTTTGCAAAGTTGCTTATAATGGGATCTGTTAGGCCTGTTTCACGTAGTTATTACTGAAGTAAATCACCTTTATGTACTGAAATACCCAAAGAGCTTGTCACCCTTGCCTCAAAAGTGGATAGATCTTTGCAATTTAGAAGTAGGTACCTAGCAGAAGATCCTCACACTTGACATGCCATCTCCAGAGGTATCATTTTACATAGAAGAGATTGAGACCATGGTCATTTTATAAGTCCCAGCTACCATTAGAGAACACGATGCATTTTAGTTGGGTCGGAATTTGAACTTATACTATTTTCCGATTAAGAGAACGATGGTTTAACTTTCCAGGTTACAAAATTTATCTAATCACTTGCTTATCGGTTGCTTAGAAAATTTATGGAATGATTGTTAAAAATTAAGTTATACATATTTTTATACACATAAAATGTTCTACCTTCGACATGTTCTACTTTCAACATGTTCAACAATAAAATCATAAAAGTACTACAATATATAGCACTTTAATACTGATAACTTTAATAAATTAAACTAGTAACTTAGTAAATCTTATTTCTTTATTTATTAGAAATGCAAAGAAAATTAGCTGTGGCACCGCCATCAGTTCTCTGGCCTTCAATTACCTCTGAACAGTACATAGTAAAGCATCAAGTGCAGAGATTCCAAGATGGTTAGAGTCAAAAATGTGATCTTGTTTGCACAAAAGACACAATGGATAACTTCAAAGCTTAAAAAGTGCCACACTTGTACTTCTAGGAACATCTGGAACAGCCCCTGACCCCTTAGTTAATGGCACAATCTCATAATGTCTTCTGCTTTATTCCAGCAGCATGTCCTATCCTGGTCAGTCCTTTTACTAAATGGAAAAAAGGCTATTCAAAGCTTTCTAAAGAAGCCTTTCACCTTTCTTTGCCAAAAAACTCTCAGCTTCATTTCCAGGAATCCCAAAATGTGCTGGAATCCACTGGAAAGAAACAAATATCGTGACCTTGAAATCTTAGTAAATCTTTTTAAATATATTTGTGCTCTCCAGAAAGACTACATTTAATGCAGCTGAAAAGTAAATTATATATCTTTAGTGATTGTGCAAAACTCCTTCAGAATAAATTCATCACTGCACTATAAATCTCTTTTGATATTATTGACAATATCGTTTCTTATTACCTATTCATTCCTTAGCGAAATATTTGCTTGTATTTATTATTAAATACTGTAAAATATAGAATCTAAATATGAAATTCTTCTCTAATTGTTTACTAATGCCTCAGTAAATTCATTTAATGCTATTAAAATGCATATTATGTGTATGTGAGTGTGTCTAATAGTAAAATTTCTAACCAACCACCTGTAAGGTCATTTAAAAGAATTTCAAAATGCTATGTATCTTTGATAGCATTGAAGTCTTCTGGCTTTCCCACCTGGTACTGGTTTCTCAGCTATCACGGTTTAGTTCAACTTAATTATATCACATATCTGTATTGATTTTAAAACTTATTCAATAGCCAAAATTTTCTAAAGTAAATAAGTAAATCCTTTTAGTGTTATTAAAATACTGTGTATTATTCACTTAACTGTGCAAAATTTCAAACTAACCAATGACTTCCTAATGCATTATTCATTTTGCAACACTGCAAAACATTATATGAAATACCTTTGCAGGTATTTAAACTACGTTACTTTCCAATGCTTCAAAAAGCTAATTCATTTTAGTGTTTCTGAAAATTTCATAAATAATTTTTTAATCTCTCTCTCAAAATATATGCCTTCTTCTTCTTTAATAACGCAATAACCGATTCATACTTCTAATTTTAATCGAATATATAACCATTCTTATTCCCACTTTTCCAGCCCAGTCTGTCCAAAGCGACACGTGGCCAGTTCCTTTTTTTCCCAATGGCAGATTGTAGACAGTTACAACTGCAACAGAGTCTATTAATCTATTGTTCCCTGATACCCAAGGAACATGCCAGAAACAGCGACCTCTTAGCCGCCGAGGCGTTGCCCCGGGTGCACCACAGGGGGTGGTGCCACCATCGCACCCTCACACATGCCATAGGGACCCGTTTATAGGGTATGCATCATTCATACTACATTCGCACACACAAGGAAAGGACATAGACATGAGAGAGAGAGAGAAAGTACATCCATGTCTGAACCGGGATTCGAACCCAGGACCTTCCTATCCGTAGTCAGGCACGGTGACCACTAGACAAGTTGGTAAGCACTTTGCCAGTTCCTAACTTTCAGTATCTTGAGGTCATTTTCAGTGCCAATGAGCCATCTTGTTGGTGGTCTACCTTGGGCACGTGATTCTTCGGGGTTCTTAAGCGTTGATATTCTAGAGGGGTTGTTTTCCCAGCTTCTTCAGATAATGCCAAGTCAACACACACACACACATATATATATATGTAATTTGTTAATTTCTGTGAAAGAAATGGTAGCATTTTTGTTGAAAAGCACAATTATATTAGAAGGTGTAAAAAGAATCCCTTTATCAATAAATAAATATTTTGATGTCACCTATTGCGAAGAAAAATAGGAGTAATCGATATAAGTCATCTACAACTACTCCAAAAATAATTTGCTTTTACTAATAACATCTTTTAAATGAAAACAAATTTTATAGATTTTAAAATATATTACTTTATTCAAAGTGAAGACATTTTATCATATAATATACCAATAATTTCAATACATATCAGTATGCGTACTGACAATTAAAATTATTGAATAACATAAAATTTTGAATTACATATTTCTTGATAGAAATAAGAGTTAGATTAATATTTTATATCGAATCACATTTCTTGTATTCAGAATAATTCCTTCAACAAGTGGGTAAGTAAATTTGGTCATGCTGACCACCCCATACAGGAACTCAGCAAAAAAAATCGAACTTGTAACCAAGGATGTTGGAGACCTATCCTCCGCATGACGTAAGGACAGTTTAATCTGTCTTATTTTATATTTTTGAATAGTTTAGTCTTTCTTTGAAATGATGAAGTGAAAAAAGTTTCGCATCTAGCATTTTCCTCATTTGTCAGCAAAATTTTATTCATTGAAACCATTATGGGTGTAAACGTATTGTTGAAATAGCTTTCTTGAAATTGTTAGAGGTTAATATCGTAAAATTATTCAAAATTTTTGTTTCTGAAATGGAGATAAAATAAATATTTTTAAATCGAAAATAATCTCCTTTAATTTTAAATAATTTTTCGAAACTCTTTATTAGCACTTATTCAAGCCATGTGTAAGCACTTTAAACAGAAATTATTTGTGATTGAAGTGCTGAAAATTTTGAATTTATGTGAATAAAATTATCAATTTTCTTAAGGAAACAATTATTATTATTTTTTAAATTACAACAACAAAATATTATTTTGTATTCCTTTCCAGCAAGGGAGTCCAATGCTCTGAAAATTCTCGACACAACAGGATAACAAGTAAAACTATTGTTTCTCAAAGCTTCTAAAATATCTATGCTTTCTGTGTATGTACAATATTCTTTATAACCACCTGTATTCACATGCGTAGTAGATTGCTGTTGCTTCAGCAGTAAAGATGGAGCAGGATGAATGTAGGCTGTAACTAAAATCAATATCATTGATAATAACTCCAAAGTCCACATGTCCTGCTGTTTTAGAGCCATCTGTGAATACAGGTTTGTATGATTGATACTGACTGCGATGAGAAGAATATAGCTGTTGAAAAACAATAGGTGTAGTGTCCGATTTTCTGTAATGAGCAAAGGTATTGATGAAAGTGTTTGTTGGGTCATACCAAGGCGGATGAGCAAATGGGTCAATGTTCTCTATCCGAATGTCACATAGGTCTGTGACTCGCAGATGTGATTTGGATCGTGTGAGATGCTCATTGGACGAGCATCGTATAATCTCATGAGAGAGGTATTGGGAACCATGGAACGTATCGGATGATGAGGGGTTGACATGATCTTAACATAGTTATTGAGAGACTGCTGCATTCGTCTCTCAGGTCTAATGGTAATTATTTACGTATCACATATAGATTCAGGACGGTTTTAATATGCAGCGTACATTTGTGAAGTATATTTTCCACGAAATAAGTATTTTTACAATGATTCATATACGGATATTAATCTAAAGTTATAATGTGACAGGTAAGAATTGTCGCTTTCTTACTTTAAATTCAAACAAATGTTGTTGTTGTTGTACTCGTTTGCCAGCTAGGTTGGCAAATTCGGGTGCGCTGCTCCACGTTTCCAACTCAACCGTATTTGGAGTGGAGTCCGACTTCTTCAGTACACCTGTTTGCCATAGGGACCCGTTTATAGGGTAGGCAACCATTCACACCTCATTCACACACAAGGAAAGGACAAAGACAGGATAAGAGAGAGAGAGAAAATACATCCATGTCTGAACCGGGATTCAAACCCAGGACCTCCCTATCGATAGTCAGGCACGTTGACCACTAGACAAGTAGGCCGGCAATTCAAATAAATGAATTTCTCTAGTAAATCTCTCTCTTTTATTTTAATCAATAGTATAATCATCCTCATTATCAACAACACTTTGCCACACACACACATTTAGAATGCAAATTTTTAATTCCAAACTGATAAAAATCAATTAGTTTTTTATTTATTTTTTTATTTTATTTTTTTTTATTTATTTTTTTTTTTTTTTTTTTAGTAAAATATCATGGGTTGGCATTTTATGCATCATATAAATTTTTAAACTTTTTGCAGCTATCAAAATGTCGTAAGAAATGGAATAAATAGGTATGAGATAGTGTGATATCTGGTGAATATGGTGGGTGTGGCATTACCTCCCACCATAATTCATTTATTTTTTCCAGTACTCACCTTGCACAGTGCGATTTTCTATCGTCGTGTTTCAGAATGATGCATTTTCTGTTGTCAATCACCGGTTAATATTCGATTAAAGACTGGCTCACTCTATCCAATTTTTTTTTACAATAAAGGTCTGCATTTACAGTTTGTCCAGGCTTCAAAACTTCAAAATTAACAATTCAGCGAATACTCCACGAAACACACAGAAGCACTTATCTGGGATTTAAACCTGGTTTCAAAGAACTTCGTGGTGATTCATTTGGAGAGAGCCACTGCATTTTTGAGTTTTGGATTGCCATATATATCACTCATTTTTCGCCTCCAGTGATGTAACCATAAAAAACGACTCTGTATGGTGTTATTGAAACAATACGTTGTATGTGATAGATTGGTTTGTTTTATTCTCTTTGGGCACATTATGGGGGATCCAAGCATCTGATCTGCTTATTTTTCGAATCTGCTGTAAATGATCTTTGATGGTCGATCTAGCTTGGTTAAGGATGTTTCTCAGTTCTTCGATTGTTTGACATGGATTTGCTTCCACTTCTGCTTTCTATTCGTCATTGTCAAATGTTGTTGGTCTTCGTGATCGATAGGAGTTAGGGAGATTAAAACTACCAGATCAGAACTTGTCAAACCATCTTCGTCATTTATGAGCGTCTAATGTGCTTGCATAAATATAGCAAATGCTTTTAGAAGTAGCTATTGAATGACTACCCTTGCGAAAATCAAAAAGCATACAGTGCCGGATATACTCTACTGATATTTGGGTGTTCATTTAATCGCAAATTATAAAAAAGTTTAGTGTCGAATTATTTATAAGTGAACAAGTCATAATAACCTTAAAATGACTTCGACACCCCTTCGAGATACACAGTAAGCTGATGAATGGTAAAAATCGACATGTGCAGAAACGACATTGTTCGACAGAAACACAAATGTCTCACTTAAATAATAGTAATCTAAATTCCTTAGATAAATTCAATCTAGATTCATTAGGTTTTTTGTACTCCCAAGACATGTTTTGCCCTTTGATGGTTTTCTGATAAAGTCGATAAAAAAAATCAAAGGACCGTCATTAATATTGTTTCAACAAATAACAACAAAAAAGGACTCTATTTGTGAAGAAATAAATAAATAGATAAAAATAAATAAATAAAATGCATGTCGTCATCCACCTAAATGCTATCCGCAATCCTAACCTCTGACTTTGTTATCCCGACAGGTATCATTACCACAAGTGGTTTTTTACGAATATGCAAAATTTGTGACTTCGTACTACTTAAGTAGTCTCGTATTTGGAAACAATGGGACACCACATTATGTGTTAAGAACATGAGTTTAGTGATCAAAAAACGATAAATCAATTCTTTTTCTCGCAGGTAACACCCAAAATAAACATCAGGGATATTTCAATTTAGTTAAATTCAATCAACATCAGACTCATAACAAATTTAATTCATTATCAAGCGTAATCAAGTGACGGTCCCCAAGTATATTTGGACTGTGCCAGTTGATTAAAGGATTAAATTCTATCAACACATTCGGTTGACCTTTGTACCTCATGCACCACTCGAAATATTCCAATATATTGTTACAAATTTATAAATAATTATTGTATAGGTCTTAAAATATCTCAGACAAATCGGAAATACTCAAATTTCGGGCAAAAATTGCGGTATTTAGACGTGTTATACGTTAAAAGCGGATTTTCTAACCATTTGGTGACTTGGCGATGTTTTGGCGAGAAAACTTGGCGAGTTGGTGATATTGTTGGCGACTTTAGATTTTTGACAATAGATAGATTTTTGGCAATTTGGCGAGAAATGGATATTTCTGGAAACATCAATCACCTAAGCTCTAGGACCAATATTTAGCGAGATAGCCTAGAAGCTTCCAGAACCTTGGCGAAATTAGTAGATTTTCCCGCCAAATCAGGTATAAATACCGCAGCCCGACATAGTTAGTTAGTTATGTACACACAGTCAGTTTTGTGAAGACGAATAGTCGTGACTGCTAGAAGCTGTTCTCTGCCTGAGGTATTTGAGACCTTTGATTGGAAGCTGTTACTTATCTTATCTGACGAATTGTATCTGTACAATTGTGATCATTACAGCTGGTGTTTCTAGTGGAATTTTTACGAATAAAAGTCTTGTGTTTATCGAGTAGTTGCTTTCTTCAACTCTCAATCCATACGAGCCCCGAAGCTTGGTACAATATTTAACAGTTAAGTTCCATCAGTATATTAAATGAAATACTTTTTAAGCACAATCAATAGACGAGATTGACATCTGAAATAGAATTTTTTACTTTTACACTACACCATCTTAGAAGAATAAGATTTAGAAGATGAGTTTATTTTAGATTAAAAGGACTAAGCGAATCAGATTAAGATGATTCGCTTATTGGTGATTTTTATGAAATTGTTTATGCAAAAATCAGCACCGTCAGCAAAAATTAGCAAATCTGAATTCCCCATCAATATCAGTAAATCTTAGTATATTTGCTAAAAATATATGAAACTACATTCCTCCATATATGTTTTAAGAATTGTTTATGAGTTAACATATTTATTCACGAAAAAAAAAAACCGAAGAGTTAACGCTAAAACGCACAGGTCTAGCATTTTCAAGAAAACAACATTCCAATATTTCATGCAATATTCGCTTTGTTTTCAAAATTTTCAGCTAGGATCGTAAAAAGGAATCATAACATAAATCAACGCACGTTTGTTCCTGCGAAAAAAAGCAGAACAAATGATTCTGAGGTAAAATAAAATAAAAAAAGCAGATACTTTTGCATATAAACTATGGTTTTTAGGTGACTATAACCATGCTTTTTTTTTTTCTGCGTGTGCAATGCCATCAATAAACATAGAAATTTTATATAAAAATTTTCCTAAAAGTAAAAGAGAATTTATATCAGGATATTAAACTTAAACTTTGATTTTACGAGAGAGAGAGAGAGAGAAGAGAGTGAGAGTGAATATGCGTTTTATAAAATAACATGGAAAAATAAAATTTTAATATTTTTGAATAATGATTTTGCTTAAAATTTTAGATAAAATTAAGCAAGAGTATAAATTTTGTACTTACTCATAAACAAATACTAAATATTGTGATACATAATTAAACAATCTTAAGTTATAATTGTAGCGCCTATATATATTACTGACCATTAAAATTGCTACACCAGGAAGAAATGCAGATAACAAAATGATATTCATTGGACAAATATATTATGTTAGAAATAACAAGTGATTAAATTTTCAAAACATTTGGCTGGATAGATCCTGAGAAATCAGTACCCAGAACAACCACCTCTGGCAGTAATAACAGCAGTTATACGCCTGGGCATTGAGTCAAACAGAGATTGGATTGCATGTACAGGTACAGATGCCCATGCAGCTTCAACACGATGCCACAGTTCATCAACCGTAGTGACTGGCGTTAGGTGACGAGCCAGTCGCTCGGCAACCATTGACCAGACGTTTTCTATTGGTGAAAGATCTGGAGAACGTGCTGGCCAGGGCAACAGCCGAACATGTTCTGTATCAAGGAAGGTCCGTACAATACCGGTAACATGCGGTCGGGCATTATCCTGCTGAAACGTAGGGTTTCGCAGGGCTCGAATAAAGGGTAGAGCCACGGGTCGTAACACACCAGAAATGTAACGCGCACTGTTCAAAGCACCGTCAATGCGAACAAAAGGTGACCGAGACGTGTATAAAATGGCACCCCATACCATCACGCCAAGTAATGGGCCAGTATGATGATGACGAATGCACGCTGCCAGTGTGCGTTCACCACGATGCCGCCAAACACGGATGCGACCATCATGATGCTGTACACAGAACCTGGATTCATCTGAAAAGATGACGTCTCGCCATTCGTGCGCCCAGGTTCATCGTTGATCACACCATTGAAGGCGCTCTTGTCTATGACGCAGCGTCTAGGGAAGCCGCAGCCATGGTCTCCGAGCTGAGAGTCCATGCTGCTGCAAACGTCGTCGAACTGTTCGTGCAGACACTTGTTGTTTTCCAAACGACCCCGTTTCTTGACTCACGGCTCGTGACGTGGTTGCACGATCCATTACGGCCATGCGGATAATATGCGTGTCTTCCCGGCTGCTAGTGGTAGGTGGCCGTTGAGATCCCGCATGGCGTTCTGCATTACCGTCCTGAACCCATCGATTCCATATTCTGCTAACAGTCATTGGATCTCGACCGACGCGAGCAGCAATACTGCGATAAGATAAACCGCAATCCCGGTACGCTACAATTCGACCTTTATCAAAGTCAGAAACGTGCTGGTACGCATTTCTCCTTCTTACACGAGACATCACAACAACTTTTCACCAGGCAACAACGTTCAAATGCAATTTGTATATGAGGAACCGGCTGAACAATTTCCTCATTTAAACACAATGTAGGTGTCGCTACTGGCGCCTGCTTTGTCTGAATGCGCTGAAAAGTTAATCATTTGCATATCACAGCACCTTCTTCCTTTCGTATAAATTTCACGTCTGTAGCATGTCGCCTTCTTGGTGTAGCAATTTTAATGGCCAGTAGTGTACATTACTAACATATCACTTCTCACAACTTGCATCCTTTATGTATCAATGTTAATTTGTTTAATATTAACCAAATAATTGATTTCGTTATTGCTTTAATTCTTTACCTATTGTTTAAAGCTCATTTTCAATATATAAATTTTATTTTTTGTTGTATGTATACATCGATATACAATAGAAGTCTAATTATCCGAATCAAGTGGGACCGGATACTATTCGCATAATCAAAAATTCGGATAGTTGGATTTTTTTTTTTTTTTTTAAAAAAAGGATTCACTTTACTTAATTATTTATTGTTGGAAAGGGGAGAAAAAATTTTATATTTTAAAGAAAAAGTATTTGATGAAAAGGCAACACTTTTATGTGTTCAGGTACATGCACAAGTACTGTACATTAATATAGTATGTATGTACTAGGTAGTAAATGAAAGTCATTGCTTTCTGAATTTCTAAGTCAAAGTAAGCTGTTTCATTGCCTTCATCCATTTTCGGGCAGTCAAGTCACTCATCCACTGGACAGTGAGAATTTGCATGTGGTCACTCATGGGCTGACGTTACTACTAAGCAGTTTCAAAACTGGCTCCATCTACTACTAAGCAGTTTCAAAACTGGCAAATGTGAATGCAGATGGACCGGTGTCTGCTTCAACTTGAACATTAAGGTCACCTTCTTTGACATTTTCAATTATTATACCATCATTTTCAATTTGAAATCTAGGGTCTGACACACACACAATCCATTTTTCTATACCTTCAGCACCCATTTCTGGACATCCAGGAATTGTCAAAAGAATGTTTTTGAATTCCTCAAGCTACACGCGTTTCAATCTCATCTCTCTCTCCTCCTTTCTCTTACCTTTACTTTGCTTAAGCCTTTTCTTTTTCCTTTTTCCTCATTTTTATCATCTCTTCTTCAGTTTAATTTATTTCTGTAAAATTCTAAAAACGATTCGGATAATTGGAGTTAAGCTGTATATATATGTGTATGTTTGTATAATATAAATATGTAATCGGGTTTGTATATTTATAAAGTTTCATATATTAGAAACTATTATTATTTTTATATTATCTTAATTAATTTATCTCTCTTCTCTTCATCATTTTCATTTATCATCTCTTCTTCAGTTTAATTTATTTTTGTAAAATTCTAAAAACGATTCGGATAATTGGAGTTAAGCTGTATATATATGTGTATGTTTGTATAATATAAATATGTAATCGGGTTTGTTCATTTATAAAGTTTCATATATTAGAAACTATTATTATTCTCTTATTATCTAAATTAATATATTTTTTGAGAATCAAAACTCTTAAGCAGATTAGAGAAAGAAAAAGAGCTTGAGCACAGACTTTCTCTTTTGAATTCATGTCGGGGTTTTTTTTTTTTTTTCTTTTTTTTTTCCCCGTGAATATTAGGTTTAGTAACCGAACACGTATTCTAAGGATTTAGTGATGGTTCAGATGCCCCCGAACTCACGTCAAATGACCTTTCGTTGTTGTAAATAGCAGTTTGTAAAGGAAGGTTCCAAATCAGATGTTGAAATCATCATTTTGTTATGGTTTAAAATGATGATTTAAGTCGGCAATATTTAATCAACAGAAATTGTCAGCCGGAAACGAATTCGAGAAAACAAATAAAAATCACCAAATTTTGAAATATGAGGCTCACTGTGGCTTCAGATTTCAGACCGTGGTTTTATTAATGGGTAAAGTGTTAGATTCGATTTCAGCAAATTATGAGTATTTTGAAATGGGTGTTGTGCTTATTGCATTAGCAATTACGTCTAACACATTATGTGCTTGGAAATTTCCCATATTTCCTATCTTGTAGAATGTAAATATATTCCACTATCTGTCTCCTAGAAAGCAAAAATGTATGGCGGAAGTAAAAAAATATCTTTTAGCAGCTAGCTAGTCTATTTCCAACCTGATAGTAACGCGGTTCGAATAGTCGATTCACTGAAATTTTAGACAGGCACGGAAAAAAAGGAAAAAATCCGATTCTGAATATTGCTTTTAATACGATACTCTCATAAGCTCTTTGCTGAGCAGCGAGCTGAATGGTTAGCATTTTGCATTCGGTTCAACAGTTCATAGGTTCAAATCCTACTTTGGGATTGGATGTTCGTAGTGGTTTTCGGAATCTACTTTGAACCATAAGTCTCATTCTAGTTTGCCTTCGTGTGCAAAGCATGAATGTTTGAGACCCACCAATAAACAATACAACGACAAACAAAAACCAAACGAATTGTCTCAAGTTCTTAATTTTGATCTCTCTTATCAGGTCAGGAAAGTTGAATGAATGCAATTTTGGGAAAGATAACTAAACCGAAATTGAATATCGGTCTCCTTGGTTACGGGGAGTATCGGGAAACAATCAATAACCTTAAAGCTCTGCAGCTATATATATATATATATATATATATATATATATATATATATATATAGAATAAATGAATTATTGCTTATTATAAGTAGCTAAAGGGCAAGTAATATTTATTATTCAGGACCGTAAATAAGAAAATTTTTCAAATACCTAACCAAGCTTCAGCTACTTGCACTCCTTAAAACAAAATGTTTTTAGTATAGAGCATGCATGAAAAAAATTATAAATAAAGTGCATATTTTTTTCATTTTATGATAGCGCGATTTGGCAACAATCCCTGCAACCAGTATTGATTCCATATAATGCACACAAAATTTCAATTTTACAGGATAGTATAATTTACAATGTTATATATTAATTTAATAAAAGTACAATATTGTTCGATACAAAAATATTTAATACTGTAATATTGTAAATTCATGATTATGAATAATTCATCATTGAAAATTATCAAAATTATATTATCAATGTTATTTTTATTATCTAAGTAGATATTTTTTACGATATTAATCTAATGAAAGAAATTTACCGCTAATAAAAAATATACGAGTTAATCATTTAGTATTGTTTTTATAACGTAAGAGTTCTATCTTAGTTGGTAATGCCTGGTTTAAGGTAGATACTAAGCCACTATAGGCATTCACAACCAAGGTGAAAATCGAACTACAGAAATCTCTAAATAAATATATCGGATTACGGTACAAATAGTATAAATCTTAAAAAAGGTTCATATTATGTACTTTTAAGTTGCTCAATATGCCGGCCAACTTGTCTAGTGGTCAGCGTGCATGACTACGGAGAGAGGTCCTAGGTTCGAATCCCGGTTTAGGCATGGATGTATTTTCTCTCTGTCTCTATCCTATCTTTGTCCTTTTCTTGTGTGTAAATGAGGTATGAATGGTGCCTACCCTATAAACGGGTCCCTATGGCATGTGTGAGGGTGCGATGGTGGCCCACCCCTTTGTGGTGCACCCGGAGCAACGCCTCGGCGGCAAAGAGGTCGCTGTTTCTGGCCGGTTCCTTGGGTGTAAGGGGATAATACATTTCGATATACCCCAACCATTTAAAAAAAAAAGTTAATAATAGTAATAGTTAATTATATCATTAACTATTATTCAGAATCCAAATCTTAAAGGTTCAGAAATTTTTCTGTAATATATTTCCAAAATGCTCAATAAGGAATTATTCCCATATATACATCTTCGAATATTAATCAGATATCAATAAGTAATCAAGGAAACCGACTATTTAAAATCAAAAGATTAATAATGTTTCATAATATACTCAAAAATTGTAATTGTTTCAATAGTGCGCTATCATCAAGTCTATTTATTGTGGTTGTTAGGTGCGATGTTAGAGATTCCTTACAGAGATTAAAGAATATCTGCTCAAGACAGATAGAAGAATCCATCTGGTACACTAGATAATTCTTCTTTATTTATGGTTAGACAAGAAAGGACATTTAGTCATTCGTCTCTAACGAAAGGAACTAATAGTCAAGAAGGAAACCATCAGTTCCTATCAGAGATTATAGAATATCTGCTCAAGACAGATAGAAGAATCCATCTGGTACACTAATGGATGTCAGATAATTCTTCTTTATTTATGGTTAGACAAGTAAGGGCATTTAGTCATTCATCTCTAACGAAAGTAACTATTAGTCAAGCAGGATGCCATCAGTTCCTATCAAAGATTAAAGCTGAAGATCTGTTTAGTAACGCTTCCGTGAAACTAATACATCATCCTTGAAGAATACGTCCGGTGACATTTGATGGGCTTGAAAAGATTATCTGTGAAGCAGGAAAACAAGAAAGAATATTACGGCAATGATAATGTCAGTAACTGTAACTAAAATGATGACGTTTAACAATGATTAAACGAAATTTTACCCCTAAGGTTTGTGGAATGGAGCCAAAGGGAACACAATGACAGTAGCTTTATCCCAGACAGGTGGTTTCTGAAAGGGTGTGTTTCGTGCAATGGGCATAGCTGATCTAAGCGAAAATGCTTATCGCGAAAGAAAAAAAAATTAAATTTTTTCATATATTTTTACTTTAAATTTGAGAAAGAAAATATATATTTCTTTTGAAAATTCAATTCTTGAAATGTCACTGAATTTTGTATATTCTTTCAATTTTTTCAAGAAATAATGAGGCAAAAAAATTTAAGATTGTCTTCACAAGTTAAAATCTCAATTTAAAATTTAATATTAGAATTAAATTATATGAAAAAATATGCGATTTTTGAGGATAAAATTTAGGGTTATAACTAAGACATAAAAAATACTTTCAACGAACCTTTTCAATGTTGGTACATTTTTTTTTATTACATAAAATTTGAAATGAAAATTATATCCTATAAAGCAAAATCCCACACCACTATCAGTTAAAAAGATAACCAGTGCAGTTTATATGAATAATATAAATATATGAGTATAAAATATATAATGTAAGAGAAGTAATATAAAATATATGAATTTAAACTTGAATATTTTGGCATGAAATCAAAATTTATGTTCCCAAAAACAAAATTACCGCCCACTATCAGTTCCAAAATAATCCCCAGTGCTACTGATATAAATATATGTAATATATAAAACATATATAATATATAAAAAACATATAATTATAATGTTGGAACCCTTTTAATATGATATCAAAATTAATGCTCGGAAAAACAAAACAGAACCCCACAATTGATTCCAAAATAGGCACCAGAGGAGTCTAAATATTAATTTTAATCGTATAAATTAATCCTTTATCAGTACTTAAAAAAGTCATTTTTATGAATTTCCTGTAAATTAATTTCATTTGAAAATATAACATTCGAAAAAATTCAATTGTTGTTCTGTAGAATTTCTTGAAATGATAACAAAACTGAGTAGACGTACATTTTTTTCTCACATAGCGCACTATCGAGGAGAAAATAGCATTGAAGTATTAATTAATACTATTTTGATATAAAGGACGCCCACGCAGGCATATTCCTCGAAACAAAATTGTCTAATCCTATCACAATGAGTTTTTTAAACTTGAATCGCCTTTATTCAAATGAATGTATTCAGGTATCATCTTTATTGACAGGTAAGTTAATTAAGTTCTGGCTTCAGATTCATCACGGTGCACAGATAAAACTTCTAGCTTTTAACTGAAATTAAGGAGAATTATCTGATGACAACTGAATCACTTAACGAAGCAAAGAAAGTCCACGACCCGAAATGTTGATAAAAGTGCTTGTCCTCAACTATAGCAACGGTCGTAAAAAAAAAATCAAGACAACTCAAGCCACTGTTTCAATTACGAACTGATAACAAAAACCTATCCTCATCGAAAAAACATAAAAACCGAAAAGTTTAAAAAATGATAGAGGATTCGAGAGCACAGTTTAGAAACCTGAGTTTCTTACAGCTTAAACTCCGAAACCAATGGATATTTGTAAAAATAAATCCAAGCTGTTATACAGTCGCAACCTCCCCAAATTCCAGCTATAGCATTTTGCAATGTGGCTTTAAATACCCATTCATAACAAATATCAAAAAAATCTTAAATCTATACCGATAATTTTAGAAACAGTTATTAATTATACATTTTTAATTCTAAAATTTTATTACACTCAGGACTCAGGAATCAAGGAAAAAATTACTGACTTAGGGAATCAGAGTGGCTTATTGACAAGATAACTGTCTTTCAAGTAGAAGGTCCCAGGCTCGATGCTAGACACTATTGAACTAGGGGAACATATATGTATACATATATATATATAAACTCCGTGGCACGACAACTCATGTGGGTCAAGGCCAACGTTGCACATAACTGTTCTCATCACAGGAGCACTGGGACGCAAAGTATATATCAAAGTTAGGTGGTCCAGCCTAATGGGAGACCCTCAGTGTTTAGTTCCTAAGCATATTTGGTACTCAGTTTATCGACCCACTGAAGGAATGAAAGGCTGAGTTGACCATGCCCAGACCGAGGATCGAACCTCGGACCTGTGCCTTGGGATTGAGTATGATAATAATATATAATTTTAAATATATAATTTTAGTATGATAATTACAATAAAATTATTAATATTTTTTAAACCGACTAAATATTTAAAGTGTAAGAGCATATGTGGAAGCGCACATTATTAAATTCACTTATATTTGTCATGTGTATCGAAATGTATTTACACCATTTTTTATTTTGACGAAAACCAGTGTTTTCTTCTTAGATTTTCTTTTTCCATAATTATTACTGTTATTAATAGTTTTTCGTATTAAATTTTAAAATATGTAAATAGGATGATGTATGATTACGGTATATATGTTCCTTACGACTTTTCACTGGTAAACAATTCACTACGTCTCGTTTCGAAATAATTATTCTTAAAAATTGACTCTTGCATACTATGGAAAACAAGGAAAACAATTCATTAATCCATCAGAATTCAGCAAATTATTTAAATACTTAATTCATAATTTAAGAAAATTATCATAAATAATCTATCAATTTTTTTGAAAATTATCATAATTTACGAAAATTATCATAATAAGAAAATCATATAATAATATCAATAAATTATTATCGATAAATTACAATCGATATTATTGTTATCAGTAAATAATTAAAATTAATTCACCACTTTTAAATTAACTAAGTTTAAAGAACGATTTATATTAAGGTATGTATTTCTAAACAAGTTTTATTTGTAAGTATGACATACTTTTTCAATGTTTCCTTAAATTTCCGAGATAAATTTATAAGTTATAATCTGAAATTTTCATAAGCATTAAAATTACTAAAGAAAAGATTAAATAAAACAACTAATCTATCATTTATTAAATACATCGATTGTATTTGAATATTGAATTAAATTTGATTATTTAATTTGCGATTAGCGAATGTGTATTAAATATGCACATGAAATATGAATTGACACTTATAAGGCTGATACTCTGGTTTCCACTTTAATAGTTCATTGGTTGGATTCCCATCTCAAGCTAGGTCCTTTTTCTAGTGCTTCGGAAATAGTTCAAAAGCAAATCATGGTAAAATTAGCCCCTTTATTTGGTAAATAACTTGAGAGGGACTTACAAACTTCATAATATTGCGTTTGTGAATCCAGTATCTTTTAATATTGCAAAGTAAGCAATCTAACCACTGAAGGCTGTTAAAAATAATCTTCATAAAACGTTTTTTTTTTTTTTTTTTTTTTTTTTTTAAGACATTTTTGTCATAAGACATTTTTATATTTATTTAGTGGTTTCCAAGAGGACTTTCCATAAACAGTAAGCCGTTTTCACGTATCGGAAGGAAAACACGTCGGAAGAATCGTAAGCACCCACAATGACCATAGAGCATATAGAAGGTAGCTTGAATCAAAAGATTCGCGTTGTCCAGCAATGCATGGTATCAAACCTAAGAACTTCCACTTTGAAGAACATTATCCACCTACTGATTCAAAGTTTTGTAAGCTTATATTATATATTCAGCACATATTCTAGAACATTAACCAGTCCGCAGTTAGGTTGGATTATATTAAATGGGAATAATTGGTAAAAAAGTAGTCTATTTTTCTTTTTCCATTGGAAACAAGATTGGGAAAAAAAAATCTAGAAAAATTAAGGTTTCAAGGAATTTTTTGATTTAATTTCTTTATAACTGTATCATTTTACTCCATTTCATAGAAAATTTCCGATTTCCCCAATTTCTGACTGAAATTACCTCTCAGCCGCTTCATCTCGATAATAATATTCCCATTTTTGTACATTTTCAGAAAAAAAAATTCTCAGAAACTTTTTTAGAAATTTTTAAAAATGTATTTTTTTCAAACTTTGTTTTATTAAATGCGTAAAATTGGATGAAGCTTTTGTGGGTAAATGTTTTTTCCGAGCGTAGAATAGCTTTTTTAAAAGGCTGTTGTTTTTCTCACAATGAATATCACAGTTAAATTTCTAATTAAAACAAATGCCAAACATTTTTTGTCTGAAGTAAACTACTTTCCATGAAGGTGGAGTCAATGACATTTTTGGCACCATTCTCTTTAAATTACATCGCAAATTTGCGCATCAATAACTGCAACGAAATGCGCAATAAAATAACTGCTGTATTTTTAGACACATGATAAATGGCTCTCAAATCTAATATCTATAGCAAATTCAATAAAAACAATGAAAAAGTATAGTTATTTTTATTTGGTGATTTTGTCGATCAGAGACACTCAACACAGACATTTAGCGTGTTTGATAGATCACGTGACATTCCCATATCCATACTTTTAATTACATCAGAGCGAAGACATTACTACCATCGAAATTTTGCAGGTTCGATACCTAACCAGGCATTCATCTGTGTAAGATAACCGATAGGTGTATGAAGCTTTGTAAAGTAAAATTATTTTTTAAAATAAAATTAAACACAAAGAACCGACTCTTACTTGTCAACAGCGTGTTGTGTTACTCGCTGAATTATTCTCTTTTCTGTAACGCTTCTTAAAATAAGATGCGTTTTACAAATTAAAATCATTTTTAAAGCAAAAAAAAAAAAAAAGTTTATTTTTTTTTTTTACTCTCATGCTAATGTGTTTGAATATTAGAACGGGCTCAAGCCTAAATTTCTAAGGAATATCAGTTCATTTTTTATCGTTTTACAAACAATTTCTGTAAAAGAGGGCTACATGGACAAGTATCTACAGTTTACGTTAAGGGAATCTAACATCTACAAGCGTTCTTAATCGGTCCAGTATTGAACGGAAACCCAGTGGGATAACCGTTCACTTGCCAGTTCAACCCTACGAATATGTGAATAGAAAAAAAAATTGTACCATGAGCTAGAGCTCCAGTTTCTCAGTAGCTTCACGTCATTCTTCTTTAAAATCAGCAAAGTGAAGCCTCATTTGCCATTTGCCAAGGACAGTATCTGGGAAGGTGACCTCATTCACCCTCCAGCAGCTCCTGGAACTCCGTGGATTGGAGACGTGTCCATGATCATCTGTGACGTCCTTCTTCTGGAGCGGTGTGGATGCGGAGAGGAAGGTGCTAGTTCAGGTGAGACACCTCACCATCTGGTTGGGGTTCAAAATTACGAGGTAATTTGGGGCGTGGGAGTATTCCAAACCCTTTAACCTTAGGATTCAATCCAGTGTTCCCCGTTGACTTCCATGTATATCATACATAAATAAAACATTGGTTAGGGCGTCTTGATCATTATTGGAAGGTAGTGAGTTCAAATCCCGGCTGATCGAAGATCTATCCTGTTTGCTAGAGGCCGATGGGACACGTTAAAACTGGGCGTGGTTGCAATGTCTTCCAAGTGAATTGGTGCCTTTGGTGGTGGTAGACCAAGTAGTGGACGTCTTCTACTTGTGGTCCCTGCTTCAAAATCATGAAGACTGCACCCGGCTGCTTCTATTTAACTTTTAGAGCCCAACTCAGGGCTAAGTACAGGGAAGCATGCAGGTGCAACAACATAAATAAAACGTGATGACACGTCAAATTATTATATAAAGTGCCTCTAGGCCACCAGCTACTTGAAGTGCAACCCAATCATTTCAATTGTTCTGGTTTTTAATATAATATTTCGTGAGTTCGATTCCCATCTCAGGTGGGAATATCTGTAATTTAGAATTTACTTTAAGACTTAGATCTCGTTAATAAGACCTTGTGTTTGAAGCGTGATGACAGAGCAGTAAGCAGGCTAAATAAACATAAAAAAAAATTTGTTAACTATGGCTGTCGGATATATCAAAACTAGAGAATAAAAATCGTTCCATTCATTTTAGAATGCCTTTCGCATGAATCCACCTAAAACAATGCGAATTGCAAAGTCATTGAATTCAATGAAGTAAAATTCCAGTCTTCATTTTAAAAAAAATGGCATGCATGATTTTTTATTATTTTTCAATATTCTTTAATAAATCCATTTAATAGTCGTTATTAAACTAAAATCATATCTGATTCGCAGAATATTCATATAGTTTAAGATGAAATTAACATAATTTATACACATAATCCATTTTAAATGCAGTCATTTATTATAAATAATATTTATAATAAAAAAATAAATTATTATAAATAATAATTTATTTATTGCAAAGACTGCAATGAGAATATTTTTTATTCATTATATTGCATTAAAATTATTTTATAAGGATTATTAGCGAAGTATGTAACTTATAATGTCTCCGAAATCAGGACCAGCGATGTAAGCCGATAGAATCTAAAGAAATATATCTCGCGATTTCATATTGTAAAGAAACACCGAAAAAAATTACGGAGGGGGTCGTAATATTTTAGATAGGGGTATGCACAGAAAAAATTTATCAAAAGCATTATTTATTGTACAAAGTGAGTCTTGCATAATGACTTCAAATCTTCTACATAATGACTTCAAATCCACAATGCATTTGTCATCCAAGAAAATAGTTAACAGGTATTGAGTTGAAACCCAGAAAATTCCCAAGCACACACTTCATTAGATGAATACGCAAAAAACAAACGGCAATATCTATTTCCAGTTATGCAACAGTAAATAATAACGAAGCTAACTAGTGTCGCAACTGTACCGGTTTATGGTCTTTACCAAGTTATACTTTCTTGTATTATGGTCTTTACCAAGTTATACTTTCTTGTATTATGGTCTTTACCAAGTTATACTTTCTTGTATTATGGTCTTTACCAAGTTATACTTTCTTGCAAATATACATAACCTATACAAAGTCGTTCTCTGACAAAGCGCAACTTTTAACCTTTTTCGTCAACCTTCAGACATTCATCTTCAGAGATCATGAAGAATCATTTCTACCCACAGAAACCCTTCTGGATCAGCAGTGGAATCTTCATACAACAAATTGTATTCTGTACCATGCAGTGCATCGCTCATGACATACTTCTTAAATGATTTAATAGCCATTTCTATTTTATGTAGGTCCTATAGGTTATGCTTACTGAGAGTTTCTGTTTCTAGATCTTCTTCCTGATTCCACCTAAATTGTTTCCATTTTATCAGTTGGGGGTGGCCCGAAGTACCACTCTGTACTCTGTTTCTATGTTCTTAAACATATGCTATCACTCATAAATAATATACTGTGTTATATCAATGCTGACATTCTTGTCAAGCCATCATTTGCCAACAAATTCATGAAAATTGAAAAGAAATTTCACTCGCTTAAAAATCCTTTGCAAAAATTGGACTGCGATCGTCGGCGATTGGGCATGCGCATTCACTGATCTCTGCGTAAATGTAATAATATTCCCACGTTCCGCGAAAGAAAACAAACAAAAAAAACCAGCTCCGAATGGAGGAAATTTCCAGAAATGAAAGTAATCAAAAGCTTAGTCTTAGTATTTACGTATAAAGATGATAAGAAAAATGTGCGTCTCATACGACGGTGGTAATTAGCACACTAGTTGCAAAAAGATGATCGTCGTGCCACAAACAAATAAACCTCAGACAACACTGAAAGAATCAAAGGAAATCTCATTTCCTTTTCTATTCCCGCCCTAGTCAAATAATTTTACCCGTTTAATATACTTTGTCAATTAAAAATGTTCCCCCAAATGACTCTCTTAACATTGATCGCAGTCTTTACCTGCAAGTTTAAGGGATTAACTAATATAATTACGATGGATTTTCACGCGCATACAATACGATTATTTTAAGTTTAAGAATCAACATGGCTCAGTAAAAGGGCAAAAATTTCACCAGTAGAAGGTCTCAAGATCGATAACACACTGCCGAATAATGGGAGACGTTTAATTTGATATCGCGTAGGGAACAGACACCTGAGAAATGTTTTAAAGCATTTTAACATTCCTCCCAGGCAAACCGATGGCAGAGTGGTTCGCGTCCCAAACTTCAAAACAGTAGATCCTGGGTTTGAATCCTGAATCAGACATGGAAGCTCCGTTCTCTCTCTGTGCGTGCTTCGTTATTCCTTCACTTTCGGGCCGACGATGGCACACCCACTGGTGCCCCATTATGAAACAGGTCGAGCTCCAGTGACTCAATTGCTTCACGCCCCTCTTAAGATCAGCTAAGCCATGGGCCATGGGCAGTGATTGGGAGGGTGACCACGTATCCCCCCTCATAGGGGTGCTGAAGCTCCATGGGTTGGGGACATGCCTACGTTAATATATGGCGTGCAAAGTTCTTCCTCTGGTGTGGTGTGGATGTGGAGAGGAGGATGGTATGACTTCGTCACCTGACCGTGCTACAAAATGACGAGACACTTGGGAATGGGCGAGTATTCCAAACCTGTTAACCTGAAAGTACAGTCTGAGGGTTGTACAAGATGCCCTTTCATTCGCCCCTTGTAGCGCTGAATAGGTATATATCCTAAAGGCAGTCGAGATTTACATAAAAGCATTCAGAACAGATAATGCATTTATGTATCGCAGGCCAATGTGGAATACTCTCAAGCATCCATTTTGACTCACGTGCATAATAAAAGCAGCATCAATATAACAGTGGTAATAATATAGCAGTGGTTGGGATCAAACGTGGGATCTCACAGGTTTGATCCCAACCATGGAAAAGCGAGGTCTTATTTTATTTTTATCAGAATGGATCTGGCAGTTGGATGTTGCTTTGATATTTTCTTCAGGCACGTTTTTTAGAAAAAAATGCTTAAGAGGTTTCAGGGTTTTCCCTCTGATACCCGTGATTTCGACTTCCTTGAGGGCAAAAACTATGGACATTACAAGTTATACCACAGAGATTATGATGCCAATTATATTATGTGATATCATGACAGCACACAAATTACTTAGAAAATTTCTTTTTTATTTCCTTCTTAAAATTTCTTTTAGGTATGAGATTTTTTAAATATTTTACTCTGAATTATTTATAATGAAATATAAAACTTTTATTTTCTTTATTCAATTTGAAAAATAATATGATTAAACATCAGTAAGTAATTTTTAATCATCATTTAAAAATTATTCACTGAAGTTTATTTACTTTTTGTTTTTAAAGTTAATGTGTTCATTATGGGCTTTAAAATTATAATATAATTTTTAAATGTTTATTAAAAACTAATATAATTTTAAAACTAAAATTTTAAAGATTAAGAACACACATTGACTCGAATACTTATACAAAAAATTATACATTTTATGGTATATAAAGGCAACATTCTATCCTAGATTAGAGAAAATCTTAACAATAAATAATAAAATGAATTAACATTATTTTTTTATAAATAAGACCAATGTAATTGAAAAACCCATCTTCTAAAACCAGATTCTGAGAGAGAGACTTGATATTTATCTCTTATTGTGTTGCTATATTTATCTAACTATAACAAGCAACCCTGAATAATAATTTCTGATGTTTCAAACTCTGGTCAACAAATGGGTGAAAAAGAGGTAGAAGCCAGTTGACAAACGGAAGTGAATCGTAATGGCAGGATTAATTCATTCATTTCAAAGCACAAAACAATAATTATCCGAGGTCAATTATATACAATTACCCTGTTATTTTACATGAAATATAGACTGTTTGGATGACTCTCTTTTAGACATAATATAAGCATGCGTGCAAGTGCACGTGCATTCAATGATTCTAAGTAGGACTGTATTTATGAATATCATGTTTCCGAATAAGCAACCTTAATACGACTTGTGTATCTTTCAAAATTCCCAAGTTTTCAAATTTTCTATTAAGATATTAAGAAATGAAATGTTTTAGAAGAAAGATATTATGTTTTTTTTTAATATTATTTTTATCTTAGTTTTAAATGCTTTATTTGTTGCGAAATATAGAAACCGTGTGAACATAAATGAATAAATAAAGGAAAGAAAAAAGGTAATGTTCATATTTAATCAAAAATTTTACCTAGATTTCAGTGGTTAAGCATTCATGTTTTCCGTTCAGAAGTCATTAGGTTCGAATCTCTCTTCAAGTGTGAATATTTTCAGTATTTTGAAATCCATTTAAACTATAAATCTCGCTGAAATTAGCCGCCTCGTGCAAAAAATGACTGCAAATGAGATGACAAATTGGTTTAAGTTTCTATGCCAACTTGATAAATTTGTATACAACTTCAGAATTAAAAATTAAACACTCTCCTATAAGTTTTTTTAAGTATTAAAAATTCTCTTAAAAACCTTCATAAGCTAAAACCCTCATAAGTTCATAAATCCTTAAAAGATGAGAGACAATATTCTTAAATTATTAACCATAACCATACATTGATGACTAGAATTTTTTACTTCAGTTGCCTTAATTTTGCTGGTTAACTACATATAAAACAATACGCATCCTTCAAATGTAAATTAAATGAGTTCGATAATAATGGAAAAGTAGTTAAAGTAGGATGTGTGTCAATAATTTCACGTATATATTCCTTGTGGTAAATAATCGAAATTATATATAAGAATATTAGAATTCTGATAAAAATAGATAGCCATGAGAAATAAAAGAATATAAGAAAAAATAGCATGCTAATTAATTTAAGTGAAAATTAAATGTTTTCCTATAATTAGTACTGCCAAGATGTATTAATCATTTTACTGGAATTTTTGTTTCCTTAGACACTGTAAAAATTACTTATACACATACAATTCTTATCTCTTTAAAAAGTTTTTAAAGCAACAAGAATTAATAAATTTTGCTACTTAATAATATACTATAAAAATAAACAATGGTTTAATTTTCTTAAATAGATAAGAGTTTTAATAATTGATACAATCTTCTCTCTCATATCATTTTAATAAATTATAAATTTAATAAATCTAAATTCGATGGAAATTTTTAATCTTAACTTAGTTAAAAATTAATTGAATATTTAATTATATCTAAATTTAATAAAACTTTATCCTAAACTGTCATAATTTAAGAATAAATAGATAAAAGTTATCATTATCTTAGGACATTTAACTAAGAGATTTTGTGAAAGAACAATATAAATATCTTTAATCTAAGGTTAAGGGGGCGGGCATGCGTGATATATAAAAACGTGTTTATTACAACAGAGTAATTGAAATAAAACACCTGATAACGCAGCAATTTTGAAGAAAACTATTTTCTTTCGAATCTAGATTCCGAATTACTCGATTCTCATCAGGCAATGACACTTCCGACTGTAGAGGTACTCTCCGGAGGGGGTGGCTGGGAGGAAATCGATAAATGGAGAGGTTACAACCGCAGTGTACCTATTCATGCGTCCATCCCAAAATCGCCTGCTTTATCTCTAGCGAGGGTTCATAAGTTTAACATTATATCGTATGGGATTTGAACATATTTTGAGGCTATTTCCTGTAATTCCTTAACAGTGGAGAGCAAAACATGACAGATACAGTAGGATCTATGAATGGTTCATTTATGTATCCACATACATAAATCTGCAGAACACATACATAAATCTGCAGAACACATACATAAATCGAAGAAAATCTGCAGAAACACACTTTAAGATTTTCAAAGCATTATATTTGTATATATGTTGCAAAATTCAAATTTTTAAAAATCAAATTATACAATAGAAATTGAAATTTAATTATAAAATCGATTGCATAATGTGAATATACAAATAGAAGTAAATACCAAAATGGTCAGCTTCGTTAGGGCTTTTGACCATATTGGTACAATACTACAATTTTTCTTCCCATGCCAAAACACCCCTAAACCACTACATAAAAACCATCGGGTATACAAGAATTGAATAGAACAAATAATAAATCAATCAATCAGGGTGTAAATACAAACGAAATTAAAAGCAACCACAAAAAAATTCTATAAGCATTGACACATTAATTTAAATATATATTAATTACAATCCAGCAATAAATTAATATCGAAAATAATTAAGTACAAATACGAATGCATCGGAATTAAATTGGGGTTTTAGTTTATTTTAAGGGTTTGTATGGAATATATTAAAGTTAATATTTGTAAGTCTGTTTCGAAAAGGTGTTGTTGTAACGCCTACATGCTTCCCTCTATCTAGCCTTGAGTTATGCTCTACCAGTTAGACAGAAGTCCCCAGGTGGATCTTCGTGATTTTGAAGCAGAGACCAAGCAGAAGACCCTCAATACTTGGTCTGCCACCACCAAAGATAGCATTTCACTGGGAGGACATTGCAACCGTGCCCAATTTTAACGTGCCCCAGCCGTTATTAGCAAACACGACGGATCTTCGGTCGGCCGGGATTCGAACTCACTACCTTCCAATAATAAAAACGACTCCCTAAGGAAAAACTGTAATTTTTTCTTTTTTTGAAAATAATTGTATTAAAAGAAAAGATAAATTGAGCGATCATCTATTGCGTACTTTGGTGCCACATACTGGGCAGCCGTACATTGTTGTAAGAATAGCCTAGTATTATGTCCACCACTTAAAGTAGCTTCTAGGAGGCTTTTCATTTGTCGCAGGGGAAGAAACCGGAAAGATTTCAAGTAACCACACCGACACATGTGCATGCAGAATCCCACTATTCATCATTCGCTGTTCAACAGTGGCAGGAATCGAACCCGGGGCTTTTCGCCCTGAGAGGACTTTCCCACTATTAGGTTACATTGACTCTATCACTGCGTATCTGCCCATAATTGTATGAAAATCTCGGTCCTGCTAAAAATATTTGATATTTCACATCCTTTGATGGATAGTCGAACTGAAAGTTTCTGTACAGAAGGCTTCTTATCATCCATATTTTAATAGAGAAAATGTTTTTTAGACATTGCAGTGCAAGAAAAGGAAATCAGAAAACTCCCAAGCACCTTCATGATAAACGTCTATGCACAAAACAGAAACACTTTTTCGTAAGGCCGAGGTACCCTAGTTTTTAGGCCATCGGTCTTTCGTCCGTAAAAGCTGGGTTCAATTCTCAATGATGCCAAAGAGCCACCGAGTACATGCGACATACGTGCTCTTTAAATCTATGTGAAATCGGTTGTAATGGTCTGGAGAAAATTCTTTCCAGATTAAAGTCAAAATTAAGGGAGTGGATTTACTGGTGATGCCATCTATCGGAGGAGTCTTAGTGCAAAGACGTATTTTCACCTTTGTGATGCTCTGGTTAAACGAAAGAATCACCCTTTTGACTAAATTTCGCAATGCCTTCGGCTATCGAGCTTGGCTTTCTAAGTCTCATTAATGATAATAACTTTTTCGTCATTTTACAGTAACTGCTATGAAAACTAATACTATTTCAACTGGTAACTCTTTCAAAACATTAGACATGACACCGTACAGTGGACAATTCAACAAATGAACCTTATCTTATCATTTCTCCAAAAGTTGTGTCACCTTTTCTCAAAACATGACCGTAGTGATTTAAATCAGCAAAAATAGATTAGACTTTTAAGAAGATTTTTACAAATAATTAACTCCTTTCATGTCCATTAGGGAAGAAACACCGAAAATTCTCAAGCATTCAACACGACAGATATTTTTATATTCATTTCCAGTACAACAGCCAAGCTGAATGGTAATCTTTCAGGAGTCTTTGGTTCAACGGCTTGTAGGTTCAATTCCTACATTAGGCTTAGAAGCTCGTAATGGTTCTGACCCAATTTTAAACGGAGATACGCTAAAACAATGAAATCAAACGTCCTGAAACTATATGTGATGTCATGACCTACAACTGATTTAGAAAAAGCAGTATTATCTGATAACAGCCTACAGTATATTTTAAAAATATGATAATACTGTGCACTAAATAATGTAATATTTCAATAATTTCCTTAATTTTATATTTAAAATTATCTGTATAAAAATTTCTAATAGTTTGATATATTTTATGCCTGCTTTAGAAGATGTTGGATATATTAAAATAAGTTGAAATAAATTGAAATAAACTCGGTTTGTATTATCAAATATCTTTTGAGAAATTTCACCTTGACAAGCTATTTTAAAGACGAGATTTTGAATTTCATCTTTTATTACTAAACCTCACCATAACCTTAACTACAACTGCAGCTGCTGTTCACGTGGTAAAACCATGACCAGTGTTCGTTGCTCCGAGACAATCGTTAATTTTGTTAATTTGACTACAAGACTCACGCCAATATTTAATGCGGAAGCCTTCTGCGCCATTCAAGCACTCAAGTGTTTCCTTGGCGCCATGCCAAATCTCAAGAGTGTCGCAACAGGTTCCCTTTGGTCTGATGAAAACGATTATCTGAAAGGAAAAAGTTTTCTATTCTTTCGTTTATAATTTTATTTCCAGTCATTTAAGCATTCATATATGGATATGTAAATAAAAATAATAGAACTTATAAAAAGAATTCAAGCTTGATATCATTCAATATTGCTTGTACTTAAAAGTTAAAGTTTAAAAAATTTGTAATTATATTGAAATAATGAATCAATAGTAAGAGTATTAATGTCGAACATAAATTTATTGTTTATTTAATTTAAATATATTAATAAAATTTTACATGCGATTTTGTCTGTATAGTCATAACAATTCAGGCCCTTTTCAGTATTTATTTGATTCGATTTCATGTATTGATAAGCAATGAGAGTAATACGATTACAATTGAAAAGATGAGGTACGAATTTAGATGATAACATGTAACTCATAAAGGTACAAATTTAAGTACTAGATTACCATAAATATGCAAACATAAATTTAGTAATCGGGGAATAGAAAGAATGCAAATTTTGACACTGCATAGTGAGAAACTAGAATTTGTCGTAAGTGTGTTACAACAGTTTATAAAATAAATTAATTTTTCCTCTGTCAAATTTCTTAGTTGGATTACTGGATTAAAAAGCCTAGGCAGCTCTGCTAAAAGCATTTTGTACCCAGAAACTTCGTGTTTGACCTTATTTTGCATTGTTATGCACTTGTTACAAAGGAGGAAACCCGGAAATCCCCAAGCATGCACCTAAACAAATGAGCAAGCAGAAAAAATCTCCGATATCTTGACAGGCTAGTATTGTACCCACAACCTTGCATTTCGAAGGCCATGATCTTTATACCAGGCCATAATAAGCTTAAAAAGAACAAATCACAATTTTTTTCTGATTTATTCTTTTAATAACTAACAATATTTCCTGATTTAAAAGCTAACAAAATAATTTTAATAACTAAAAATTATAAAAATTGATATATTGATGATGTTTGTTGTTGCACCAGAAATATTCTCTGTACTTAGCTATTAATTGGCTTTATTAGTTAGTGAAAGCAGTTTTCGCAATTTAGAAATAGGGATCAAGCAGAGAACCCATATTAATTGACCTATCACTCATTAGACTTACCACCTCACTTAGAGAAGTATAATTTCATTTGGAAGATATTGCGACCACGGCCTATTTAACGTACCTCAGCTACCATTAGTGAATATGACGAATTTTCAGTCAAGTCGGGGTTCGAACTTTCTACCTTCCGATAATGAGAACAACTTGTCCCACTAAGCCACCGTGTAAAAGTGATAGATATTGAATTTTGTTCCTTCATTTGAAATTCTGATAGCTAAGTTGTAACACGAAAATAAAGACTGAGGTATAGTCAGGAGAGGCGCCATGCTATCTAGATACCAAGCACAGGTAGTCGCCTGAGGGTGTAGCCTGAAGTATCGGTAAATTCGACTTTGAGGGAAGATTCAAATATCAATACAACGGCTAGCAGCTGTTCAAATCCTTTCTGGATCTAAAATGTTTTGTCTACCAGAAAAAGTTTCTTCAGTTGTGGGTCATACTCATGCATCATAAGATACGAAATCCGAATATCTCAAATGTCCACTCCAACGAAGTCATTAAGAAAAATAAATCTATCTCTTGTTATTCAACAGTAGTCCATCTCCTGTTATTCAATAGTAGTCCATCTCCTGTTATTCAACAGTAGTCCATCTCCTGTTATTCAACAGTAGTCCAATGCCTGATATTTAACAGTAGTCTATCATCTCCTGTTATTGAACAGTAATCTATCTCCTGTAACTCAACAGTAGTCTATCATCTCCTGTTATTGAACAGTAATCTATCTCTTGTAACTCAACAGTAGTCTATCATCTCCTGTTATTGAACAGTAATCTATCTCCTGTAACTCAACAGTAGTCTATCATCTGCTGTTATTCAACAGTAGTCTCTCTACCTCCTATCATTTTCTGTTATTCAAAAGTAGTCTATTTACTGTTATTCAACTGTAGTCTATCATCTCCTGTTATTGAACAGTAATCTATCTCCTGTAACTCAACAGTAGTCTATCATCTGCTGTTATTCAACAGTAGTTTCTCTACCTCCTATTATTTTCTGTTATTCAAAAGTAGTCTATTTACTGTTATTCAACTGTAGTCTATCATCTCCTGTTATTCAACTTTAGTCAGTCTGCCTCTTGATATTCAACCGTAATAACGGGAGATCGATGTGCTGCTGCTAGACCACGATGAACATAATATGCTGTAATCATCTATTTAGACTTTCTACTCTTTTATAAAATAACAATTATTATATACTACGCTCATAAAATAATAATATTAGCCCATAAAATATATAATATTAAGAATGAATTACAAGCCTGTGACTTTATTCCCCTTTCTCGCTGAATTCGTTTCTTATAGTGTATTCATTGAAATTCATTAATAATTAATTAACATATAGCTATTTAACAAGAATATTTTTGTAAAAGAAATTTTGTGAGTGGGCGGCTCTTCCCTAGTTACAAAACTTTAATTCCTTAAATAGGGATTTTCTATATTTCCAATCAAGCAAGTCAAAAAATTTGAAAAACTGGATGGCACTAATGATTATCAATTTTATGTGGTTTCCATTTGCGACATATATAATATAATCAACTTCCTATATAAAAATATATAGAAAAATTTTAAAAACTCGATTAGATTACCCTCGGTTTTATAGTTTCTGTTTGCATATCTAACATCTTGTAGGCAACTCTGAGGAATATTCGCAATGTCTTGAGTTTCAAACAAGAACTTCAGTTCATAATATAAAGAAGTGTTTTAATGAAATAAAATAGAGACTTTTAATGATTTCGAAAAGAGTAAATTTATAAATTTGTAAAAATGAATAATGTTACTATACCTCAAAAAATTAGCATTTTTTTTTATCATCTATTCGTAAATTCTTCACAAATGCATAAAATAACAATATTTATTCCCTTTTTCATAATTTTGTTTCCCCCCCTTTTTTTTTAAAGAAAAGTTTTATACCTTTTTTCATAATTTTGTTTTCCTTTTTTGAGGGGAAAAGTTAGATTCCCTTTTTCATAATTTTGTAAATCATCCCTGAGATCGGTGCACTCCTCAATTTCGGGTATAATCGTGAGTTTAGTAGAAAACAAAATTAGCGCATTTTTTTTTCCAAATATCACAAAAATGTCAGTTTATCTCATGGATATCTGTATAATAAGAACTATAATACAAATTATGATATTGCATCAAAAACGCAGAATTCCTTTTCAACTTATTTAAAATCTCTGTGCAACGCATGCATAAGTTCAGGCATTACACTACCTAAACCTACGTTGGTTTTTTTGAGGCACGTATGTCTCAGGACACTTTAATCCCCATAAAGCAAAGAAAATTTTTTCCAGTAGAGCTCAGAAAGAAGCAGAAAAGTACATTGTGAAACGAAGGTGAAGTCGTCAGCAAAAGGATTGAAGAGCAACTGTTGCTTTAGGATCAATATCCTTACCAACTGTGGTCCAGTCAGATTGTAGCAGCTCGTCAGCAAGTAAAAGTTTTGGAGAATTTACAATGCTTCTTGCAATTGCAACTCTCTGCCTTTCTCCATCCGAATCCTCAGATATCATACTACCTGCTTTTACCGCAATGGAAATCAATTCTTTACTTCGATAAAGTTGAAGAGATAGCACTCGTAGGTTATTTACTAAATTAGCAGCACTGTAAGCCTGCCATTGTAGCTGGCTGAGTGTTTTGTGTAATGGTTAATTCTTCAATAGGACCCTTGAAGATTAAATGAGACAGCTTTCTATCCAATATGCTATCCACTTCATTAAATACTTGTCTTGGAACGGAAAACTCACTTATACTCTCTCCCATTCCTACAAACTGAGAGCCCTTAACCAGGGAAAGCAAAAATCATGATAGTTATTATTTATTCCTTATTATATATATACTGCTTTATTTATTTTTTGAAAATTACATAATATACATTACGGAAAATATAAAAATACATAATATAGCAAACTATAACTAACCCAACAAAGGTTTTCCTATGCCATACCGCCGCGGTATCTCTCAGCATAGATCCCGCTAACACGTAGCGGGATACTTGACCTTTACAGGGATGACGGTTGCCGTTAAGCTATAAATATTTAAGACATTTACCAAATGAAAAAAAGGCAAAAGAAGCCCCGGGGTGGTTGGCTATTTACTATGTACTAAAATATCGGCGTTTTTTTTATTCTCAAACGCTTGATTAAGAGCGATCAACAATATTTGCATCTTGCAAATGGGTAAAGATTTTCTAAACAAGTGACATGCGTAAAACCTAATCGGAACCATTAAATCAGTATTATGTTACATTCATCATCAGTGATATTCTTACCCCGTCATTTAATTGCTAATAATTGATATGATATTTTTGCAATATATATATATATATATATATAAGTATTTATGCTTCGCCAAGCCTTCAACTAGTCAAAAAAATGAAATAAGTATCCCGGCCAAGCCTCTGATTTAATTCTGGACTCATCGTGCCCTAGTTGTAAGAACCCGCTTTTCAGAGAGAAAAGTCCCGGGTTCGATCCCAGCCACTGTTGAACAACGAAAAATCTGGCTTCTTTCTCACTATCGGAAGAAAGTAAACTTAACCGAAGGCCCATCGCATTCACTATTGGTAGAAGGGGGAACATTATTTTTTAAACTAAAATTGAGTTAAAAAATGTGTTGTATAATGCCCGGTTACTAGGATTTCCACCTTTCAGGACTACAAGGGGAGAAAGGGATAGCTTATCGAGTGGGTCACCCAGTTGGTCGCGATCGCAATTTTCTCCATGTGAGATGATGACTCTAGGCCTAGTCAGGGAAAATTTTGCTTGCTGCTTCGGAATTGGAAAGACCAACATCCGAAGCAGCACGCCGACTGAAGGGACCACTATATACACGCAATCACTTTCTACCCTTGTAATCCTGAAAGGGGAAAATCTTAGAAACCGGGCATTATACAATAAATTTTTGATTTAATTTTAGTTTAAAACATTTGCTTACAAATGCCTTACTATAAAGGCATATGAAGAACTGCTACAGAAGCTCTGCAGCATTCAACAGAATGGTTCCCTGCATATTCACAGACTTGATTTATCCAGTACCGATTGAAAATAAGAAATTTATTTATTGTTTAGAAAATAAGGAAACTAATTCTTGAAGTACTGTCGTAACTAACTTGATATCTGGATGCGTGGTTGCAGATAAGCAAATTACATCAATTAACTCTAGGTTTTCGGACATTTTTATACGCCTATTTTTACGAATACCTGTCCATTTGATGCATAAATGAAGACTTTATAGAAAAAAACAACCCCTTCAGAAACATAATCAAACACTGCACAACTAGAAATATGATAATAAAGATTTATATTAACAGAAAGTTACCCTCTCGTATTCACATTTTTTTTTTTTTTTATTTCCAATGGCACAGATAAAAAAACAATTACCGCAAAAATACAAATAACAACAAGAAAAATGAAAAATAAAACAGCTGTAACAATAGTCTATGTATGTAAAAGGCCCCTGGCCTCCCAGTAGCGGTCCGCAATGGAGCGTTTCGATAACGCCTTACATTGGAGTAGATGGTCACGATCCATATCCCGTCCCAGATTACAGTGGTTGCAGATAGGACTTGAAACTATACGAAGACGATACAAGTGTTTCAGAAGGCAGTCATGACCGGTGGCGAGCCTAAACTCAGCCACTATTTTATGTCTGGGCCGTTTTGAGACCGCAGAAAGTCTGTCCTTCCAAGACTTTTGCTCTGATCGAGATTCGAGAATCTTTTTGAATCTTTCAATGTATTTTTAATTAGTCGTTTTATTATGCAAAAAGATACACTAGAAAAAGATGTATGTAAAGACAAAACCCCCCTTTTTGCCAGTGTATCGGCAATTTCATTGCCATGGATTCCACAATGTCCGGGGATCCATTGAAGAACAATGTCTTTCTCATTGGAAGACACTCTGAAGTAGGCTCCAACATTCATGGACAACAAAGGATACAGAATTTGAAGTAGGCATCAAGGATTGCAATGCGGCCCGGGATTCACTAAGTAAAACTGCCCTGGAGATCGTATTAGGATGGCAAGTCAACTGAGAAAGAGTAAGTAGGGGTGCGATGTGGATCTAAATCCTCGTGGTGCACCATAGAAACACATTGTGGCTAAGAGATCTATGGTTTTAGGCATTTTTAGTTTGCCCTTACCTCCTGAGACATTTTGAGGATTCTTCAATGGAATGCTGGTGGCATGTCCCAGCCTAACAAGATAGAGCTTTTGCGAAACTCGTATTCACATTTATTGTAGTAATTTTTGCATGGGCGAAACTGATTTTTTTAAATTTATGACGACAGCATTAAATAGTTATATATACGTAACGAAAGGTATACCCCACAGAGAATTTCAAAAATTTTGAAGAAAATAAATTTAAAACATTTATTTCAACGATTGAAATTCAGTATAAGATATATATATATATATATATATATATACTATAAATTGCAATAGATTTTTGTAATTTTCCTAAAAAAATGTAAAATGTGCCAAAACGAAGCAGTAAAGAGTTTTATAAATTTTCTTCTATAAAAAGTTAGAATGATGAGAATTTAAACACGCACACAGAATTTTAGATTAATCCCCATTTTATTATGTATGGAGTTTTGTGGAAAAAGATGTCCTTCTGGTATCCTGATTGTACTGGGTTCAATCCCAGACCCAACTGAAGATCATCTTGCTGAGAGAACTGTTGCTAGCTCAGATATGATTACACTCGTCACTCAATCGTGATTCAGAATTACGAGATGTTCTTGATGGTATCTTAATAACCTAACTTAACCAGAGTTATATATTCCAGTTCTAGAAAGAAAATGCCATGTAAAATATCTAAAGTAAAAATAGAAATTAATTTATAGCATAAAAAGGTTGTCCAGAAAGAAAAGGTTCAAAACGTTTTTATTATTTAATTCGTTAAAAGTTTACTCTCTCCCCTCAGTTTACGATTCCACTTTTTAGTGGGTAAAATTATACTCAAATACGGAAGGAAAAAAAAAAGATCACTTAGCCACAAATAAACAACCCACCCACTTTTAATGACCTTATTTACTTCTTCCTCTATTTTTAGTAACTATTTAAAAAAAAAGATTCTGTTAGAAATATACTAATTTTTTCCTATTACAGTAATTACTTATTCATTTTGTTTGGAAAAAAGTAAAGAATTAGATTTTTCTGTGTTTTGCAAGTATAATTTTATTCCGTTGTTATTAAAACAATATTATAATTGTAATTCCCTTTGTTTTGTCTTTGATTAATTGCATAAAAAGTGCCTTATATGCTTGTTTTAATTTTTCAATTTATTTTGGTCTTTTAACTATTGTTCTGCCTTAAGCATTTGTTTTGGTTTTTTGTTATTCATACCTTTTTATTTGTAATTCATATCTAAAACACTGAAGACAATTTTCAACCAAAAGGGAAATTGATATCAATAAAAAAATAAAGATCAATATATTTATATGGTAATAATAAATCACTTTTAATGTCAGTTGATTTTGCTCTTTAAACTGCGAGTTTTCAAAATAGCTGTTAAACCAAGAAAATATCCAAAAATTTATTTATCTACGGAAACAACGAGTGATCTCGGGCGAATTGTTTTGTTTTTGTCTGTGTTTTTTGGCAAAAAGTTTTTTAAAGTTTTTTTAAAATTTTTTAACCTCTATTTAATTTTTTTCATTTCTTTGAAAAGAAATATATCTGTAGTGTAGTTTATTATATTATTTAGTATTGAGTAAAAAAAAATTATTTTTTGGGGTTTTTTCAATTATTAATTTTTTTTTTAAGATTTTAAACATTTTCCTATATATTAAATTTATTTAAAATCCTTCTAGCAATAATTCATGTTTAATTTTAGGTTATATTTAATTTTTTTAAATTTTACTTTAAATTTTAAACATTGGATACTCTAGTGTATTTATGTTATGTGAATGAATACATGACTAATTTTACAAGCATTGAAAAAGCAAACGATGCTTAAATAATTCGTTTTTTGTAAAACTCTTCGAACATTTGTCAAAAAGTATTCTTTGATTTAAATAGTGACATTTAAATTTCTCTACGACGATTGTGTATCTTAGAATGTTTGGACTTTCCTCACAATCGATCCATTTTGCTCTGACAGTTTGACAGAAGGCAAGAAAAATTAGGAGATGTTCTTAAAGGAATGCCCTGCTGGACACATCCGGGTACTTCGATTATTTGTTTTCACAGTCATTTGGAAACTTTATCGTTTGAAACATGTGTTTCTCATATTGATAATTTGATATGGCTTGATTTTATTGTTCGAAACCACCTGCATACGACGTGAAAACGATTGATAGATCTCTTCCTTTATTAAATTGAGCTGCATATGTAGGGAGAGGGAAACATGGTTGAACTTGACTATTGTACACCCCCTATTCTCTCTCTTTTTTCCCTACCCGTATTGATCACACATGTTCTTATTACTAGGAATTTGGAAAAGTTACATCTGGAAAAACTTTCACTAACTGATAACACATTTTAATTGTCAACAGATATGTAATTTTTGATATTTTTCATGTTAAAATAAAGTTTGTAAAGAATTCTTTTAGAAATAAAGAAAAATGCAAATTTTTTATTTAAATATATGTAGGAATTAACAAATAGTGCTTAACATTTTGTGAAATATGATTTATTAATTTCCGTATAATTTTAAGGATTGTTTTTAATTCTTATTCTTAAGCGGCAATTTAAAATTTAGGATTTCACTTAATTTCAGAGACATTTTCACATGTTAACATATAATCATAACTTGTGAGGTAATACTTTGTGACTTATGAATATATAGTTTTTGATAGTACAATTGCATATATAACATAATTATTATTCATTTTAGTGATAATTTACATGATACTATGTAAATTATCTCTAAAATGTTCACAGTTTTAACTATAATTTTTTTTCAGTATTATCATAATAATGGGTGATATTAATAAGCTTAGCTCTTAGAAATAATGTTTTATAAATAAGAAATTAAATTCCGATTGAATAAAATAAGAAGTTAAAATGTTACAGGTAACCAATATATGCGAAAACAATGTGACATTCAAATTGCACATAATTCATTAATTATTTTTTATCAAAAATAGCAAATTTTGAAACATAATGAAAACAGATTGACAAATTGACACCAATTATATATATATTTCTCTCTCTATCTATCCTGTCTTTGTCCTTTCTGAGTAGGAATGAGGTGTGAATAGTTGCCTACCCTATAAGCTGGTTCCTATGTCATGTGTGTACTGAAGCAGTCGGACTCCACACTAAACATGGTTCAGTATGAAAAAGTGGAGCAGCGCACTCCATATTTTCAGCCTAGCTGTCACAAGAAAAAAAATTCCTATATTTCTCTATTTTTTTGTGAAAATGGAATTTTAGAAGACGATAATTATAGCTCAGATGTCAATCACAATTTAGAATTACTCGGCGAATGATTACTTTCAGTGTGTGTGCGTGAATCTTTTGATTCAAATACGCAAACAATTTTAATGAAAGTAAGATATCATTAGAATTTGGGGGGTCGAGCTGGTAGCCGAATGATTAGCGTGCTTGCTTTCGGTTCAACAGTTCGTAGATTCGAATCTCATCTTGGGCTTTGCTGTTTATCGTGGTTCAATTTAATGTATCTTCGTTATTAATTATTGAAAGGACATCAGTTCAGGTATCGATCTCGCTATTTAACTTTGGTCTAAAACTGCCAGCCAATGGGCTATGTTTGTCGGCAGGAACGCGGGAAATCAAAAATGTAATAATAAAATAAAAAAATATTATTAATAATATAATAAAACATAATTTAAGTCGCAATAAAACTATTTAAATTAATTAATATAAACAATGCGAAAGTAATTTAAACATATAAAACATTAATTAATAATTTAAAGTGTACCAAGATCTCAACTATAATATAAATAAAAAAATAAGACATCAGAAAGAAAGTAGCACTTTTTAACATTATATAATTCAAATCGACAGTTCTTTTGCTTGTTTTATTTATAATATTTGCAACCTTATTCATATTTATTTCAGTTTTAGATTCAAAAGAAGTTATAAAGTATTTACGATATCACCAAATTTTCTTAAATAATAGAATAATAATATATTTCTCGGAATCACTGACATCAACACTTATTTAACATTATCTATTACATGGAATATTGTAAAGTATCACATATCATATAATTTTTTGTTTAATTTATATTATCATAACGAAGTGGACGCACCCCATGCAATGATATAAGCTGTCATATAATGCGCAGCTTCTAGGATTTCCACCTTTTAGCACTACACCAGTGAATGCGCCGTCGTACTCTCGTAAGATGGTTTTCATAATTTAGAAGCAGGCCCTAAAACCCAGATTGCCATCTCCAAAGATTTCATTTCACACGGAAGACAATACGACCACGACATATATTGCGTGCTCCAGCCACCATGAGCGAACACGATACATCTTCGATTGGATCGGGATTCGAACTCATTCCCTTCCGACAACAAGATCGAATGCCTTAACTAACCAAGCCACCTTGGCATCAAATACTGATATATTTTCATATATAAAAAAAGAAATTCATTCTGGGATTTACAAGTCTTTTGCGGGTTCCAATTAAATTCAAATTAACCCATGTGGGAAGCTGATGCAACACGAAAATATTTTACAATATTCTGATTTCAGAAAACATTACAATCAATAAAAAATAGTTAAGAAAATGCGATTAACAACTTCAAAAAAGATTTTAGATGCCTTTAGGTAACCCTCGATTAACCTCGCTTGCAGTCCACTGAAAACACAATAAATATTTAAAAAAAAAAAAATATGTATCATAATTTACTGTCCTCAACCTGAGAACGGCATTTTATTGGTTTAAATGTAATGATCTAACCTAAGAACCACGTTCTTCAAAATGGATGATCAGTGTGGCCCGATTCAACTTAATTATTGGAAATTAGCTACGTTTTGCAAATCAGACAGGATAGCCTGATATTTGTTATAATTCGGGATCTTGCTGTATTATTACGTTTCGTTAAATGTACCAAATGGACCCGTAGATGGTGGACATTATTCACTTATCACCAGGGAAGAGAGAGAAAAATTCCCAAGCATACACTTCGATAGATGGGTGTATTGAAAACGGAAACTCTCAATGCAGCTTCGATTGCTCAAAATTAAACAATAAATCTAATAGTTGTAAGATTGGGTATCGAACTTGGGACTTTTCATTCTGAAAAACGCAGTTTTTAAAATTCGTCATGACTTAACAGCGATGACGAAACTTGAGAATTAATATTACATATCTTTATTAATTATACCAAATAATATATACTTTATTCATCATACAAAATGTAATTTCTCTTTATTCATCATATTTGTAACTCTTTATTCATCATATTAAATGTTTCATCTCTTTTTTATTAATTATATTAAATATTATACTTTTTATTAATCAAACTCACTGTCAAAGTGATTGATTTGTGAATTTTCCCCGATTTTTCCCCCCTTGCGTTAATTGAATGCTACCAAATACCAAAAGAAAAAAATATTTAAAAAAGAAAGTATTTAAAAAAGTTTTAGTAATTACACTATTAATTCCGAATGTTGTCAAGAATTATATATCATGTAAGACTACAAGGACAAAAAAAATAAAAATAAATAAATGAAAAATAAAAAATATTGTCATTTGTATAATAATCCAAAATTTACAAATTGCAATTTTAATATTACAAAGGCTTTTCATGCATATATATATATATATATATATATATATATATATATATATATATATATATATATATATATATATATATATATATATATTATATATTATATATACATATTATTACTGGCCATTAAAATTGCTACACCAGGAAGAAATGCAGATAACAAAATGATATTTATTGGACAAATATATTATACTAGAAATAACAAGTGATTAAATTTTCAAAAAATTTGGCTGGATATAGATCCTGAGAAATCAGTACCCAGAACAACCACCTCTGGCAGTAATAACAGCAGTTATACGCCTGGGCATTGAGTCAAACAGAGATTGGATTGCATGTACAGGTACAGATGTCCATGCAGCTTCAACACGATGCCACAGTTCATCAACCGTAGTGACTGGCGTTTGGTGACGAGCCAGTCGCTCGGCAACCATTGACCAGACGTTTTCTATTGGTGAAAGATCTGGAGAACGTGCTGGCCAGGGCAACAGCCGAATATGTTCCGTATCAAGGAAGGTCCATACAATAACGGCAACATGCGTTCGGGCATTATCCTGCTGAAACGTAGGGTTTCGCAGGGCTCGAATAAAGGTAGAACCACGGGTCGTAACACACCAGAAATGTAACGTGCACTGTTCAAAGCACCGTCAATGCGAACAAGAGGTGACTGAGACGTGTATCCAATGGCACCCCATACCATCACGCCAAGTGATGGGCCAGTATGACGATGACGAATGAACGCTGCCAGTGTGCGTTCACCACGATGCCGCCAAACACGGATGCGACCATCATGATGCTGTACACAGAACCTGGATTCATCTGAAAAGATGACGTCTCGCCATTCGTGCGCCCAGGTTCGTCGTTGATCACACCATTGAAGGCGCTCTTGTCTATGACGCAGCGTCAAGGGAAGCCGCAGCCATGGTCTCCGAGTTGAGAGTCCATGCTGCTGCAAACGTCGTCGAACTGTTCGTGCAGACACTTGTTGTCTTCCAAACGACCCCGTTTCTTGACTCACGACTCGTGACGTGGTTGCACGATCCATTACGGCCATGCGGATAATATGCCTGTCTTCTCGGCTGCTAGTGATAGGTGGCCGTTGAGATCCCGCATGGCGTTCTGCATTACCGTCCTGAACCCATCGATTCCATATTCTGCTAACAGTCATTGGATCTCGACCGACGCGAGCAGCAATACTGCGATAAGATAAACCGCAATCCCGGTACGCTACAATTCGACCTTTATCAAAGTCAGAAACGTGCTGGTACGCATTTCTCCTTCTTACACGAGACATCACAACAACTTTTCACCAGGCAACAACGTTCAAATGCAATTTGTGTATGAGGAACCGGCTGAACAATTTCCTCATTTAAACACAATGTATGTGTCGCTACTGGCGCCTGCTTTGTCTGAATGCGCTGAAAAGCTAATCATTTGCATATCACAGCACCTTCTTCCTTTCGTATAAATTTCACGTCTGTAGCATGTCGCCTTCTTGGTGTAGCAATTTTAATGGTCAGTAGTGTGTATAAGGAGTTTCTTGCAATTTACCTATCAGTATCCAAAGCCAAACGAAGAAATTCGATTATCTCAATGACTTTGAATTATCAGGATGACTTTCTTGAGGAAGTATTTTCCAAAATATTATGACGAGATTATTGCATCTTTTTAATTAGACTACACTTTATCGACTCTGCTATGAGCAAGATATGATTCTTTATTATGTGACATCATAGCCTAGTTTCGGAACAGTAATCTGTAGATGTGAACACTAAGGGAAAAAATAATAAATCCATAACACCCTTGACAATGAAAATTAATCTTCAAACTAGTTTATTTTGTTGTTGCTATTTTAATTATAATATTTTGTTTCGCTCATTCTAGACTTTTTATAATGATTTAATGCAGACGAAAGAAAGGTTTGTGATGTTGGAGTTATTCTAAAAATATATTTAAAAAAATATTTAAAGAGCAATAAAAATGCGATATAAATTCTAGAAATTCAGATTTGTCCTCTTTCTTATAATAATTATCTCTTTTTCATGAAGGATAATCAAACCGTAATAAGAATCATTTTATTAAAAATTTGAAGTGTATCAATTATAACCATTATCAATACAAATATTTCTATTCTAGATATTTTTCCTAGTTCAAATTAATCTAATGTCCTATTATCCGGCAATCTCAGTGTATTTGGTTAATCAAGGCCCAGTTAAAACTGATAAGAATTTAGAAATCCCCCCCCTTTTTTTATCAAAACTAAAAAAAAAAAAAAATTTATTTATTTTTTAGTGAAACTTCTCTGCTAATGTTAATCGAGTTATTTCTATAGGATTTATCATTTAATCCATCTTTATTAAGCATATTTTTCATTCGTACACGAAAAACGTTTTCCTTTTCCTTCCTACTTAATATTGAAAAAAATTTATATTTAATATCATGATATAGTTTATCATAAAATAAACTAACATTGTTATATAAAAATATGAAATTTGGACTCTCACGAAGAAATACCTGTTTATTTAAAAATTTTACTTCAAAATTTACTTTTCTAAGTGCTGATAATTTTAAATTGCATTAAATATGAATATACTGGCTGATTTTTACAACCAGAAATCCTAAAAGGCAATAAATAACTCTTATTTTATACAACGAACTTTGGCTTTTGAACTTTATTTTCACATATTGGTCAGCTTTAATATCTATTGAATTAATTAAAAGTAAATTGAAATTCATTATTTTTGGAATTATCTGTCATTTCTGGTTAAGATAAAATATGTTTAATATTAGTTTAAAGCTAATATGCCTTAGGAAAAAAAAAAAATCAAAAAGGCAGTTAACAAAATAAAAATTTATAAAGTATATTGTTGAAGCTTTTCTTTCGTTTTACGGTACTATATAAAAATGCACGTTATTATATTTACGTAATGTTTACAATTAAAATGTTTAATCACAGATAACACTAAAATTTTAGCAAACTATTTGTTTGAAAAAAATTAATCTATTCTGTAACACGTGTAGAAAAGTACTGACATTTTTTCTTAGCATTCTCATTTTAAAACAAATATTGAGCAAAACAAGATCGATTTCAAAACGATTTATTTCCCCTCCCCACCATGTTTTCTTTTAAGCAAATCTAATCAAACCATATGTTCGACGGTTATCAGAAAAATCAAGATTTCAACCTTGAATCCCGGCTACAATGAAAACGTGCAGTGATTGGCCACACGGATCACTCCTTCAGAATCGAGCTCATTGATTGGTTAACACTCTTTTCTATATAATAGCAGCGCTCAGATCGTCACAGACTTCAATGGAAACTGAGCGAGTAAGTACACTTAAATTTTCTCTCTTGATTTCCTCTTACCTTTTGGTAGATCTTGTTGCTAGGGGGAAATCGGTGTCAGTCTTTGTAATCGTGTCTTGGCTCGATTTTTGAAATTATTATGTTTTGTAAAAGATAACTTAAGAATTTTTATATATTTTCCAGAGTAAAGTTTCAAATTATAGATCGTTATCGATTTCTAAAGGTTTAATATTCATTAATTGATTTTTTTTTAAATAATTCTTAAATAAAGTTAAATTAATTCTTAATAAACTAATGTTTTATCATTTTAAAAAAACATTTAATTTGAATTAAAATTTATAATCGAAAATAAAGGTAAAAACTTCTGGATCATTCTTACGCCTACTACGAACATTAAAAATATTGATTTTTTTGCGCTATAGCATGATACCTTGTCCGCAAGGTCTGTGACCCAATTGTGTTCCTATTAATATTCAGTTGCATTTCTTTTATATTAAATTGTATTTTAAGTAATATTGACCAACATTTATTATTTTAAATAACTCTTCGTATTTGATATTTCTTTCTAAAAAATGAATTCCTCTAAACATTTTAATTAAACGAAAATATAATATTAATGTATATGCTTAGGTTATAAGTAAAGGAAAATCGCTTATGCCTTCGATACGAAGTTATCGATTAATGCCGTTTTGTGGATCAGAATGCTTGTTTTATTTAATTATAAATTTACTCCTGGTTTAGAAGAAATAAATGCATTGCAAAATAGTCTCAAACAGCAAGAGAAATATTTTCTCTAGTTAAAGGTGGCTAAAATTTCGATTTTGACGACTAAAAATCTTTCCTTAATGTTATACCTAAAAACTCTTGTAGAGATATAAAATCTTTATTTTCAAGAATTTTAAATCACACCAGTTAAAAATTAGACTTGGGCTGTAATTTCTCGGTAATTTTGTGCCTGTCTTCAATGTAACTCTAAAAGAAAACTTGAACAGTTGCCATAATTGTCGTTTTATTTTAATGAGAGTTTGACGGGACTTTATTAATGTCAGTCGCGTCTCAAAATAAGTGTTTAAATTTAGTAGCTGCAATGTATTTCTTCCTAGTTTGATTTCAAAATCTGAATTACCAGTTTAGGCAGCGTTACCGAATCAAGCATTTTACTGGTAACTTTAAAGAAAATTTTAAGTGGATTGTGATGCTTTAGAATCGTCTATGTTAATTTAAATATAAAAAATGTAATCTTCTCAATTATCAAATCAAATGAGGTTAATATTTTTGCATCCAATTTGTTTAAAATTTGGTAATATTTGAAATTTGTTTTTTTTAAATTGTTTTTAATCTTTTCTAAAAGATTGAGAACGATGAATGTGCGATTTCTTTGCGGGAGTATGAAATCTTAGGTTTACCAGCGAATCCGTGGTTTCTGTATTCGGCAATTAATTTTAAATCTGGTAATCTTTGCATTTACTATCTTAAGTTTTTTTTCAATTCTTAGAATTATTCGAGGAATTAGAATAGTTCTAAGAATTTTAATAAGTGCTTTTAAAGTTAGTCATATCTTCTAGTAAATAAAAAATCTTAAAAGCATTTTTAAGCTTCTTCAAATGCTTAACTAATTATAAGAATTGAATATCAATTATGTAATGCACTTTTTGCTATCATTAATCCAATATTTCTTTTTCAGGCCATTATTATTATGAAAAACGTAGGTCACAGAACTAAACTGAATAAACATCTAGTCAGTCGTGGCACTGAGATCTCGATATATTGGAGTAGTATATTTTCTTCATTTAGTAATATGAGATATAGTTGATCTACATTTTATATTAAGGCAGTCATCCATACCAAGCAACTATTCAATATCGAGATATATTGTAAGTACTAACTACTGTGTGTTCCTTTTCAAATATTTATATGATCATATTGCAGATATTTTTGATAAATCCCAAATATTTCACTCTAAATGTGCCTTTTTTTAAGTTTCTTGAGATTGTTCTTATCAAGCATTTTTTTGTATTAAATTTGAAATCCTTGTTTATCTTTATGTGGAAGTTATTAAATTGAAGACTATAAATAACTTTGTAGGATTTCCTGATCTTTATATATTAAATCTTATTGTGAACAAATCTTTTTTTATCCCTTGAAACTTTGATATAAGTGTAATAAAATTTACTTTTGACTAGTTATGCATGCCCGTAATGCTTATGTTGACTAGTTAAGCATTATTATTATTTTTTTTAATTACGTCCTTATGTTGGCTCTTTAGAGCATAATAAGTCTTGCAGCCGAATAAAAAAAAGAAATATCTCCAGGAGTAGAGAGCGTCTTGAAATGTGAAGAAGAGCTGACTTTCTGGAGGGCAGAACATTTCCAAAGATGCTCGTTATCCATGTCAACATGTTCCCTACATAAAATGCAGTTGGGTGAATCCACAAGCCCTATGTGATATAGATGTTTCTGGAGAAAATCATGCCCAGTAAGTAACCTGAAGTAGGAGACTACTATAGATCTAGATAGATCTCTGGGGATACATGAGGTCGGCAGGGTCCTCCAAGAGGCATCAACTTCTTTCTCTTTGTAATAAATTTTTTGCTGGTGATGCATGATGCGTTTTAGAAGGAGTTTGACATTTCTCAGGCCAGTAGGAGTATCTGGAGGGTTTAAAAAAGAAGCCTCTTTCGCAAGATTGTCTGCTTTTTCATTACCAGGCAAGCCACAATGGTTAGGGATCCATTGTAAAGTAATTTCCTTTCCCGCAGACAGTAAATTGTTAATGATGGTCTTACAGTTAAATTCTATAGATGTAGGTAGGAGAGTATAATTTGTCACTGTATGAATGGCAGCCTGACAGTCAAAGACAAATTTCATTTCCGATAAACTCTAAAATTTTTTGGAGAGCCATGTGAATTGCATAGTTAAAGCATTATGAGCATGCATAATTAGCATATGTTTGACAGATGAAAAATCAGTAGCCTATTGTGTTCCAATAGTTCATAGGCTTGATTCTTACCTAATGCATGGATGCTTATGGCATTTCAGAATCCACATTAAACTGTCTTAGTCTAATTATTTCTTATACAAATTACTACTGAGCCATCTCACAAACTCCGACATTTCCAAAAAATTTTTTCTTCCATTCATTTTTATTTTTGTGTGGGTTCATTCTTGTGTTAAAACAACCATTAAGTTGTTTCTAATTAATGATTACATACTTGATGAATACTTAATAAACTGTAATAACTGAAAAAGATGCAAAAGTGTTTAATATTTTATAAAATATATGTGAAATAATAGTATAATTTTTACTGTGAATACTTCCTGAAGTTTAGACTTTAAGCAATAGTAAAAATTTAAACTCTGATCTCTTAATAATAACTTAGTTAAAAAGTCTTAATTGAAATTTTGAATAATTAATATAGAACTTAGCCTTTGTTAATAAATTACTATCACTTTTGTTAGTGTTTTTATAAAAGATAAGTTATAATTTCTTATTTGTTGGATACAAGAGGTGCATATTTTATGTATAGGTTGAATTTTCTTTTTAAGAAAGCATAAAACTATCTTAGCCAAATTGAAAATGAAGTTGTAAACTAGTATTGGCTCTCTTTTAATTTAATTAATAATTTAACTATTTCTTTTTCAGTTTCTAACAAAATTTCTACAAACCAGATTTTTCCTGTGGATTAGAATCCATATTAAAGTATTTTCAGAAAATCCACATTCCAAGAAGCAAAGATGGTCGGTTTATCTGCTACTCGACAAGAACCCACTGTAGGTGTGAAGTTTGTGAGCGCTGGTACAGCTGCTTGCATAGCTGATATGATCACATTCCCTTTGGATGTAGCTAAAGTGAGACTTCAGGTAAAATTTATTATTCATGAGCTAATTGTTTATACGTTCATAAACTTGATTATAATTCAGTAATTTAAATTCATCAAAATGCTTTATGAAAATTAATTTATTTTGAGATATTTTATTATTGAAAGGCACTTAAGAATTAATTAGAAAGTTTAAATGTTAAGATGCAAATAACCTGTCTAAACGAATTAAATCTCAATAAAAATATCTACAAGAAAACGTGATATGTAATTTTTAAATGTAAGAATTATTAATTTTGCACTTCATTTGTAAATATTTAGGTTATGATCTTAAATGCTTTTAAAGACAACCTATTTTATATTGGAAAATTATTTTGTATTTGCACTCATTTTAAGAAATTGAATTTAAAAGCTCCAGAAAGAGAATGTTCAGTAAAGATTATATTATATTTGCAAGATAGAATTCTACAACAGTATTTGGTATTTAAATTTTTATGGTTGCAAAAGACAGAATACATGATCAATAGTATTAAATATGTTTTTAGTTAAATTAGTTTTTAATATTTTCTATAATTCATTAAAGAATTTTAATCCTTCAAGCTGAAGTGTAGTGATACTATTTCAATTATATCTTTGCAAATGCAACATTTCCTACTGAATTCAAATTAATGTATTGAGTTGACAATGCAATTTTACTTTTCTTAAAAACTGCTTATAGTTTCCTTGATTTTAAGGAAAAATTAAGAAAGAAAATTTATGGAAAGGCTTTACACTGGTTTTTACTGAAAATCGATTTTTGATATTAAGTTATATAAAATTTTATTTCTTATAAATGTTTTTGACATTAGGTTTATTTCTTCAAAACAATATGCTTAGTTCATTTTCATTAGAAAATTCTAAGCTTATTTATTATAGAAGATGATAAATTCTCTCTAGCATAAATTTACTTGTATGATTTCTGCAGGAAATTTTATCAACTTGGAGCAAGAAAAGTTAATTTTAGTTTTTTGATTTCTAATGTTATGTTTTCAATATTTTAGATTCAAGGTGAAGGTGCAGCAGCTTTAAAATCTCAAATTGCTGCAAAGAAGGGAATGTTCAGCATGATGATGAACATTGTGCAAAAAGAAGGCCCAAAGAGTTTGTACAATGGCTTGTGTGCTGGCTTGCAAAGGCAGATGTGTTTTGCATCTGTTAGAATCGGATTGTATGATTCTGTGAAGAACTATTATAGTAATCTGGGTAATTATCTGACTTTTTTACATGTAGTTAGTAATCTTTTTTATATATTGAATTGAGTATCTTTACTCTTGAATATGTAATATATATATATTTAATATGCTTTTTTATGTTTTGTAAGAGGAGTTTATATTTTTCTTGAAATATCTGTTACTTCGACTGTAAAAGAAAATTCTTATGAATTTTAACTCCTATGTTTTATATATTTAAATTTATGAATAAAACATTGTAAATTCTTAAAAATTAATGTTAGCAAAATACTTTTATTTGAATAAATTTCATAGGTTGATCAAAAAAATTTAAATATACATATTGAAGAATTCTATAATTTCTTATTTTTGACTGCTTTGTTTGAATTGACAAATGTAATTGTAATTTTATCAGAAAATCTTATAGGTTAATTACATTCTGTTTCTAATAAGTTTTGCCCACCTAAAAATTTTTTGTATAGTTCCTTAAAAATATCCTTTAAACATAATTAAACTTAAATGGTAGCTTTTACTGGTTTTGCTGCTGAAATTTCTGAAGGGAATTTCATGTTTCATATTTATAAACCTTATATTTTATTTTAATTTTATGTCAATCTGTAAAGATTGATGTTTCTAGTACTTAATTTGTACTGTGTTGAAAATGACATTAACTATTCTACTCTCATTTTGATAATTTTTGATCATTTGATAAGCTTCAGGGACTCTACCTGCTGGGCATGTTGGTCTTCGTATCTTAGCTGGAGTAACTACAGGTGGCATGTCTGTCATATTTGCTCAGCCTACAGACGTTGTCAAAGTCCGAATGCAGGCCCAAATCACTGGAATGGCTCCTCGTTATGTTGGTACCATGAGTGCTTACAGAACTATTGCAATAGAGGAGGGAATGAAAGGCTTGTGGAAAGGTAATAAAACAGTTTTGATATTTTTTCATTGATTTAGTAGACAATATTGAACTTAAATAAATTAAATGGAAATAAGGGTATATGTAATTGTTCTTTTCTTGTGTGTATATTAACTATTCAATAAATATTAAGTAAAGAAAAATGATTGTTTTTATAATATCAATTTAAAGATAAAGGGGACAGTTTTTAAAAATCTTCATTAAAATAATAAATGTAAATAATAGTAACCAAGTTTAATTGTATTAAAACTTTGTCTTTTAATTAAGAAACTTAATATTAAGTTTTTGTAAGAATTTTAGCATTACTGTGTTTAATTATCAGCAAGATAAAGTTATGGAGATTAATATTAAAAAATTTAAAGGTATTTAAATTTCTGACATATTCTGTATTTTTAAAATTAATTGAACAACTTAAGATGCCTGATTATTTACTATTTAATATTTAATTGAAATAAATTTTAATTGATAATATTTTTATTAATTATAAAATTTAGTTAAAAACTTAGTTAAAATGTTTTGTTTATTCTTATATTGAAAAAATCTTTTTCATTACTTAAAATTCATTTTTTTTTAACTTTGTTTATTTTAACTGTATGAATTGCCTTTAACTGTGATTCTCTTTGCAGAGACACTTCAAGGAACACTTTATTGGAAGAATGCTTGTTTTTTTATAGTGGAACTTGTCCATTATAAAAACAGGCTGTTTATAAATATTTTTACTTCATATGATTTTTAGAAATGATACATATCACCTTTTTGGCATCTTAATATGAATTAAAAATCATTTAAATAAAACAAGTAGCAGAGATAGTTTAATTTTGCAGAAAACAAATTAACATTTTGCTGTTTATAAAAGCTCAGCTTATTTGAAAATATAAGTTATAAAATTTAAAATTAATATCAGTTCTAGAGAAACTTCCTGTGTATGTAAATAGAAATTTTTAATAATACTTAATTTATACCACAGAACTGAATTTTTTATTATTATTTAAAAACTTAATTTTTCTGATTTAAATTTTGAATGAATTGTGCCAAAAAGATGGTAACTGTCAAAATTTAAAATTTTTGAACTATCAAATTTATTAATATCTGATTTCATGAGCATGTTACTCAAACTGATCTAAATCTTTAGCTGAAGCTGTTTTCTGTGGTTTTGATATAGTATCTAAATTGTGATTATATGTCATTTGATTGGAATTTGCTGCAAGAGAGCTTATTCAAAATTGTTAAAATAATAGGAATGGTTATAAATTCTGTGCAGTAATGTGAATTAAGTTATTGAAAGCATTTATTTAGCAGTTTTGCTTTGAAAGCTCTCTTTAAAATTTAACTTATTATTTTTCAAATGTATTGAATTGCATAATTTTTAGCAGTATGCTGATGTATATTTTTCAATTAGTATATACTTATAAAAGCCTTCTGAAAAATTCTTGAAGGCTTTTCATTCATTCATTTTTTATGAATTTTATGAACTTGGAATAAAGAAATTCAGTTGTATTAGCAGCTTTTGTCATTGATTTTAAATTCAACATATTATTTATTGCTTTTTAAAATTATTATTTGTTCAGAAAGCTCAATGATCAAGTATTCAGCTGTGTAAATTTTTACAGCATTAATAACGTCAAAATTTTATCATACTGGCATAGTTAGTTTTAAAAATTTATATATTTGCCAATATATATAAATTTGTTTACAAACATTTAGCTTTGGATACTGAACTTTTTGACCTTGACTATTTATATAATGATATCTTTGGCTATATAAGCTTTTTTAACTTAGTTACAAACTTCATAATACTTTTGCTTCTGCTAATCGCCATATTACTGCTAGTCTTGCCTTCGGTTCGTGGTTTGAAAATCACCTTGGGCATAGATGTTTGTAGTGGTTTGGAATCCACTTTAAACCATAGGTCTCGGTCTAATTAGCCCTTGAGTGCAGGAAATGACCGTTGAGCGACAAACAACCCTAACCATATTGCTGCTAATACTAGAGCATGATTTATTTTCATCCTTCAGCAAAGTTGCTTTATGGTATTATTTTAGCTTAGTCAGCAATTTGTGTAAACCAATGTTTCTCATTATGGCATTTGCCAGGATTTTAATATTTCTTATTTTATTCAAATTTAGTTATCTTCGATACTAAACCAATATCATAATTATTGCAAGAGCTTAAATATCAATTTTGTTTTTGTAAAACTATTGATGTAACTATGTAAAGAAATACTAAATTTTATAAATGGTTTGTGTAAGTGATTATGATGTACTTTAATTTTTCTTTTCTATGATTAAATATACCCTTAAATATTTATTAATAGGCAGGTGCTTAGGCAGTATTTGCCTGCTAATTTTTAAAATTTAAGTTTATTATGTTTTAATTGAAATATAGACTTGACCACTGGTGAGTTGGTCATGTTCTGTATTGTTCCATGTTGTACTAAATATGCCCCCTTTAATTTAGGTACTCTACCAAACATCACACGCAATGGTATCGTGAATGCAGCGGAGCTTGTCTGTTATGACCTTATTAAAGAATTCATTTTACGCAAACAGCTAATGACTGACAATGTACCGTGTCATTTCACTTCTGCATTCGCTGCTGGTTTCTGTGCCACTGTGGTGGCGTCTCCAGTAGACGTGGTGAAGACACGTTTTATGAACTCGCACCATGGTCAATATGCAGGTGCCTTTGACTGTGCCATCAAGATGTTTAAAGAGGGTGGTTTAACTTCCTTTTACAAAGGGTTTGTTTTGAAAATTAATTTTTCCTTATTTTGAAAAATGTTTTGAATTATTCTGCAACAATGCATTTAGGTATAAGGGGATTTTAGATTTTTTCCCATCCCCTGTGTTGTAATAATTTCCCCATAAATTAATTTATATTGCCAAACGTTTAACTCTAACTAATGAAACAATTAAGACTTTTGCCACCCTTGAGAAAGCACACATTAGGTGGAAATTTTTATCGCAAATCAAAAAATTGTCGTAACTCAACTTTTGTGTGTGTATGTGTGAATGTTGTGTGTTAATTGTGACTTAACAAATTAAACTTTTACTCACTAAATTTCTTAGTTACTTGTGTGAAATTTGTAATGTATAAGCTTGCATGTCAAACTTGAGTATACTGTTTTTCCTTGATTTCTTTGTTATATTTCTTTAATTTATTTTCAAATTTTCTTTAATTTGGCTCATTAATAGACACTGAAATCCTCAACCTTTTTGATTTTAATTTGAATCTAAATAAAATTGTATCTTAGTTTCTTTTATAAAGCAATTTTTATACTTGCACTGTGGTCACCTTATTGACTTTGACAAATTTTAGCTCTTGCTTCTATTTGATGTTGTGGTTTATCGCTCCAAATATCTGACGAAGTCAGACAATGTTCATCAGAACGTTGACCCTAAGGAAATCAAGGACCAAAGGGTAATGAGTTTATATCCTCTCTGGAAAGTCCCAAACAGTCCAAGATGTGATTAGGAGAAGCTGGCTTAGTTTTACATTTAGATCTTGGAAGAAAACATCAAAGACTTTCCTGCCTTCGAAACATATGTGGCTGCTTGCTAGTCTGAAAATTGCAATTCTATTGCGGCTCTGTCACAATTGTGGATGAATGACGAGCCAGGTTCCTTGCCCATGTACCTATGATGGCAGGGAGGAATCCTTTACCCTTTTTGAAATTTTAGAATTAACTTGCTTATTTTAATTCCTTTAATGAATTGTCTGTTCCTTTTTTACTTATTTTCAAGACGTCTTTCAGAAGAGCACTAATAGACAATTATTTTATGCTCTGATATTTTCTTACTTATTGTATACTCAGTTTTACTGAAACTTTCTTGTAATGAACATTTTTAAACTTTCTTGTAATGAACATTATTTCTGTGTCTAAATTGATCTAAATTGCTTTTTATAAATTTGCCAGTAACAGTAGTGCTTGAATGGGCAACCAAATGATTAGCAATATTGCTTTTAGTTAAACTGTTTAGAAGCTTAATTCTCTCTTCTAGCATGGTTGCTTCAGCAGTTCAAAGTGCTCTTTAAGTTGCAATCTAATTAGCTTTTAAGTGCAAAATGTGTCTACAAAGTGCCAGTGTACTACTATACTTAGTTCTTCTGAACTATAGAATTAGTTTTGAAATTGTTGAATTCCTTTCACAATGCAAACTAAACTTTTGAATTCCTTTTATCTTTATGAATAAAAAGGTGAAATACTGAATGACTACCAAAACTATTTTCCAAAATTTCCTCTTTTGCATTGATTTTGGCGCAGCATGTCCGCTTTTGTACCTTGCGCCATAAAACCCAACCAACTTTTACATTGATTATTTTCCTGAATATTTATTCTTTGAAATGACATTACTGTCATATTAAATATCATTGTATTTGTCAATTTCTAACTTTGGTATTGTATTTTTTGGGTTTTGTGATACTTATGTCAAATTTCTAACTATATCCTCTTTGCACATAAAGCTTTTTGTTGAAAATTATCCTTCTTTTAAACTTATTTCTACTGTAGAATTTAGAAAATCTAAAATTAACATACTGTATTAATGTTTTATTTGCCTTAACATTCTGCTAAAAATAGGTGCTAAAAGGGCTATTTTTTCCAGTGCTTCCACTATAGAATCAGCCTTGTTTCTGCTTAAAATAATTAACTTGGTCAAAGATTTTAGTTGCATCTCTTTGGCAGTTTTTCTAATTAAATTTCTAATAGTATTAATTAGATAAACAAGTATTGCCAAATCTTTATATTGTTTAGAATCTATAACTTCAAAATTTTTCCAATAGAGATGTAACAAAATCACTATCATTTCATGTGCAAAGTCATTTTATTTTTTGTTAATACGTTTCTTATGTGCTCTTTATCTTTTGCATGAAATAAGTAACTAAATTTACACTAACATGTTAACGTTTTTTCTCTTTTGGTAAATCATTATTGAATAATTAAATAACTAAATTATGTTGTTTAAATTTTGTTGCAGGTAAGTAAAATTATTCTTACCATTCCATTTGTTTTTTCAAATGGATGCAACATGTATAATTTTGATACACGTAACACCTTTTCACATTAATAAACACAACCTTTCATATTTACTATAAATAACATAGCTCATTGAAAGTGTTATTTGACATTTCAGTTTAAGTTTTGACTAGTTTTCCTTGATAGTAGTAAATTTAATTTGAAATGTTAATCTACTAACAATAACATAATGCATAATGCATTTAACGATAATAATAAAACTTCGTGTGTACTAACAATTAGACAGTAATGTCAAATTATTGTGAATTGAAAAAGGCAATAACTTAATAATTATTAATTATAGAATAAAAATTTTAGAAATTTTGTATATCTATAATTTGCTTTCATTTTTTTCTCAGATTTAATTAGAAATTTTAAATAATTTGAAATAAAATCACAAATGAAACTTATAAGATCACGTTAATTTTATTTCATATTTATGAAATCCATTTGTTAATTTATTACATTAAATATAACTAAAACAATTAGATTAGTGCAAAAACATTTCTACATTATTTAATGAGCATCACTAGCAAAAAATTTAGCATTTTGTTACTACTCCATTTTTAAATTCTAGAAATTTCATTATTTTCTATCGTTATGTGCAGTTGTAAAGTTTCAAACCTGTGTATTATAAATTGTGATGTTGTATATCATTTGTAAATACTTTTTCTGTATTAGTATGTCTCCAATGTTAATACAAAAATAAAATTCACTACATACCATTCTCTTGAGTTTTTTGCAAAAGGCTTATGAAACTTGTGATATTTTAACTTCCAAAAGATCTTTTATTATTAATCTTGTTTGTAGCTAAATTGTTTTTTAGTAATGCATTGTGACTAAAATACTGTGCAATTTATTTATTTATTATTAAACTAAAAGTAACATTTTGAGGTTTCCAATGATTTAAATTTTTTTAATAAGTCTTATGTACATCATTAATGTTAATTTTTAAATTTTTGATTGCATTTTTAATTAAAAATAATATTTAAGTGATTAAATACAAATTATAAAATCCTTTCATAATATTTCTAAACTTTTTTCAATAAATAAAATTAAATCAGGTAGCTAAGCATTTTAAAGATAATTTTTCTTCAAAATGAGAATGTTAATTTTTCAAAATTTAAACTTGGAAAATTTAATGTAATGGTAGAAATTTTTAATGTGAATTATTTAATGAGTTCATGATATTTGATTATTTTAGGTTTGTAATATGTATGTTAATTTAAACACCTCTATTTTTTTCTCATTGTATCTTTTACTCCCTATTTAGGTTTATGCCATCTTTCATTCGTCTTGGGTCGTGGAATATTGTCATGTTCGTGACATATGAGCAGTTGAAACGCTTGTTTACTCATATCAACCAGAGGAAAATGATTTCTCCTGTTCCAAAAGTGTATGCAGAGATGCCCCCTCTGAAGGATTGTGCTCTTGTTGTGGATTGTCATAGCTATGATTTCTCCCCTGTGGTTATAAATCAATGGGAATAATTTTAAATGTTAAACGCTAAACTTGTAACAGTTATGCATTTATGGCACAAATTTGACTTCAAGATAAGATTGTTGGGTAGGGCTACATCTTTCTCCTTTAGAAATATTTCGTTTTGTTAAGTTTGAGATTATCTTTAATTGAAGAAAAATAAAGGTTTTAACAATATAAAAATAGAAAATGGGCTTAAAAATAATGTTCCTTAATAATAATTTAAAATCGCTTAACATATTGTTTCATTAAAGGAATAAAATGGCTATTAGATTTTTATTATTAACTTTAAATTTTTTTTAAATGAAGCTTAAAAAATAAAAATACAAATTCTCAGTAAAAAATTTTTCTAATAGTTGTAGCAATTTCCTAAAATAATTTTAAATGCAGTTTATTTTAAATTGTTAACTATTTAAATTGAGATTATATATACTTTCTAAGGGAGGAAGTTGAACAAATAATATACTGCAAAACAAATTTTTCCTTTAACTGGTTTGCAAGGATGGTGACTTGCCAATTTATTGTCCATTTGTGTGAAGTGACACACAAAGAATTTTCCTTTTCAAAATTTTAACTGAATTTTTATTAAAAATTCTATATTTCTCAAAAAAAATAGACTCGATGCCTTTCATTATGATGTTTATTTCAAATTTTAATTCCATTGAATGTTATTTATTAAAGTTTTTAGTAAATGCTAATTGACAATAAGCAAAAATTTGCTTAGATTTTTTTAATCTTGTATGGATTTCTAAATTCTTTGTGTGTCATTTTGTATATAGCATTAAATCTGTGATATCAGCAATGCAATTTTATCTTTGGTTATGCTTCACCCTGTGTAATAAAACTGTTGTGTGTATAACTGTTAAGACATTCCTCTGTTCTGTTGTGCTCTTTCATTTAATCTGTTTTTAGTCTTCCACTGTGTGTATTGTGTAGGAAATGTATAATTTTTATCTTTAATAAATGTTTTGTGTAATTCTACATTTTATTTCATTTGAAAAAAAAATTCGATAGATTTGTTTGATCATATTGTACATTATCTCTCACCAATTGAGGGTATCAACTTAAATTACTAAATACATTGACTTTCAATGTGGAGATAATTCTTAAGATTCTGTTAAGTTTGAGGACATTTCTAAAAATCATTAATATTAATGCAATTTACAATTCAGTTCAAAGTGAAACTAAATGGCTCATTAAATTACAACATAAAGAACCACTCTAATGGGGTTGACAGAGTAATAGAACTTTGCTTTTTTTTTCAACTTATGGGGGGGGGATCGTAAATCACAACTACTCATAAATTTTAAAAAATAATTCTAACACTAAGTATTCAATTGTTTGGTTTTAAAAATATTCCTTATTTTCTCTAGTTACTGATAAGGTTATTTCAGAAATTTCTTGTAAAATTAGTCTTCTCAATATTGACATTAACTATTAATTTTATTTAATACAAATATGATAATAGAATGGTTAATTTTTTAGCCTTCTAATCTTGAAGGATTAATTTTCTGAATAACATTTAATTGATTTTGTCAGTTTTATATTCATATGTCATAGTAACTGAAATAAAAAAATTCTTGATTTATACGGCAAATAATATGAACATATATTGATAATTAATGTTTGTCATTCACACTCATCTTGGTTCTCTTATCGAAAAAAAAAATTAACTTTTATTTCTTTTTTTTTTTTTTTTAGAACAAATTTATCAGGTTTATGTTAATAATGGTTTTTAATGACTCCTATAAGTATGAATCATAATTTAATTATCATAAAGTTATCGCATAATTTTTTTTCCTCTTGCATTTTTGTCAAAAATTTTAGAAAACTAAATGTTTTTCTAAAAATTTAAAAAATCGCCATAATGTTAAAGAATCTAGTGTCTTATTTCCTTTTGATTCCTTTATATACACTTCTACTGAAATTCCTTATTGCATGCTATTTCGAAAAACACATTTTGTTTTGGTCAAAATAATGAAAAACTTATTTAAATTTACAAGGGAACTTTTTATTCCAATAATTCAAACTTATATCTCTAAATTCATTCGATACACTCAAAACAATACTTAAATTCCCTTCACTTATTCTTGGTCTAATTTTGTTAAATAATTTAATTTTATAACCGCTTAAAAATTAGTCTGCATGTTATAAAGATACCCAAATGTTTTTAATTTTAACATACCAATAAACATCTAAAATTTTTTGAATAATAATATACAAACAAATCACTAACGTAGATTATAATATTATACTTCATTTAAGAGCTGCTAATGTTTCATCTAAGTAGTATCTTCCAAATAATTGAATATTCTGAAATTCACCTGTGTATTTTCTTCATCAATTATATAATAATTAGTCTTACAATTTTCTTTATTTTTTAATTCTATTGTGTAATATTTTAAAACTAATTTTATGCTTATTTTATGCAGCTTACATTTCAAAACAAAGAATTCTGGAAAATATGTGCGAGAAGTTATTTTAAAATGAATAAAATTGATTTTGTACCCTAACTAATCAGATGATAAGATGCCATAAATAGTTTTCTAGAACAAAGGAAGATAGATTTTTTTTAGTAAGGTTCATGTAAAAAAAATTTGCATTTATTAATTGTACATTTGTATGTCATAGTGAAAAATTATGACTATTCGATGGCTGGTTTTGGATGTTGCGTGTGATTTTATCAAAAAGTTTCCACATAAATTTTCACATTTCTAGTAGATCATCCACACATAAAATTAGAAAATGAAAATTTTCCACCCAGGTTAGCAAATGACACTTTTGTACATTTTATTGCCATTTTGATTGTTTTTTACTCCACAAAATTATCTATAAATATTCATCAAATATAATTACATTTATTCAATTCGTAATTTATTGCTTATATTCTGTTTACATCAATCGAGTATTAAAACTACTTCAAATACAGCAGAAATAGGCCCAATTCTATTAAAATATAAAAATCAATAAAACAAATATATAAGAATAATTATTAAAGGAAAAATAATTTAATCACGTAGGATGTGTAATAATTGATTTCTGATGTCCTATAATTCATAATGTAAAGAATTTTCAATGTCCACGATATTTGATTAATTCTATGGTAAAAATAACTTTGAAAGACATTAATTTTAATATATAATCATATATTCACAATATAAATATATATACCTATTTATTCATAATATAAATAATTACGAATATATTAAGTACTTTAAAAATTAGTAAAGCAAAAAGAGAGTTAAAATTTTGAAACATATGTTTACTTCTCTTTGGGTTATAGAGATGGCAGCACCAAATTAAGTAATAAAAGTTTATATGTAGATATTTTCCTTTCAGTAACATAACTATTTAAATATTCTTTTAGAATTAATTCTATATATTAGAAATATGTAACCACTTTAAGATTAAAATAACATAGTTAATTTAACTCAAATAGCAAGATTTAATATTTTTTAATTTCAATATTATTCTGCTTCTAAAATAAATTATTAAGCGTGAATTAACAAAGTGATAAAATTCCCCACAGTTTCAAAATTTTCAAACATTAAATAAGCAATCAGATGAAAGATATGTAGCTTTCTAAGAAATTAGATAGCAACTTTTTTAATATAAACTCTTATTTCAAAATATTTATTATATTATGATTTTTCTAACTGATACACAAGAATTGTGATATCTAGATCTAAAAAATGCAACAAAAATTAAAATTTGTCATTTGGTCGACTATAATTAAATATACAAATATGTAAAATTCACGGACAAGTGCACCATTAAACATAAAAGAATGTAGAAAAAAAACTTGCTTGTGCATATCCCATAAACCCCTTGATTATTTAAGTTACAAATTTGTATTACTTTTTGATATTCCTAATATTACATTGAAAATGCTTTTCAATCTTTTTCTCCTTTTTAGTTTCAGATTAAAATGCTCTTATATAAATTAATAAATATAAAAACATATTCTAATTTTTCAGTAAAAATTTAGAATATATATTTTAATACATACTATTAATTCTAATAATCATTGATATTTGTTTTTTGTAAAATTCTCTTTCCTATTAATGTTAAATGAAATACAAATTAAACTTAAATCGTTGTACTATAATATCGCCGAGGTGTATGCAGCATTAATAAAATTAAAATTTTAATTTAGCAATTTTTTTGTTTATTTTTTCAATTTTCGAAAATTCTTAAATTTTTGATAAAAGAAAGAAGAGTATGTTTTAATATCAATACAAATCATACACCAAATCATTCAATACCATCATTTTGTACATATATATAATAAAATAAAATAGTTATATTTTATTTTTATATTTTTATTATATATATATATATATATATATATATATATATATATATATATATATATATATATATATATGTATATATATATGTATATATATATATATATATGTATATATATATATATATATATATATATATATATATATATATATATATATATATATATATATATATATATATATATATATATATATATATATATATATGATGGTAAATGTTTTCAATTCTTCATACCTTCATTTAAAATTTAATTTTCCTGTGTTTTTTTTAAATTTTATTTGGGATAGATATGAGTTACTATAATATTGAGCATTTGTATATATTAAAATTAGGTTTATGAAAATAAATATTTTGAAATGTAATGAAATTTTTATACTCTATAATGGTTGTGGAAAATTGATGATGTTGATTTCATTTACAATACCATTACTTTTACAATAACAAGAATTATTCGAAATAAGCAGACACACACTAATAAATTTTACTTTTAAAAGTAAATTAGTATTTTACATAGGTTTGTTGATTTATTGTATTTATATTTATAAAATATAATTTTCGGATATTTCCTAATTTCTTCGGGTATAATTAAGCTCTAGTAACATATTTAAATAAAAAAATAATTTTAAAAATAGGCGTAATTACATGATATATTCGAATAAACGAATAACCAACAAATCAGACATATGGGGGAAAAATACCTTTAAAAAATAATTTTTCCATTCAAAGTGCTGCCATCTAGTATTAATATTAAATAAAATTAAAGGGGAAAAGGCTGGTTTATGTACCCTTCTACCATCTGGTGGCAACAATATAGATAAATTTGTTAAACTGAAACTAAAGTAATGACGAATGCGTTATATGTAGACAAAATAAAAAGATGTTTTTCGTGAACCATTTAAAAACTAAATAATATAAATATATAAAATCCATTCTTTTTAAAAAAATTTTCGGGAAAACTGAGTATTACGGTCTCAGCTTGGAAAATTAGCAAAAAATGTTTCGTCAAGCGTAGGAGACTTTATTATATCTCTATTATATTTAATATGTATTAAAAATCGATTGGGGGGCAATCTAGAATGTGCACCAATCGTTATATAAAAGTAAGATATCGGGGTTCCCCCCTCCCCCAACTAACACTTAATAATAAAACAATAACAACAACCATGTAAATAAAGAGGGGTAGTTTCCTCCCGATTTCAAATTCCTAAGCCTAACGGTATACAAGAAAACAGTAACTGTAATAAGAATTGATTACAGAATCCATTTAAAATATTTCAGAATTAAAATAAAAGGAAATAAAGTAGCAAAAACAATTACATTTAATAACATCTAGTTAAAATAAGTAAAATAATGATTTAAGTTACAATGTTACAAATCATTACTACATAAAAGTAAACAAATCTGGAATAATTTTAAAAAAAAATAGAAAGATTCTATGATTTCGTTTATTATTGGAAATTTAAATACTTAACATAAAATTCTAGGAATTTTATTCCTGTAGAAAATAATTAAAATTAAATTCTTGCTTTCATTTTTCGTCCAGCCCTCTACATGCGCAGCGTAATCTCCTCTAAATGAATATAAAAGTCAGAATATAATTTATAGTACGATATCCATAGTGATAAAAGTGAAATACAAATATTCGGGGGTTTTCTGTTTGGTACCTGTTTCTAAATTACGAAGACTTCCACCCGGTTGTTTCCATCTAACTGTTAGAGCCCAATTCATGCCAGATTTGGTTTGTTTGTTTGTCTCGCAAAGGTCATTTTACATATATATATATATATATATATATATATATATATATATATATATATATATATCCCATTATATGAGAAAGTAAATATGTTATTGGAATAATGGAGTATTTGCAACCCCCTTATTAGAATAAAAAGAGGAATCAAACATTTTCATATGCAACAGATCTAAATTGAAATTCATTCTACATATTTGAATATGAATGAAACTTAATTCAAACAACATTTGTAAAAAATTACAGTATTTCCAAAAGTGATTTTTTTTTGTTTTATCTTTCTATTTAATGCTTGTTTTGGTGTATTCTACTTAAATATATCTAATCCTATTACTGACACCTAAATCATTTTATTACCACTCATAAAGGCAAAAACAGTGCTGGTTTTGATGAAGGTACGACTCTGTCCTCGTCTGCAAAACTCTTCAGTTTTAAGTCGTGAAGCTGAAAGCTTTTCTAATACGTTTGTGGATCATCCACGTATTTCTTTCTGGAATGTCTTTCTTGTGAAGAGTGATATTCATGCATCTCAAGTAAAAAAAAAAAAAAAAAAAAAAAAACTTGGAAAGTCTCCAAGCATTAAGTCTTCAACAGACGTGCATGTCGAAAGCAGAAGAACAACACTTACGCTGCTGACATCATTTTCCATCTAACCAGGAAAAGTCCTAAGTACTCATCACAACAGACCTGAAGGCAGAAAGAAGAAACGGAATCTTCCGTTTTTCAGCCTTAGCAGGTACTGAACCCAGAATCATTTTTTTCGAAGATGAATGCTTTATTCCCGGAATAATTGAGAGCCTCTCATTTTATATTTATTAAGATAAAATACTTTAATCGTTGAAGTTAAATTCAGCTCTCTCTTAGAGAACCTCATTCCTTTCTTTCTTGAATTACGAAGTCGATCGTAGAAGTGTCGTCTGTATATGGTAAAGTGACTATGGGCTATTTGATGAAATTACTTGCACAACACCTACACTCAATCTGAAGAATTCCCATTTCAACCTTGAAAATTATTTAAGGTAATGATAGAGAGTATGCTTATAAGAAGAGTATTAGAAAGCAAGATACCGTTTAGCTCGTTATATTTTTGGCCTCAAACATTTGTCGCCAAACATATGACGTAGCTTATCAGATAGAATAATATATGCTACAGCATTGTCAATTCAAAGCATAAGAGCATTCCAATTGGTCAAATCCCAAACTCAATTATACTGCAACCCTATGGAATGTCTGTGATACAATTCATCCACCATCCTCAACAGTCTCTGAATATATCTTCACTACAGAAACTCTTGCAATTCTAGCACAGTCAATGTTTGATGAAAACTATCAACTCAACATTACTGCATAGCAACTTTATCATCAGAGCCCTGCGAGAGTTTACAGCTTTCTTTCACGGATTCCTCATCCAATAACAGCAGTTTAAAGTCATTCGCAGCGTTTTGTAGCGTTTGGTTTCCAAAGAGAGATATCTCATCAACAGTAGGCCATATTCATATGATGAAAGGCAGGAAACTATGAAAACTGAGATGTATCTATCCTCTTCAACTGATGTATGTTGTTGTTGGACCGGCCTACTTCCCTGTTCTTACCCTTGAGTTGGGCTCTACCACATACTGGAGGTATCCGGATGTAAGTCTTCGTTATGTAGAACCAGGGACTAAGCAGAATACTCCCTAATGATCTGCCCCCAGAGGTATCATTTCTCTTGGAAGACATCGCAAACAATACTTATTTAACACACCTAAGGGCCGTGGTAGCCTAATCGTTAGGGTATTGGCCTACCATCCGGAAAAGCGGGGTTCGATTCCCGATGCCGCCAAAGACCCACCGAGTACATGCGATATATGTGCTCATCAAATCTGTGCAATCGAAAGTCCTGTGGTTGATCGTTGAGCAATTACCATGGGTGCAATGGTCTGGAGAAAATTTCATCCCCCTTCAGCTCAGTATCAAAATTTGAGGGAGTGGATCCTTAGGTGATGCTATCTATCGGAGGAGTTGAAAAAGAGCACGTCTGTACTTTCACCTTCGTGGTGCTGTGATTAAAACGAAAGACGCTCCCTATTGACTTAAATTCGCATTGCCAAGGCATAGAGTGCTTGGTTTGTCCAAGTGTCATAAATAACAACACAACAACATACCCCAGCTATTTTTAGTGAACAAGACGGAACTCATTAATTTCCAATAATGAAAACGACACTATAACTAATCAGGCCACCCTGGAGCCAAATGATGAGAAAAATAAAATATCCATTTCCTGTAGTTCAATAATATCTGGATTCTATCCAATGAATTTCTTCTCTAACGAGTGGAACTGCAATTAACTTTCTCTCAAAAAGTTGCAAAGCTTTTTACCAGCAAAATAATTTTAATTCAACTTTTTTGATGCCAATGGACGTTTATCTAAATTTGTTACGTTATACAATCCTGTTTTTTTTTTTTTTTTTTTTTTTTTTTTTTTGTTCTAATCTATTTTGTTAATTGTAAAATTTTTTAAAAAGTAATATGTACACAAAATCTGAAATAATCAGCATTTTCAAAATGAAATTGCTTCTACAAGTACAATGAAGACAAATAAAATGAAACATGTGAATAGTATTATGCCCTAACAATTAAAATATCGTTTTGAGGGGGAAAAATCGTTTTCTAAAGGCTATTACAATAAAATATCTTTTGTAAAAAACTGCTATTGATAAATAAAATAAAGAAGAGTTTTCATCCAGTTTAAGGACATTTAACACTTATAAAAATATGTATTGTTTTTAACATTTGATTATCGTTTTGTTTTTACCATTAGGAAATACAAAAGTGTTGGAGTAATATTTATTCACATTCTTATCACAAATACCAAAATTCAATACATTTTTTTCATTTCTGTATTTATGTTGTAATTTGGTATTTTGGTTTTATTATTAATGTTAGATAATGGTACATTCTGATATTTAAATTTTACTCATATATCTTAAAAAGTTAACGGGAGAGGAAAATAATGTGTACATCTCTATGTGAAATTAATAAATAGTATCTAACTTTTTATAATGATACAACCACTAGATAACGTTATTTTAATTTATTATTTTAAATAAAATCTATATATGTCCTATTTTACGAGACGCCATTGTTAAATTTAGAGTAAAAAAAAAATTATAAAATTATAGAATAAAAGTTGTTTTTAGCCATTCAGAGTTTGATGTTTAAGAGAAGAAAATTGTAGAATTTTATTTTTTATAAACTTCCGCAAAATGACAAGATTCACGATAAATTCTCTTTTCTATAAGACGAGGATTTTGGAGTTTCGGTATTGGCATAAAATATCAAATATATCTTACCAAATAAAACATTATCATTGATGGAGAAAAGGAGCAGCTTCTAAGGTCACAAGGACAGGAGCACCAAAGGTAAGAAGTCTGACTTGGCTCCTACACTTACAATCTTTAGCTGGGCAAATGGAATAGCCTTCACGCCTAGGGTGTCCCTACCAGGAGCATAAATCTTCCGACTTACATCACCCATTCCGCCCAGGGACACCCCCTTGCTACAATGAGGCAGACTGTAGGATTTAAGGCGGGCAAACGATATTACTTGACCCGGACGTCTCATGTGGATATTTTCGGCAATGAGATTGCGGACGCCTTGGCTAAATAAGGTTCTGTGAGCCTTTGGTCACTCCTGACTCTCTGACCTACTTCGAACTCTTTTCAAAGGCAAAACAGATTGATAAAGTCATTTGGACCACCCCACCAGTGCATCAGTGGTCTGTCACTTCAATGTTGTAGAAGTGACCAACAGCCATAAGTAGATTGATCACCGACCACTTCAGATCGCCGTCTTTTTCTACGGTGTAAAAATCGTCCCGATCTGCACCAAGTGCAATATTAACCAGGCCTCTCCCGACCACATTTTGGATTATTTGGGACTTTCTCTGGAAGATATATATCTAAGACCTCTACTCGTTTTAGATTTTTTTAAGAATTAGTGGTGGCATCATGGATCTGGTCTAGCTTTGCGACCGATTGGAAGTTTGAAACAACAACAAACAACCAAATAAAAGAAAAGAAAATCAACTGATATTCAATAGCAAGCAATTTTTGTGAATGATCAATAAAGGAATAAGAAAAATGTCTTAATGTATCTACAAATAGAGCAATTACAAAAATCAGCTACCTTAAAAATTCATGTTTCTTTCATACTGCTTTCGACATATTAATGCAATAAAAAAATTATGGCTTCCAATAGCTTACAACCTCAACAATGATCATTTCTCTCAGCTTCATCCACAGCCAGCCCAGAAATTGCATAATACTTGAGTCCTTAGATCAGTAATTCGTAGGTTTGATTCCCAGTAGTGTCAATCTATTTGGTCAATCCACTTTGATATGTAGGTTCCGGTCAAATGGCATCTTATAGTAGAAAGTGACCTCTAATCAATAAACCAACCAAGTCAATAATGTCAGCAAAATAGAAAATGTAAATAATTTGAAAGAGTGATTAACAGATGAAAAGATAAAGTTTATTGCAAAGTAAATCGATAAATTTTCATTGCAACAAATTATTGCAATTTAAAAAGTGAAAAATTACGTATAAGTAGGCAGCAAAATGCAAGCATATAACCGAATAGATATACATCATTTCGGTTATTTGTTGAAAAAAATCGTACGAATAATAAAGTTTGTCAACATATAACCGAAAATTGGTCACAAATTTCGTCACCAATTATCAAATTACAAAATTTGATTTAAAAAAAAAATTATAAATTTTCATAAAACATATAATTGAAAACTGATGACGGATTTTGTATTCAATTTTTAAATGGCAAAATTTAATGAAAAAAAATGACAAATTTTGTCAACATATAGTCGAAAATTGGTGACAAAATCTGTCACCAATTATCAAATAAAAAAAATTGATGAAAAAGAATGACAAATTTTGTCAACATATAACAAAATGGGGAAAATGATAACATAAATTCAAACAACGTTGAGGTGAGAAGCCAATAAATGAGGTTTGACTAAATATGTCAAATTAAAACGGACGCGAATTGAGACAATCTCACATTTACAATTGTTATTCCATTTGCTAAAGTGATTAATTTTATTAATTAAATTCATCATCACAAACATACCCATTTCCACACAGTAGGCGGAAATAACCTTTCCCTCAAATCAAGTAAATCGTTAATCAACTTTTTCAGAGATTATGGCGTCTCCCTTCTCTTGTGTCTCTATGCAGGATTTTGTTTACTGTTTTGCATAAATAAAAAGTACATGAATAATGTTCTTTTAGATTTTCAGATAATGTTAGGACTGCATATGAAATAAATTAATTAGAAAAATATAAGTACGTCGTTACATTTGCATTAAAAGATATTTGCAATATTTAATGGCATTTGCAAATTTATTAAATGAATTTATATATATTTTTTATACATGACTTTTAAAATTTTTTAATAATCAAGGTAATTATTATACTAATAAATTAATAATTATTAATAAATTATAATTATTAATAACAATAGAAAAATTAACATATTTTGTCATTTTAATGAATTGTGAGATTGTTATTATTACCTAACAATTCGTTAAAATGACAAAATATGCCTATTTTTTGGAATACGTCATAAAATAATTTCGAACTTTCATTTAGAAAATATTCCTTAAAAAATTAAATATATGGTTTGATAGTTTATGCATCCCTAAATTATTTTCCATTTCTAAATTTAAGAATTGCTCTTTTCAATATTTTTAGTATTTCATAGAATGAATAAAATTTCTTGTTTAAGAATATATATTTTAAAAATTAATTCAAAAATATAAATCAGTTGGAATGTTAAAAAAGAAGGTTTAAAACGAAAAAGCAAAGGATCATCGGGTCAAAAATTTTGAAAGTGGCTTGTCTAAGTCTTATATATGTGGTAATATATCATGGCTAGTGGTATAATATATCATTGTGTCATAAATAAAGTAAAATGTTGGCAGGAAAGTTTGGAGAGTCTGCATAACCGTATTGATTAAAAGATTTCAAATACTGAGGTAAAATAAGCATAATTTTACTTTGCGCAGAATTACAGTAGAAAGCTTATAACTTATACACAAACTTTGTTACCTTCAGTATTAGAGTTTTTGATATAATGAATCAATAACTTTTTTTTTAGAATAATTCCTCAACTTTCTGTATCTATTATTTGGATTACTCTCAATAAAAATCGAAATTTAGTTAAAATCCCAAATTTTTAATTTATAAAATGTTTTAATTTATAATGTGTTTTCTAATCAAATGTCTTCAATCACTTGAAGCAATGAATTAAACTTGGTAAGAGATTTTAAATAGATGACAGCTTAAATATATCATGTAACTGACGTAATCATATTATAAGGATCAAGATGCATAACATATAAATTGTTCAAGCACTTTAAAAAAATGTTATAGGCTTAATATATAAATATTTATAATAGTTAACAAATTAACTCTGTCTCCTCTCTCTTTATATATATATGCACAAACACATATTTTAAAGCGTTCTTTCAAATTGTGTTGTCACTTGTTGTCTTTATAAGAGATGCAGAAGAATTTATTTTTCCTTTTCACATTTCTTAAGGCTGTAAAAGCGGCATAAATTACTTTTTCTTTAAATTACTATTCTCACCAACAATATAATCAGGGAAACACGTCCAGATTCCACTTCAACGCTGAAAATTTAAGCACCCCATGCGGCTGATATACAACATGCGTGTGTGGTTAAGCCATGTTATTACTAGCAAGCTTCAACGGGAGGAAGCTATAGCAATTTCTCGCTTAATAGGCACCTTTTAAAAAACCGCGTTTATTCCTCAAAACGAGAAATCTATCGTTTGATGCGAAAGAGGCCTGTAAACAAGGCCCCGGGGCGACGCAATAAACAAAGCGCATCCCACGCTTGAAAGATGTCAAAGAAGCTGCTGTTTAAATAAAGCTATTATTCCTGGTACCCTCGGCAGGTTTTGCTAAGGAGCCGCCAAAAGGAAAATTGCTTGGCGGCAATTTTCGGAGGTGTAAATTGCCGCCCTTCTTAGACCGAGAATCGTGAATTATGGTCTCCTGCAGCCTTTACTTTCGAAGGAGAAACGGCGAGGCTTGACCTCGCGTTTTCTTCTCCCCGCCCCCACCCTTTGACCTTAAATTTCGCTGTGAGAAATCGGTAACTCACGCTTGATACTTATGTGTATGCTTGATCATATTTTTTCATGGATTTTTTTTTAATCCAGATGTTCAGTATTATATTGTATTTTTCCCTTTATTTTCCCTATTGAAGGAAAGTACTATAAATTCAAGAGAGTATATATCTATATATATGTGTGTGTGCATGTATATATATACACATATATACACGCATATATAAATATAAATTTAAAAATTTAAATAATAATTGCAAATTAATAAACTAATAATCAAAATTGCTTAAAAAATTTTTTTTTAAAAAGTGAATAAAAATGTACAGAAGAAAAAGCAGTAACTAGACAAAAGATTTTTTAAAACAAATTAGAAGTTTTCAAGTGGAACGCAAAATTATCATTTAGAAAACGAAGGAAAAGATTCAGAAGAATGCATAAGCATTTAGATTTAAAACAGGAACACAGGAAAGAGCTGTAAAAAAAAGGATGAATATTGAATTAGAAATAATAAATTAGAATAAAAACTAATTTCTCCTGAACAGTGAGACGGAGAACAAGTGAAAGGCGTTTCGAATTTCAAGATGTTAAGAGTCTGGTGTGATTCGAACTCACGAACTACCGTACCGAAGGCAAGAGCGCTACCCATTCGGCTACCAGCTCGGCTATTAACAGCTGAAGTCAAGATTCCTTGCATGCCATGCAATTTCGACCGGCGTCATATTTTCCGAGATGAAAGCACATTCGCTGTAGTGAGAAAAAATAATTTTTTTCACAATCGAAAAAATAAGTATCATTATTTTTTAGAGCCCCTGTGAACGAAGTTGTGTAAAAATAAGAGATTATACAAATCAATATTAATTTTTTTCTTTATCTACTGGTCACGCATAGGTGCAATGTATTTTTGTAAAGGAGGGAAGAATCCTACATTCATTCTTGAAGCGACCAGAGTTCCGGAATGGTGTTACTATATTTACAGATTTCTTGTATCCGTATCATAGTTCCAGGGGTGAAAGCACAAGATATGATATCACATAATATTCCTCATTGTGGCTCGGAGATAAAATCGCAATTTCTAGAGTGGAATATTTCAGACACGATTCTAGTTACAATTGAATAAGGGAGATGGTTATATGGTTATATATATATATATATATATATATATATATATATATATATATATATATATATATATATATTTCATGTGTTATATGATAGCCCCTGAAGCTACTTGTTGTCAGATATAAATTATTTTAATTTTAAAATGTTATTAATAGTTTCATTTTGAACATAAGACACAAGTTAATGTTCACAATCTTTTCTTAAATCTTAAATATTTTTAATTCAAACATAATTATAAATAAAAGGCTCGACCATACTTGTCAGTATAGAACAAAATTTCAACTGTTTTCATTTCCCTGCTTTTCTCCCTATCTTCGCAAAAAATTCCCTATTGACACTTCAGTTATTGATTGGTCACGATTGAAATCGTCTGAAAAGAACGTTTTTTGAGAAAGATCGTTTTCCATTAGAGAATAATCGCCGAATTACGTTGTCTTTCCCATGTCAAGTTACAGACAAAATGAGATGGAACTGTAATGACGTATAATCACCCGCGCATGCTCAGAGTGACGTCTCAATTTTTCCTGCTCGTCAGCTCTAACTCTGGATTCCATTGTGTACAATCCCGCCAATTATGTAATTTTAAAGGTGCGAAACGTTGTGAATTGAAGGTGCAAATTACTTTTTGAGGAAAAATAGGTGTCAAAGGAAAATCGTGTTGAGATTAAGGCTTGCAACTGATAGAGATATTCTAGGGCAAAACCGTTAACTCAAAGAATAATGTATTAATAATTGAAAAGATTATTTATCCTGAACTGTTTCAAAGTAGATATTTTTTTGTTTCTATCAATAAATCGTTCTTAAAAGGAAATGTTATAATTTTTTTTTGTTCTATAATTTAATGATCTAAAAGTTTTGTAACATTTTTTGTGTTTAACTGAGTTTAAGAATTTAATGCAGTTTCTGATTTACCCTGAATATTTTTCCAAGATGGAATTGTGATCAGAAATTATTTTAAAATAACTCGTTGTGGGAATAAATGTTTCCTAAAATAGTACATTACGATTCTTTTTTTTTTAAATTAGATTTTAGAAGTCAAAAAATTTCCCGATTTCTTGGGTTTATTTGAAGTAGCAAATACTCATTGAATTTTTTGAGATATTTAAAAAATAATTTAAAATAGAAATCAGTTGATATATTTTTTTCAAATAAGTTACCCGTGCAAATAATAAATCATTCCTAAAATGTAATAATGTTCCGCCCCTCTTCACCAAGGACAAAGACTTTATGAACTTTCAGGAGCTTATACTTCACCTTTCTGTTTGTAATTAATATTTGTTAATTAAAACGACAATTTGTATTGTGGGTAGTTAAAAATAAAAATGTTTCCATCCTCACCCTTCAGATCCTTTTACTTCTAATAGATTTCGCTAGACCTCTTCTAACACATTTTTTAAATTGTTAAAAATTTCATGATGCCTACTTTTGACTAAAGTAATGAGTATTTCAAAAAAATATTTTACTTTTTTATTACACTGAAAATTCTTTCAAGATAAGATCATAAGTTGTTTTAAAATAAGATGCAATTCAAAATAACTTTCATTTAAAAAGACATAAATATTTAATAAAATATTAATTAAAAAATAAATTCTACTCTAGTTAAAACTGTACTTTATAGAAGAGTTTTGATGAAAAATAATATAATGGTATATATAAATGAAATCGTAAATATTATTAAGCAAGAATGGTAAAAGCAATAAACTTCATTTTGTGATTAAATTATGGCACAGGTGAAGTATAATTCATGATTCCAAATTTTGATATAGGCGATTGTTTGAAGGATTTTCTTATGTATCTGACGACATCATTTTTATTACGTCATACATATAAAGACCTCAATAATACAGAAAATTCTATTTTGGTATAATTTTTTTTAAGTAATTATGTATAAAAATGGTATGGTTATTTTGCACTTAAAATTTTTCTACTCTAGTTAAAACTGTACTTTATAGAAGAGTTTTGATGAAAAATAATATAATGGTATATATAAATGAAATCGTAAATATTATTAAGCAAGAATGGTAAAAGCAATAAACTTCATTTTGTGATTAAATTATGGCACAGGTGAAGTATAATTCATGATTCCAAATTTTGATATAGGCGATTGTTTGAAGGATTTTCTTATGTATCTGACGACATCATTTTTATTACGTCATACATATAAAGACCTCAATAATACAGAAAATTCTATTTTGGTATAATTTTTTTTAAGTAATTATGTATGAAAATGGTATGGTTATTTTGCACTTAAAATTTTAATCCCGTATAATTCTCAACAATTTATATTCGATATAAATATTTTTAATTTATAAATTAATTTAAACATTCTATTACGTAATTATGATGGAGAAATCGGGGAATTTGTTTTTGCTCATAAGGGAGCAGGAGGGGCCAAAAATTGACAAAATGTTTAAATGCTCCTATTATGATATTAATAAAATTGTATCGTTCGTTTGGGTTCTGAAAATCAAATATCCGAATACCGTGCTTGAAGACGACATCTTAAAAACGGTATTGTTTAAAGGATGAATTTCGAAATGCATTCCAGTTCGTGTATGTGGAGTGTTTTCATGTAATAGGCTACTTAATGCATTAGGTAAATGCTTGTTTATTCCGCACTTTTAAGAGGTATGATCACGATTATCCGGCACGAGCTGAAAATATACTTCAAAACAAGCACGCCCTTTCGGTTCATCATTTTCAGCCCAAGGTCACGCAGGCGTACCGCACTACCGTTTCTTTCTTTGATGAAACCATACCGCTCTCAGAAGTGCACAAATTAATAATATTTTTAATTGCTGGGGTGTTAATTAAGCACACGATATTTTCGCATTAATCGCGCGTGAGAAATTACGCCCTCTTTCGGCGATTTTTAGTTATTGTTCCACGTTTGTTAATGTCGAATATAATGTAACATACTTGAAGCAACGAGAAGCATTCGGAATTTGATTTGCGATTTTTTCTTGCATATCCTAATTTCATAGTATTTGAAAAAAGAAAGTTGAATACCCTTGTTGTCAATTTTTCGCGATCGCCTGCCTGTGAAAAATATCGCTTGACATCTTGATTATCATTACAAGAACGATAAATGAAACCGTGTCATTAGATTCAGGCGATGATGGAATTTTTGAAAAGCTCGATGACAAAGGCGTGTGGAAAAATATACCTTTTAAGGTATCGTTTTTATGGTGAGCAGAAATTGGAATGTATTTTGAAATAATTATCATTCTACCATTTGATGTATAATAGAATTTTTGATGCCTAATTAGTAAGTTAATGTTGGCATGAAAACATGCAAGTATATATTATTATGTATTAAAAAAACGTTAAGCTGCGTAATTAATAGGTACCAGTGCATTAATGTAGAGAAAAATCAGATATTCCTTTCATTCATATTATTTATTATTATTATTATTATTTTTTATTAAAATCAAACTTATTGCGAAAGAGTTACTTAATGAATTAAAAATACCTATATGATCCAATTTTTTAAAATTACTTTTATACATATTTTATTTAGTTACTTTTATAAATTTATCGTTTGCTTATAATTTTATTTATGAATTAAATTTTATCATTTGCTTGTTTTTCCATGCGATAAATTACGGAATAAACTTCAATTTTTTATATTTTACTTTTACAGTTTGATAACTGAGACGCGATTTTAAAGGATCACTTCGGTGACACTATTCTTAAAAAAACTTAAAACAAAGGGGATTGTTTTAAGGCTGATGGTTCTTGTAGGAGATTGGCAACATCATTAATATTTTGAACAAAATATTTCACCTTATGGAGTAAAAACGCTTTAGTGATTATACAAGTGGTTATTAATACAATGGAAACATCTGTAAATAAAAATAACATTTTTGAAAGAGTTTCACAAGCATTAAAACCTAATAAGAGCTAGCAGTTTTTTATGTATATATTCTAGTAGTATGTAGCAATTTTATTGAAGTTCTGTCAGCTATGGATTCTTTTCAAATGCTCAAAATGTCGGATCTCTTAGATTTTCACGGACACTAAATTTTAAGAGCTCGTCCAGCTGGAGCAAATTAAGACCAAAACATTCCACGTTTTATGAATTTTTCGAGGTACGGTGTCTAAAATTATCGTAACATCACACACTGCGCAAGACAAGCTCGCCAAAGCAAAATATTGATCGGAAAGAAAAACTCATTGAAAGAGACCGACAGCAATTGAAGCGAATGTCTAAAACGAAAACAATTGCAATAAAAGTGACCGCGCAGACCAGTCAGTATTGGTATTCTCCAGGGTCAATGATTACAGTTAGAAAGTTCTTTAATAAATAGAATATTTATGGCAGAGCTGTTATTTCCAAGCTACTTGCCACAGATGCTAAAGCCAAACGTTGTCTATAGTGGTAACACACTAAGAAAGCCTAACAGATTGATTAGGGTAAACAAAAAATATGGTCAAAAAAGCTGTCTTTCACGTTTTTACCTTACAATAGGATATTTATGGCAGAGCTGTTATTTCCAAGCTACTTGTGCCAGAGATGCTAAAGCCAAACGTTGTCTATAGTGGTAACACACTAAGAAAGCCTAACAGATTGATCAGGGTAAACAAAAAATATGGTCAGACAAGCTGTCTTTCACGTGTTTACCTTATAATAGGATATTTATGGCAGAGCTGTTATTTCCAAACTACTTGCCAGAGATGCTAAAGCCAAACGTTGTCTATAGTGGTAACACACTAAGAAAGCCTAACAGATTGGTTAGGGTAAACAAAAAATATGGTCATATAAGCTGTCTTTCACGTTTTTACCTTACAATAGGATATCTGGCACGTTTGGAGGACAACTGCACATGTGTATGATCGTGAGTGTCTCCTTCAAGGTGTCAGGTGGGAGCAGAATCTATTATGATACAGGAAGGCATTTCGTGGTTTCTTTTTGCTGGGACATGTCGCAGTCCTGATAAAAAGAATCATAAAGAAGAATGGAGAAATTTTAGCTTACCAGGTCCATCCCATGATGCAAACTTTATTTCCAGCAAGAAATGGAATTTCCCAAAATGATAACGAAACACCTATCCCTACAGCACAGTTTGTTCATTCTTGATTTGATGAACATGAAGATAACACTAAACATTTGTTTTGGAGCCCCACCTACACCCAATTTCAATATTTTTGAACCGTTATGGAGTTTATTTTAGAGTGTTCAATACAGAAATGATATCTTCCACCACCATGCGTCCCAGGACATTCACAATATCTCCACGAAGAATGGGTACCATATTTTTCTGAACAATATTGAACACTTATATGAAATAATTCTATGCCAATCAAAGCTATATTACAGGGCCTTCATAAATCTAACACGTTCGTTTTTTTAATAGCTACCAGTACAATACATAAATGCATCGCTTTCTCTCTGTAAATATATACAGACTGAGTAAAAATTTTAAGGCCAGTAGACATTTTAGAGAGAATGTAAACATCTAAACTGAGGAATTAAAATACCCCACATTTTATTGATAATTATTAAACTTAAATAAAAGTAAAAAAGTTGATATAAATTATATAAATTTGCAAATATTTTATTATTGCAAAATATAATAGAACACACAGATGAATATTTGAGCCTGAGTAAAAATTTTAAGGCCAATATAGAAAATAACACATAAAAAAAAATTACTAATTATTAGAATGTAGAAGTTATTATTTTTTTTAATTACTTAAAATATTCTTGTTTTCATGGATGATACGAGTTTCTGACAAGGGGTGAGGTTGGTTTTATACCATTCATCTTAGATAGTAAATTCAGCTCTGTTGTTGATGTAAAATGTCTCCCATTTGCATAAACTCTTCTTGCTAAGTCACTCTAAAGGTTCTCGATTGGGTTGAGGTCAGGTGATCTAGCTGGCCATTTCACAGTTTCAACATTGTTGACTTGGAACCAATTTTTTGTGGTGTTACTCGAATGGATCAATGCATCGTCTTGCTGATTTTTCCAACTTTCTCCAGCAAGACATTCAGCATTTGGCAAAAGATGATTTGTTAGAACATTTTGATATCCTTGTGAATTCATTCTACCTGAAACAAATGCAATTGACCCCACACCATTGTAAGCAAAACAGCCCCAAGTCATGACAGACCTTCCACCTAATTGGCGCTTGGAAAACATTTCTTTTCATTTCTTATATTATGCCAGTAAGAATTCCAGCCATCTGGTCCATCCGAATTCCATTTTTTTTCCGTCAGAAAAAATAATTTCTATCTATTGGTTCTCCCAGATCATGACTTTCCGGGCAAAGTTCAAACGCTCTATTTTGTGTCTCTGCAGTTAAGTAAGGCTTAGTCAATTTTGCTGTATAAGTGTACCTTCCAGACCTTCTAACTGTGTTATATATTGTTTTTTGACACACTTTTAAACCTGTCGTCGGAATCAGTTTTATTCTTGAGTATTTTCCGGTAGATGCAAGTTTGCAAACTCTTCTTTCATCATGCGAGGACAAAGCCTTAGGTCCTCTCCCAATATTCTTTTTATCATAATTGTCTTTCAGTTTTAAAATATTGTTGACTACAGTCTTTGATCTTCCTATTTTTACTGCAATAGCACGACTTCTCATTCCTGTTGAAGACAAAGTTTCTATCTGTCCTCTTTCACGATCAGTTAACTTCTTACTTACACATACACTTCGCCATATTTATACAAAGATCACTAATACTTCGAAGAAATGTGTGACAAATATGAAAATTGCAGCGTTGTCACAAGCTAGTAGTTGCAATGGTAATTACGCGCATACATTATGTTATATTTATTTTTTAAAAAATGACTGGTGGCCTTAAAATTTTTAATCAGGCAAAAATACTAACTTTGTAAATAACCACATGTTTCTCCTAATTATGTATTTACAAATTATGTTTATAGCATTTACTTCTTACCAATGAACTTTAATAATTAATATTATTGGAATACCTTTTATTTAATTTTACTTTTTCTTAAAATTTGTTACGGGCCTTAAAGTTTTTACTCAGGCTGTATAATGGACAATTTAACAGTCGAAGACCGTTTTAACGTATTAACTCCACTGCCTGTACTTTTAGAGACGTGGTTTATATTTCAGCCCAATGATTGAGAAAACTTGGAAAACTCTCAAATATTTAGCCTCGCAGACGTCCATGAAGAAATCTTTTGCTTGTTTGCCAATCTATGATCATTTCTTGCATGCGAGAGCAAGTTCAACTCTGCCATTTGTGTGTGTGTGTGTGCGTGTGCGTGCGTGTGCGTGTGCGTGCGTGTGAGTGTGCGTGCGTGTGCGTGTGCGTGCGTGTGCGTGCGTGTGCGTGTGCGTGCGTGTGTGTGCGTGTGCGTGCGTGTGCGTGTGCGTGCGTGTGCGTGCGTGTGCGTGTGCGTGTGTGTGTGTGCGTGCGTGTGCGTGCGTGTGCGTGTGCGTGCGTGTGCGTGTGTGTGTGAACAGTTTAAGTACAACACAGAAACCACTTTCAAGACAAAATCCCTTTCCAAAAGTCAAATCCACGAGCTGTCACAGTGAAAGCAGTAGTCACTAGTCGAGTTCATTAGGACAAATATTCGGTAATCTATATTATAATAAAAGTATAACTGGTATTAATTTATATTATATTTATTACAATGATAACATGAATGAATGACTATATGAAAACTTTAGTGAAATCTATTTGTAAATTATAATAAAAATTAATTAATATTTCTTTTTCTTATTTCTTTAATTAATCAATAATAATATTATATTTTAACATAAATTTTAAAAGATAAATAATTATTAATTTTAAATATTTTTGAAAAGTATATTCAGATTCATCACAATTACTTATTAAATAACATCTCTGATGATAATTAATTATCAATATCACTTATTTTTTAAGGTAGTTATGTATCGAAAAATGCAAGATTTCACATACAAATGATTAATAATATCCTTGCAAAAAGTTGCAAAATATGTTTAACGAAAAAACAAAACATTCTGTATCCTAGATGCACTGTTACCCTAGAAAGTTCCTACTCGAACGGCAAAAGTCAAAATTTTCACATTTAGTAGTCGAAAAATCGAAATATTTCCAGATATTTATCAGAAAAAATAAAAGAACCGACCATCAACGAAAGAAAAAAAAAAAAAAAAAAGAAGTACCCGAAATTGTTTTCTTAAACGACTGCTTTCTTATTAAAAAATAGCATAAGGAAGACAAACTCGTCTTCCTACAAGGCTTGATTACTAATAATTATGCTAATGACATAATTGAAATACTGCAATTCGTAGTATGTCATTTTTGCCTGAAGCGGTTAAACATCAAATCGTGGCAAAAGCTTAACAAAATAGGGCAGTTTTAGTTATTTTTGGAAAGAGAGAAAAATTGAAACCACAAATGGCTTATAGTTGTCCAAAAGAATTATCAATTGAATGAAATTGTTTTAAAGAACCCCCTTAACACACTAAACAATTACACACTAGATGCTTAGGATAATGCATACCTGAAGCCATTTTATGAATTTCTAAGACACGGATTAACAAATTTTGTAATATGTTGTTGTATGATGCCTGATTACTGGGTGGTTGATTAGGTTATGAGGCGCAACGTCCAAAAAGGGATTAATTGCGCCAAAACTAACGTATAATATAATAATAATTTTCAAAACTCAAGCAATATTAAAAGGTTTAAAAAATTTTTTTGTGTATATTGTAATTAAAATCTAAATATATACAAAATAACCGGAAATATATAGATATATATATACACACACATATATATATACACACATATATATACATATACATATATATATACATTATATATATATATATACATATATATATATACATTATATATATATATACATATATATATAGATTATATATATATATATATACATATATATATAGATTATATATATATATATATATATATATAAATATATATACATATATATATATATACATATATATATATATATATATATATATATATATATATATATATATATATATATATATATATATATATATATATATATATATATATATATATATAGAAAGTCAAATAGGTTTCCGTGGGGTGAATCCTTCGATAAATCGGAAATATCACACTTTAAACAGAGTAAAGGATAGTGTTTAAAAGCCCGGTTACTAGTATTTGTAACCTTTCAGCACTAGAAATAGCAGAAGTGATGGTACCTTATATTGTGGGGTACCCAAAGGGTATGCCATGATAATCTCGAAAGTGGTTCTTAATTAGAAGAAAAGGCGAAACACAGAAGGCCTCCAGATCCCCATTTACCCACTTTAATTCCTATTAACAAATTGAAATTTTTTTAAAAAAAATCATTTTGACGAACTTTTATATATATTTTGCTTGCATTTATTTTTTATCATTTGATTCTTTATTCATATTTTTTTTTTAATTTTATGGTTGAGAAATTTAGACAGAGATTGTTAAAGAGATTCTTAAAACCTTTGAATTATGGATTACTAACCGTAACATTTAAGTATCAGTCAACGTAATGAATAGAAAGCAGCTTTTATTCTAAAATCGCAATTGGTTAGAATCGAAGTTTAATGAGGATATTTTAATAAATCCCCTGATTCATAAAAAAATGAATTTAAATTAAAGTAAATTTTAAAACCCTTATTAATATCCCTCAGCCTCAAATATCATTCACATCGGATTTTTTTGAAGCAATCCGTGTGAAATTTCTTCGGTTTAATCTAATTTCGGACTTTCACATTGCATTTGAATGTAATCATTCATTTGAAGTGAAAATAGGGTAGGACTCCTTTGGAAGGAGAGATCCTGACTTGGAATCGTCTGGTGAAAACGACATTCAAACCGAGATGCTGTTGTCAATGTATGCTTGGAATGATGTTGCGAAAAAAAAAGAAAAAAAAATTCCGAGTCTCTTTGACTTGTGTGCTTTATTAAATAGAGATTGCATGCAAAACAAGTAAATAAATGGCTTTGAGGAAGCTTTTTGAGAAAAGTGTGTGTGTGTATCAGAAGTTAGTGCTGAAGAGTGGATGGAGTAACAGCTCGAGTGTGACCACATGCAAATTCCTATTGTCAAGTGGATGTGTGATTTGGCTGGCCGAAAACGGACGAAAGCAGTGAAACAGCTTACTCTAACCGAAATGCTCAGTAAGCAACGATTTCTATTTACAGCGAATTACACAGATATTGTATCAATATACAGCACTTGTTAGTATTTCAACATGTAGATGTGTTGCTCTTTTCTTTAGTTGATTTTTTAAAAATATTTTTTTTCTCATATTTTCAAGATATAATTAAAAGGAATACTTTTTTGAAAAAAATTCAATCAACCGAATTTTTAATTATCCGAATTAGTTACGGTACCAATTGATACGGATAATTGGAGTTTTATTATACATATATGAGTGTAGGTGTGAAATGTGTTTTTAATTTGAGGAAAAAAATGTGGTTTTCTCTCAAATAAAAAAATTCTTTACTTTCACTGATTTTTCCTCTATAAAATGAAAATTAGTGTTGTTTTTAAGAATAAATTTTATTTTGTATATTTTTATACAATACACACACACACACACACACACATATATATATATATATATATATATATTATATATATATATATATATATATATATATATATATACTCAATATTTTTTAATAGTACTTTACTTATATAAAAAGAGAGTTGAGTGGTAAAAATGAGCTTTAAAGATCTAATGCTTTTTTCTTTCTCTCCCTATTTTACGAATTCTCAAGTTTAGGAACTATTTTACCAGTTCCGACTTGTTCTCGAAAACTAGAGTTTATTATAATTATCAGTTAAAAGGCAAAGTTAATAAAGTGAACAAAAATATATAAAATAATAGCGAATAAATTCATACTCTGTAATCTAGAATTATAACATCCATTATTTTTTAAATAAAGTTTTGTCTTGAGGTATATAATACGTTTTGTAAAACAAGTTGTACTTTGCCTTTTCTCCCTGGTACTTTTGCAAGAAACATTTAAACTGTAGCTATATGGGTTTCATTTATCCGAGAGGCCATCAAATTGAACGAATTTTTTTTTTTTTATTAATTGAGGCCTTGGGTGCCCTGGTTTGGTTACGGCGTTAGTTCTTGTAATCAGAAGGCACTGAGTTCGAATCTCGATCCGTTGTGTTCGTTAATGGCAGCTAGGGCACGTTAACTATAGGTTGTGGTCGCAACATCCTCGATGTGAAATGATATCTCTGGAGAAGATAAGCTAAATCACGGGAGTCTTCTGCATTGGATCTAAATGACGAAGGTCTGCTGTCGCACGAAGATGGCCCACCCCCTGGATGCCCCACTGCATAAGGTGCCATTTCGGCTTCTTGAAGTGCAATAATGCGGACATCCTAGAAGCCGAGTGTTAGCAACAACATTTTTATTAATTTATTTTAAACAATTTATTAAAATAATTATTTTACTTAAAATTGCTTTGCTTTAGAAATAAGCAAAATTGGTTGCTTCCCAGATAAATGTGTAAGGGAAGTCTTAAGCGAAGTAATTCCTTATATGGATATCAAATCCAAAAAAGAAATTACACGTACGGGATTATATACAAAAAGGAATTATGGGTATTAAAAAATCACATTAAAATTATAATAGTGATATGATTACTGTATCAAAGCAATCTTATAGAAAGGATTATCTTGTAAAAGAAATACCATAAACAAGGAGTTATTTTACAGATAATTTTTTTCTTCTTTCAAATGCTCGACATCATTAAAGAAAAAATTAATGTCTTGTATAAGAGATTATCTAAAAAAAGAATCTTATATGAAAGGTAAGGTTATTTTATACAAGGGTAAATACGTGTGGGGTTCATCGGGGTCTATATAATAATTCGATACAATTTCAATTGTTCATTTTGAAATGTTACGTTGTTATATTGTAGCAAATGCCAAATATTTTGAAGCTCTTGTTATTGTATAATGTCTGGCTTCCCGAAAGCAGATCTTCATAATTTAGAAGCAGAGACCTAACAGAAAACTACCAGACTTGAAATACCACTTCCAGAGGTATCATTACACATGGAGGATATTGCGACCACGATATATTTAACGTACCCCATCCACCATTAGCGAACACAACGGATCTTCATTTGGTTCGGGATTCAAGCTCACCACCCTCCGATAACGAGAACGAATGTCCTAACAACCAGGCCACTATGGTCCTATATTTCGGATCTGGTCGTAGGCTAATGATATAACACCGCTCTTAGAGTGAAAAGTTTCAGATTCGATCCCTACCACAGCGGGATATTAGCTTCTGCCTTCTTCATGCACGTGCGTTATGGCATGTGCTTGGGAGTTTTTATCCCACTTGTGACATGTAAATTCTGCCTACTATTTATGAAAAATCCTAACTTACGGGGTGGATGATAAACGCTTTACAACAGGCTCTGGTCTTTAACCTGTCCATTACGCGTTGTCAAAGGAAAATCAGCAGATCTTATAAAAAAATATCTAATATAAAGTAACATAAGATGTACTTCACTCAAGACATTTTATACAAAGGAATTATCCTGCATATCCCTTTAATGAGAAATTTTATAAAAATGGATAGATATTTTAAAAAAAGAAATTGTGAATATCATAGAAGGGAGCATGTTTTCAAAGGAATATGTAATAAAAACATTTAATTTTACATTAAAAATATTGTTCGTTTGCATTTCATTTTGTTAATAAACCTATAAAAAAACGACAAAATATTTTATTTTATATAGATCTATATAATAAAAACCTGATAATTGTTAATCTGTCCTCTATATTTTAGATTTTTATTTATGTAAAATGTAACATTAACATTTCAAATTAATTTCATTGAAAATATATTTCTCAAAATAAGAATTCATTAAATTTAAGTATGCAAACTTTTGGCATAGACGATAAAGACGTTTCATAACAACATTGATGAAGAATTGTGGCAAAACTCTCTCCACTGCAAATTTGTATGCAATACAATTTCATTTAGAAAATATACATCGCATTTTTAAATTTTATTTTAATAAAACTGACAAAGTTTAAATATTTAATCTGTATTCGGTTCAACATCAAGTCGCTTAAGTTTACGAAATTAAAATTCAAGATAAATTTAGTTTGTAAATTTCCGGCACATGCATTCAAAAGAAATTTGTCTTTTCTGGCATATTACATCATAAATTCTTTACAAGCAATTCAAAATCATTATATAGAAATTTGTCTTTTCTGGTATATTACATCATAAATTCTTTACAAGCAATTCAAAATCATTATATAGATTTAAAAGGTTACATATATTAACGGAAAACATTAACAAAACATATAATCTTACCATTTCTTATTATAAACAATACGATAAAAAGTAGTATTGCCTGTAAAAAATAAATTCCCGTATTTAACAATATATTACTACTGCGTTAATCCAGATCTTGTTTGTAAGTCTAACACACACAATTTTACAGTCCTCTATGATGAAGATGAGCTTAACCCTTCGACCTGCGAACGATCACTTAACTCAGCTTCAGTCCAAACGACAAAAGCAGATCTTTATCGTCTGCTAAGGTAGGGTTCTAATATTCCTATCTCTCCCATCTGGGAGAAGGCGATGTAATTTAATCGTTTTCAATCTCTCCCTTCAAGTCGAAGGTGATGATAGACGTTTTGATGGAAAAGCAAATGCAGCCGATTCATTTCTGTTTAAGGCGTGTTGAATTTTAAGACTCTCTGTTTTAATTCTCCTTCTACGATGTAAATGGCACTAAAATGTTATTAAGTTTCACAAAGAGATAACTTTGACCTTTCGATTCGCACTTTTATGTTAGGGACAGGTAATTAAAGATGCGAAATTCAATTCGTAAATCGGTTTCCTAACTTTCCTTTTTGTGAATTTCCAATGACTAATTCATAAATAAAACAAGCTGAAATGCTCTGTGCCTTGTCTATAGAATTATTTACTTTCATCAAATCTTTAGAAACAAAGAATTAATTGGTTAAAGATGCGAAATTCAATTCGTAAATCGGTTTCCTAACTTTCCTTTTTGTGAATTTCCAATGACTAATTCATAAATAAAACAAGCTGAAATGCTCTGTGCCTTGTCTATAGAATTATTTACTTTCATCAAATCTTTAGAAACAAAGAATTAATTGGTTAAAGATGCGAAATTCAATTCGTAAATCGGTTTCCTAACTTTCCTTTTTGTGAATTTCCAATGACTAATTCATAAATAAAACAAGCTGAAATGCTCTATGCCTTGTCTATAGAATTATTTACTTTCATCAAATCTTTAGAAACAAAGAATTAATTGGTTAAAGATGCGAAATTCAATTCGTAAATCGGTTTCCTAACTTTCCTTTTGTGAATTTCAATGACTAATTCATAAATAAAACAAGCTGAAATGCTCTGTGCCTTGTCTATAGAATTATTTACTTTCATCAAATCTTTAGAAACAAAGAATTAATTGGTTAAAGATGCGAAATTCAATTCGTAAATCGGTTTCCTAACTTTTCTTTTTGTGAATTTCCAATGACTAATTCATAAATAAAACAAGCTGAAATGCTCTGTGCCTTGTCTATAGAATTATTTACTTTCATCAAATCTTTAGAAACAAAGAATTAATTGGTTAAAGATGCGAAATTCAATTCGTAAATCGGTTTCCTAACTTTCCTTTTTGTGAATTTCCAATGACTAATTCATAAATAAAACAAGCTGAAATGCTCTGTGCCTTGTCTATAGAATTATTTACTTTCATCAAATCTTTAGAAACAAAGAATTAATTGGTTGGGTTTTATGGCGCAAAGTCCAAAAATGGACATGCTGCGCCAAGAATAACATCTTTGTAAATTTTTTTTTATTTTATTAAAAAAAGCCACAAGCAACATTAAAACTTTAAAAAACAAAGATAAGTGTATATAAATAATTGTGAAATCTAGTTATAAAAATATAAAAAAAACCAGAAAAATATAAATTATAAAATCATATTTTGTATAATTCAAATTAAATAAAATGTAAGAAATTTATTGCTTTCAAAAAAGCGATCAGGTGTAGGGGGAAACAAAGAATTAAATTTAAAATTTAAAAACTAAATAAATCTATTTGTTAGTATAGTGTATTCAATGCATTTAATTAAAATTAATCTCAGGTTCGATTTCAGCCGCTGTTGAGCTACAGAAAACAGAAGCTACTTTTCTGTTTTCTGGATGCTCAGCTCTGTCGATGTTGAATGCTTAGGAGTTTTCCTGAAAATCATTCTGAAAAAATAATAAATTATGAGTTATGAATTTGTAATAAATATAATTAAAAAATTTATACTTATAATGAAATATTTCAACGTTAATATTAAAATAAAATTAATATTATGTAATTCCTAAATTGTGTGTTAAAAATTTTAACCTATAAATGTTTTATTTTACGTTGGTTATAATTACTAGTTCATTAATAGGCGAATTTCTTCGCTGTTTCATTTTAAGACCTTAAAATGAAATAGATGAAAAGAAGGAATAACCTTTAAAAAATAATAGAAAGAAAAGTAATAATGCATTATTTACTTCAACACACGTTCTTCAATAAAATATTCGAATGAAAGTTATAAGCATTAAAAGTTAAATGTTGAAAAGAACTGCTTTAAATTTACACACAAACTGCTGTCTTATTGTTAAACTCATGTTTCTCGGTTAAAGTATATATATTGAAAACATACTTTTATAGTAAATATTAAAAACAGATATTTCAAACTAAATATAATGAATTTTTACAAAGCATAAAGTTAAAAATTCCCTGCTTAAAATGTAACATTATAAATTTAAATTCTATAATATTTTCAATTCTTGGAGTATTTATGTTAGAAAAGGTAATAAATAATGTTTCAGTATAAGAAATGCTTAAAATAAATTCCTTGCAAAATCATTTCAAAACAAAGAAATGTACTAAAACACCTCTTAAAAGATATGCAAAGAAATGTTAATAATTTTTTTTTAAAGTCCTATTAACATATTTTTTGATACATTTATATTAGTAAAATATGCACTATAACGATAAATATTTCTTAGTGAAACAAAAATATATATCAAACTGAATATTCAAAAATTAAATATTCTAATGAAAATTAATCTTGAAAGGCTGAACTTTGCAAAAATATATATATAGACCGTTTAGCTAAAGCTTTATTAGAGAATGTAAATAATTTAGAAAATGTACATAAAACTAAACGTCCTTATGTAAAATTCAGCGGTTTCAGTAAAGAACAATTTTATGTAAATTAGGAAAAGAAAAACGATATTTATTTTCAATCAATATAATATACAATCAAAACTAAAAAAACAAATGTACAGTTGATGCCACTTGGTTAAAAAAAAAAAAAAAGAGAGAGAGAGAGAGAGAGAGAGAGAGAGAGAGAAATAAGAAAAAAAAAACTATATATTCGTGGAGCACGTGGCCAAAGGCGACAAGTTTCATGGAAATAGAAAAGCCGCACGTGCCAACGGGTATAATAGTTATTGTTAATGACTATCGTGAAAACTCCGTTCCCAAGAATGGCAACAGGCCATAAAGAAAACGACGAAATAACTTTCATTCCAACATTTTACTTGTTTTGTTGTCTATGGGGAAAATTCTCTTTCCACCAGACGATTTTTTTCTTCAGTTTTGTGTGCTAGGAAAAAAATTCCAGCAGACGACATTTATACTGAAGTTTTTAAAGATTCTAAATAAGGCTTATAAATTTGCAGCTTTAAGTATTTCTTCTTAGCTCAGAGCGAAACTGATACCTAAAAGGAGCTTTGATGTAATAATTTGTGTAGGCCTTCCGCGCGAAATGCTCAGGAAAATTATATCCTCGCGTTTTGTTTTTCAGCTGGGATTAATTTATCGTCCTTCAAAAAGCTTAACCTTCAGATAACTTTCTTCGATTATAAGCTAACGAGGATTTTTTTTTTCCTTACCTCAAACACAATTTTAAATTTTTCACTGACGTGAGCTGAATATTGATTGTAAACATGTCACATGACATTCAAAAAAATATGCTGTCAAAGCGATTGGCAGTTCGTTTATTAAAGGTGTGAGAGGGGGTGATTCGGAGGAAATTTTTTTTTTAATTCTCGGATGTGTGTGTGTTTCAAACGATATTTTTAATGACTGATTGTTCTAATGTATTAAAGCTTTAATGCTCTTTTATTCTGAACCAAAAAATTAATTATCTCATGTTAAGATATAAGAAAAACTTGTTTTATTTTTTTAATATTTTTTATTTTATTTTATTTATTTATTTTTTAGAAGTTTAGAATAATATCGAATATAGAATATTCTGGTAATGTATATTATTAGAATATTCTATATTTTGAATTATTCCATAGAATACATATTCGAAATAGAATATTCTGGTAATTCAGTATGGTAAAAATTAAAACAATTCTTGAGTTATAATTTTATGCGATATCATTATAAATTTAGATAAGCGCATATAATTTATATCTATAAATTTAATTTTTGATTTTTACTATTATATTCCGAAATTCATTTGATTTTGTACCAAGTGCAGCTAAATTGTTGTCAAAAACAAACTGTACATTAAAATTTTCAAACATTTCCCAAACTTTATATTATTCTTTATGACATAGTATGATTTGTTATTACCATATTCCTTATAACGAATGGAGATTTCTCTTAGTGAATAAATGTAACTTTAACATTTAGTGAGCATTTATCTTACGTAGAATTTATTTTCAGACGTTTTCATTTCATGCATTTATTACATATTTTAGGCTTTATGCCATGTTAAGGTCACGTGACTGTAACGTTTATGGCCGCAAAACGCGAAATTTAACTTACTTTGATAAAGAATTTTTGTGTTTTTTAATTTGGTTTTTAAGCAGATTTCCTCACGTGCAGCATTTATAGGAAACAAAATCTTCCACTAGGATATTATGGTAACTTATTAGCTGTGAAAAGTTATTTTTTCTCTAATGTGTTCAATCTCTTGGATATTTATTAAGATAAAAATATTTTTAAGAAAAATGTCTGATTTTTTAGATATTTATCAAGAGTAAAAAAATATGTTAAAGAAGAAAATTTTTTTTTCTCCTGAATGGATCGAAGAAGGAAAATATTGTTTTCTCGGAAATGTTGAATCTCTTGAATAGTTAATAATGGAAATATTTTTTTCTCGGAAAAGTATAATCTATCGGATATTTATTAAGAATAGTGTCTTTTTAGATATGTTCAGTCTCTTGGATATTTATTGAGAAAAGGAAAAGAATGTTTTGGGACATGCCTAATTTTACCTAGATATTTAATAACAATGGTAAGATTGTCTTCTCGGATACGTCCTATCTCTTAGGTGCTTACAAACTCTGAAAAGAGTTGACTTTCTGGACATGTCCAATCATCCACTTGGGAGAATTGGATTCATGCATAAGAGACATTTTATATTTTCTTTCATATTTTCTCTAAATAAACGAGATTTTACTAAACATATCTAATCATAATTGGTGTTTGTGGATAGGTTTTCTGAACACGACAATTTTATTTTGATCAAATATTGATACCACGACCATTCCGGTGATAGACAAATGTTAACCCCCAAAAGACTATCTTATCCTTACATCTAAGAAGGCAAACATTATATATCGTTATATTTAAATTTTGCACTCGTAGATGCTACAACAGGTAAAAATCGGTGGAAGAGTATTAGGACAGTGCTTTTCCGATTATAAAGTTCCGGGTTCAATCCCAACCACCATTGAGCAACGGGAGGTGAGTGTTGCTTTCTTTATGGACTCCAGTCGAGTTGAGTGCTTCGATGTTTTTTGGGTTTTCTTCCCTGCAACACGTGAATATGACCCACTATCTTTAAAAAGTTTCCCTGACAACAAGCATCTGCGCAACAGACATTAAAATGACACGAAAAAAAGTTTTAGGCCATTAGGAGGTCCACAACGGGGAGTCAAAGTTTAGGAAAAATTGCACTTAATCAATTGCACGTCTGTAAAGTATTTGCGAGAAGACATTTATCGATAAAATATCATATTCACGTGTAACAAGGGGGAAACCTGGAAAAATCTCGCGCATCTATCCCACAGAACGTACGCCCGAGATGGTTAGCGCTCTTGCCTTCGGTTCAACAGTTCGTGGGTTCAAATACCACCTTGGGCATGGATGTTTGTAGTGCTTCGGAATCCACTTTAAGCCGTAAGTCCCGGTCTAATTAGTCCTCGTGAGCAAAAGATGACCGTTGAGCGACAAACAACAGAACTTACATGCAGAAGGACAAAACGTAACATATATATATGCATTATTCAACAGTAGATGGGATTGAAGCCTGAACCTCCTGTACCGAAGAGCGTTGTCCTACCATTAGACCATAAAAAGTTCAAGAGTTCCAATTAACAAATTTAGTTAATTTGAGATTATTCTTTTTATCATATTTTTAAAGTTAATTTTATTATATGCAATATTTTTTAATTTTATCATTTATACTTGTTAAAAATAATCGTTAATAATACTTGCTTAAAAAACTTGTAAAAATCAAGTGATCAAGTGTCCTATCCATTTCAGTCTTTGGATTGAAATAAATTTTATTATGTCTGGCTCTTTGTATAGTTGATAAAGCTCCGAATTTGTTCTTCTTCTCCATGGTTCTTTACATTTTACACTTTCCAAAATACTTCGCAGTATCTTTCTTTCAAATGCAGCAAGGATTCTTTATCACTTTGGGTCATGTCCCACGATTCAGCAGCAAATGTGGCTATGGGCCTTTTCAAAATTTTATAGAGTAGTAAGTTTGCTTTCCTGTTAATCAGACTAGATTTTAAGAATATGTGTATTTCATGAAGTCCAGTGGTTAAGTGGTAGCGCTTCAAGCTCCCAAGGCATAGGTCCGAGATTTGATCCTCGAGTTGGGCACGGCCGACTCAGTCTTTCATCCCTTTAGTGGGTTGATAAACTGAGTATCAAGCATGCTTGGGAACTAAACACTGGGGGTTTCGTGTTAGGCTGACAGAGACATATGCTTCTCACTCCTGGGCCCTCGATCAGGAAAACAGAGATGAGCACTGTAGGCCTTGGGCCACAAGGGCTCTCGTGCAACAGAGTTTAGTTTTAGTTAGTGTATTCCTTAGAAACTTTTATTACCAGCAATAACTCTAACGTATTTCTGGTCGTGTTGTTGTTGTAAAAGCATGATTCCCTGTACCTAGGCCTGAGTTGGGCTCTACTAGTTATATAGAAGCATCTGGATTAATTCTTCCTGATATTGATGCAGAGACCAAGCAGAAGACCCCCAATACTTGACCTACTACCCCCAGAGGTATCATTTCGCTTGGAGGACATTGTGGCAACGCCCAGTTTTAACCTGTTCCAGTCGCCTTTAGCGAACACGATGAATGTTCGGTTAAGCGGTATGAGAACGACGGTCTAATCTGTCTGACCACCGCGGTCTCCACGTATTTCTGATGTTGCATTATTTACTTTATTCAACTCAGGCCCCAGATAGACAACAAAAAAAAAAAAAAAAAAAAAACTGTGAACTACTTAAAGTTTTTTGTAGTCTCCTACTTCAAGTTATGCGTCCTCGAAAATTTATCGAAATTAGTCTAGTTAATTTTTAAAGAGTGTGAAAAAACTTTCGGTGGAAGGAAGCATTAGATTAAAATTAATCAATAAAATATCATCTAGATGTTTATAAATTTATATATTTTGTGATGACATTTAATGAATTTAACTGTTTCGATAAACATCTATAAATTGCAAATATACGAACTAAATTTAGTGCCCATTTGTATACCATTAGTTTGTTTGAACATCTGGTTAATAAACAATTGGATAAACTTTAAAGTGCCTGTATGTTTTCATTAATTAAACAGCTGAAATTACCAATGTTAAAAATATGGGTGATTTCGTTAATATCATAAAGAGACAAAATGGGAAAATGGTATAGAAATTTTCAAAATCAAAGATACATATTTGAAGTTTGTTATGTTATAAAGATTTTAATGTATTGAACATTTTAAGCTATTTTTAATCACCTAGAATTTTTGATTAATACCATTTTTAATACATCTTAAACTCATTTTTTAACAGATTTTCAAAAATGTTATTAAAATATTAGAAAATATGAATATTTATCAAAAATATTTATTCAGAGATTTTCAAAGATATTATAAAATATTATTAAAATAAAAAAAATAGACTTTGAAAAGTATTTAAAGTCACACAAAAAAGATTTTAAAGCTCTTTATATTATTGAGATTTTAATATTCAAAGTCCCCAAGCTATTTTTAACTGTCCGGAATTCTTGTGATTAATATAATTTTTAATACATTTTAAATTCATTTCTTAGCAAATTTTTTAAAAAAAATAACCAAGTTAGTATCTGTAGCGTATGAATCTAAACAAATAATTACATAATTTCATGTTGATTTGGTATATTAATTTTAATTTTATAAATAGATGATTTCATAACAAATATACATACAACAGTTACAATAGATAAAACGTCCTTTGTACAATCTCACTTAGAAATCTCAACTCCTTTAGAAACCAAAAGAAGGAGCTTTCTTTTTTTCCCCCCTTTCTGTGGGGAACACTTCCTATATGAGAGTTTGACATGATATTCCTTTTCTACAACAAATTTTATTTTTATAAACAACGCTTTATTTTATTTTTATTAGCTTGAATATATATGTATATTGATGCATACAAAATTACATTTTGTGTAAATCAGCTTTACGGCAGGTCAACGACCGCTAACGGTAAATTGGGCGCCGATATCAATAATAATTATAAATTCTCAGATGAAATTCAATAATTTAATGGCTAACTATATTTCTATTTTTATAAATGCCATTAAAATAACAAGTTATAATTAGTAACTTTTTTTTCTATTTGACAATAAACCCATCGACTTTCAGCCTACCGCATACTAAAACGTCACAATCTTTCAGTTAGTTGCTTAAAATCATCTGATAGCCTTTTCTTCTGTGAACAAAAATTTGCATTGGTTTTCTTCGATACAATGATTTAGGACTACCATTTTTTTTTCTTTACTGCCTATCTCGTCTTTATATCTTGAGGCCTACCTCCACACCCATATCAAGACTCTACATCTAGTCAAGAATACAGTTTACGACTGAGCTTTCAGCACTTGCGTAACACCGATACTAGGTACCACATCGCTTCAGATATCCTTTTAATTCTCGTTAGAAAATTTTTCTTCGTTATCATTTCAGCACATCGTTTGACCCCATCCGGGCAGTCGTAGGTGTGGCTACAGACCCCCCAAGTTGCCGATCGCAGAGGTCGAAAATTAGCGACGACTTAGGGACTCGTCCGAAAAAGACACGAGCGTTCAGGTCTCTGACATCCATTCAAAGGAATGTTTTGTTTAACTAATTATGCATTCTGAGGGTTGAGTGGCAGCGTTAGTTTCTTGATGGATGGCCTTCGAGTTGAGTTGTGATGTATTGACGTACCTGGGAGAATATCGCTTGATCGAAGGATGTTCGGCGGGTGATAACTCCAGTTCAGTCTTTGACGTTTGCATAATGAAGATGAGGATTCTTTTTTTCGATCATTTGAGATGACAGTCAATTAGGTGGCAGATGTGAAACGTCACCAACCTCTGTTCTTTTTCCGCGAAGAGCGGTTAAGCGTAATCAGATTTGTAATTTGTTGATGAGTTCTGTTCTTGATAAGTCATTTTTCAGATAAATACAGATGTCTGTGTTTGTCTACAAGGAATTTATATTCGACCGATGGTAAGAATGCTGTTTGAGCGTCATATTTTTCTAGAAAAGTATTTTATCCTATCTGCTTATTTCCTTTTTTAAAATTTTTTAATGTGTGAAAAAGTTGATAAATGTTGTCACTAAATGACATGTTGTGACAGATGTCATCTAAGAAGCGAATGATAATTTCTAGACTTTCTGTTTCTCTCATATAGTTTCCTTTGCCATTCTGATCTTCATTTCAACTATTCGTGAGTTCAATTCCCATCTATAGCGTGGATGTTTGTAATGGTTGCATTTCAACTATTCGTGAGTTCAATTCCCATCTATAGCGTGGATGTTTGTAATGGTTGCATTTCAACTATTCGTGAGTTCAATTCCCATCTATAGCGTGGATGTTTGTAATGGTTGCATGAGAGTAAACTCGTCTCAACCTCATCCTCCAAACCCTCGCCAGCAAAACGAGTAGAGAATCTTACCAATGAGAGATGTGTGACTGCATGCCACGGAGTGCTTAATTGAGATTAATAAAACTTCTGGTGGTGTCCCAGCATCCCCGACGTGGCTGGATAAAAAATCATCTTTTTTTGTCAGGGAATCTTGAATCCATCTACAGTAAGTTCCCTAAAGGTTTGCTCCGAGACTTGCACTTGTGCATTTATATTTATTTGTAACATTCCATTTACAGTTGCATGTCCATGCTGGTGCCGAAGTGAGAACTTTGGACGAGTGATGGAGGAGATATTGCGAGAAAGAAAGGAAACTATTTTTCTGACTCTCTCTTTCTCCTATTTTTATGTGTGGTCTAAAATTCTACTGCATTTGTAGGGAGGCTCTAAGTGTTGATTCAATTAGCTCTCTAATGTAAGAAAAAAAAGCCTGTTGAGCAATAGAGAAAACGAATACAATCTTCCAACCATGGAAAGTCAAAAAAGACTCCATTCCATTTGAAAACAGGACATCGGATTATGACGATTTGATCTCAGATAAGAATGGTCTGTCATCCTATAAAATATATGGTCGCATTGCTGGTTTGTGTGTCACAACGGCTATTTTCTGCGCACGAGGGTTAATTAGACTCAGACCTATGGTATAAAATGAAATCCTAGCTATTACAAATATCTAAGCCCAAGCTGGGATTCGAACCCACGAACTGTTGAACCGAAGGTAAGAGCGCTAACCATTGTGCTACCAGTTCGGCAATTGCATGATTGGAGAAGGTGTTGTTCTAACAAAATATCAGATAATCAGGCATAAATAGGAAGGCTGAAAAACATTTGAAACAGTGAAGAACGTCACAAATTTTTAAAAAAAACGCAATTTACAACAAACTCTGCATCTTTAATGACCTCAATTAAAATTATCGGCAAATAATTTATTTTTCGCATTAAAATTACAATTTGAGGAAAAATATAGATATATATATAATAAGAGCATAAAAACATGAAATTTAAATTTCTACTATTAAATATTATTTCTTTTTTTTTTTCAAAATCATTAATCAGCCAATCGAAATACCAACAACCTAATCAAACACCAACAATTAGTTTGGTTAATTTTTCTACTGACAGACTGTATTTTAATGAAATAAAAATAAGTGTGTGTATGAGTAACTGCTAATCATAAATCTGAAAATTCACTAAAGCTATATGTGACTGCTGACAGGAAACACTGCTACGAAAGGGAGTTCAATGAATGTCATTATGCGAACCATTTGAATGCACTAAAGAAAGACATATCATTTTTTACTTTAGGGAGTCGTAATCCAGTGACATGTCCTTATATTGTATTCCGAATGTATAAGCCAGTTTGTAGTGTTACGCCAAAGTCAAACCGTGCCGATGAGATGAGATGAGATGAGTAATGTCTATAATTAGCATTTCGAAATCAATATTTAATATGAGGCATGTGCAATACGCATTTAAAAGCCAAATTTTAAACAGATATACAAATTCATAATTAAAACTGGACTACTGTATTTTATATGTAGAATTTGAAAGAAAGGTGCACATTTAAGAAGTATTAGACTAATACCAGGAATTGCCTGACCTAAAAAGAAAGTCGGCGTCAAATTTTTGTTTCCCTTTACCTAGTTTTGAAATGGGCTCCACTAATCATATAAAATCAGCCTGGTGGAGTCTTCGTGATTTTAAAGCAGGAATCAAGCAGAAGTCCCTCAATACTTAGCCTGCCACCCCTAGAGGTATCATTTCGCTTGAAGGACATTGCGACCACATCCAGTTTAAAGTGCCCCAGCCGCTATTAATGAACACAAAGTATCTTCATTTAAAACGGGATTCGAACTCACTACCTTCTGATAATGAGAATGGCGCTCTAAGTCACCAGGCTAACAAGGTCTTATCAAATAGTTAGTTGTTGCACCAGCATGCTTCCCTGTAACTAGCTCTGAGTTGGGCTCTTCGAGTTAGGTAGCAGTAGCCTAATAAAGTTTTCGTGATTTTGAGGCAGGGACCAAGCAGAAGACCTCCAAATACTTGGCTTGTAACCCCAAAGGCATCATTTCACTTGGAAGACATTGCGACCACACCCTTCAAATTGTTATCGGAAGCCAGCGTGTTCCTTCCTCAACGCGATATGATAAATCCATAGTCTGGCCAATGTGGAATCAGAGAAACAAATTCAACCTCTACACTGCTTCAGGACTACTATATGTCCCAATAAAGAGAGAATCGATCTATCAAAACAGCAGTACCAAGTAAAGTATGTGTTAGCCCATTTCTCCTTAAACTTTCACATCATGCTAACAAAAAGAGTTTGGGATGTACAAACATTTAACATGTTTAGATTAGACAAACATTTTACATGTCTGTATTCAACTATGAAATTACAATGTTGTAATATGTGACAAACGTATTGCTCTCGTTATATTACAAGCATGAGTGGAACGCTTTCTCTCATCACACCATAGATTGTTGTATTTTGGACCTTGCACCATAAAACTCAGTCAGCCATCCATTATCAAGTTATCGTGGCGCCAATGTATTCAATCAATTGGTAATGTTTTACCTTCGTCCATTGTAACTTTATTTTTTCTGTGAGAACGAAATTGGTAACTTAATGTTTATCATTCAAGCATTTAGTTTATAATATTGTGAATTAAACTTTTTTATGATTTCAAATCCTACTTTCTGTGTGTATGCTCATTGTGGTTTAGAATATAATTTAAGCAGTGGTTCACGATTGAATATTTCACATGAAGAAAAGAGGATTGTGATATGGATATTGCTGAATCATTGATGTTCAGGACTATCTTCTTCAAGACCGATTTAAGTTTATATTCTAACAAGAACATACATCACCCAGTATTAACTTAGACAGCTTGCTCTGGAAACTAGGGATAAAATCCCTTGTGCTGCATTACAGATCTATACTGACAGCAGCATGAGTGAAGGCGCTATTTCGGGTTGTGGATTTTCTGTTACAAAGGAGAGCGGCATTGGATTCTGGGCAAGGAACCCCGTCAATTGCTTGTTGTTCCGTACAGAACTAATTGGTATTAAGGAGTCTTTGTAATTTTGCATAACTGAGAGTATTTGTGCTGACATTTAGATTTTGAGTGATAGTCGTAGATACATTCAGCATTCATCTGAATGGTGGAGGCATGGGGACCGAACGACTAAGAGCATTGTCAGGCTTTTGAATTGCTTGATTGCCGATGTTAAGATAACCATTTAGTGTGTTCCATCACATGTGGGTGTATACGGTAATGAATGATGGTCTGACCAAAGAGGTCAGCCGTAAGGGTACTGCTCATAGTGGCTGCCTTACTTTTTCAGAGCTCGCCACCAAGGTCAGGCAAGATGTCTGTTCTTTTTTGGAGGAGACCCTCCGTGCATAAATGGTATGTGGAAAATCGCTTTGGTGCTGTTCCAATTGAGATGGCAATAGAAGCGATGAGTTTCGAAGAAGTTGCACACTTCTTCGAAACTCTTGCGAGATTTCGAAGAATTGTGCAACTTCATGTGAAGGGCTATAAAGTTTATCCCCAGTGTCCAAAATGAAATGCGACTCAAGCTGCTCCTGTCCCCATTTTGGCCTGCATTGGTTTAAATAAATGCCAGTTATTCTAGAGCTCTGAGGCTGTGCTCCATTGTTTGAAGGCGTTCGAATTCATGGGCAGTGTTTAATGTTGCTGTCAGCCAAGAGGGATAAACCACAGCAACAATGCATGAAGAAAAATGACAGTTATGGTGTGAGTTTAATAAAAAAAGAAGTCCGGAAAGAGATCTTTAAAAAATACAAAAATGTAATTTGAATAGAATAGTGGTAACTTTCTGAAATTACCAAATTTACACATGGCATTATATTTTTTAAGCCCCATACTTATAAATTTCAGTTAAAATTACTACTAGGAATATTACTGGAGTCACTTAAGTATTATTTTTCGACGGAGAACTTTTAAAAGGCTAAAGGGTGGATAATCTCGTTCGAAGACAACCCATTTATTAAAAGCATATCTGAAAGTGTTCTTCCAATCATGGCAACAGGGTCAGATATAGGATACGATTATTAAGATGATTGGACAAAGTCATCTAAAAGTCACAACAGCTTTGGAAGATTACTATGACTATGATCACTATGAAGCTTAGAATTCATAGCGCCTTAGAAATATATGATTACTGTACAGCTGTCTCTATCTATATCACTACTGTATCCAGAACAATGATACCGAGTAGAACAATGTCCAAATGGGGAGCTGACCGGGAACATTTACACAGGTAAAGTCAAAATATCTATGGAATGTGTTCTCCACAGATAGTTTTCACATGAGGACTCATGTATCTCGGAATCTGGAATATCATTTTTAAACAGTTATCTTTAGTGACGAATCGAGACTCATCATATAGTATATCTAGAGGAAGTTTTCTTCTGGTTGTTTTTATTCAGTAAATGTCAAAGAAATCGATTCTTCTTGTGTCAGAAGCATTCTTGTATAGCAAGGAAAAAACTTCGATAGGTGTAGATCATTCAATATCTTCTCTGTTGGTATTGTGATAAGATTGGTATTTTCAAACCCTTCAAGTGTCTTTTTGGAGAAATATGAGCAACAAATTCGATTTTATGGATGATTATGCCTGATACGTACAGCAACACATGTAAATCATTATTTAGAAGAAAAAAGCATTCAGCCATATAATGAGGCCAATAAGTCTTTAAATTTCAGTGTCATTCCACACTTGTGGAATAACGCAGTAGCCATATTTATAGACTCTTACCTCACTCTTTTAAGAAGCCACTCATCGGACTTCGAATCCTAATGTCCACAGCTGCAAGATTAAGGAGCCATCACGTTAAGGACATGAGGATACATCCTGATGAAACCAGATCCTACGCCCCGTGTAAAAATTGCACAAATGTCCAACCACTCACACCAAAACACACTTTCGAGTTCCAATCTTTCTGTCCTAGAGCACGAAAGTTCGGTTTGATGCCATTTATGTACCAACTACAAGATATTCTCTATTGGCAAGACGCTTCAAGCTTTGCGGGAATAGTTGTTGCCACTTTCAAGTTATTTTCAATGTCACTTGTCAAGTTGTTTTTACTTTTTTTTCTTTTGCTAGATCTATGGATATAATAACTACAAGAGTTAGTGGAATGCTCTAAGAATAACGGCCTCTTATCGATAATGATCTTTAAGGCTTTAAAATCGGTGGTTTGGAAGAATGGGGGTGTACTTATCAACAACATGAGAGCTGTGCAAAGTGGTTGTACTCTCGTTAGATGAAGCAATAAAGAGTGCAATGAAGAATCAATGAAAGATACACTATGACCTACCCTATTTTGAGCATTTTCGCTCAGGTTTATTCATCTATCAAGATTAAACTCCTGGGAGAACTTTTAAATGAATTTTTCTGTTTGAGAGGATAACCAAATTGCAAATTTAAAACAAAACTTTCATACATTTGACTTTTTTTTTTTTTTTTTTTTTTTTTTTTTTAAATTTCTTCTTTTTAACATTTGCAACCATTATTCCAGACACTATAGTTTCCAATTTTCATTCAATGCAAATATTTTAAATCATGCTAGCTCCTTTAATTTCCATTATTTTCAAAATTTAAATTTTTGATTAAAATTTATAAAATATATTTTTTAATATTGTTTTAGTTGCTAACGTAAAAATATGGGAATGATTAAAATATGTTAATAATCAAGTCGCGAACCGCATTTAGAAATTTTTAGAACCAGATCACCTTCTGCATTTTAAAGTATCAGGTAAAGGAAAACTTACTCGAACTGAGCCATGCTTTGTTCTCGTGTTTTTTTTTTCTTTGTTCTCAGTGAGGGGTCGTCGCCAGTGTCGTCTGTTCGTGTCTTCCGACACAGAGAACCGACTTTTACGTGTCAACAGGGCGTTGTTACTCGCTGAATTACATTCTCTTTTCTGTTACGCTTGTTAAAAGAAAACTGGTTTCACAAATTAAAATAATTTTAAATAAAAAAAGGTTTATTTTTATTTTGCTTCCATAGAGTACACACTTAAGAATAATGGTAATGTGTTTGAATATTAAACCGCCTAAATTTCTAACGAATGTTTTGTTCGTCGCTCTACAATCATTTTCTGTGAAAGAGGGATAACTGGGCAGGCATCCATGATTTATAGAAGAATCTAACGTCTACCAACGTTAATCGAAAGAAGAATTGAGTTGAAAAAAAAATATTGAACTAAAATCCAGTGCGATAACCGTTCATTTGCCAATTCAACCCCACGAATAATAGAAAAGAATAAAATTATACCATGAACTTGAGCTTCAGTGGTTTAGTAGCTTCCCACCCCAGCCTGATAAGACCTGCAAAGGAATGCATCATATGCCAAGGGGAAGTTGTGGGAGGGTGCCACTTTTCTTTCACTTTATGGGTTATTAAAACTCTAAATTTGTCTACCTTAGAATACATCATAAAAGAGCCAAACTAATTCATTATGGCACTGTAATCTACAGATTTGGTGCATTTGACTCAGCTACTGATATGTAGAACTAAGCTTTTCTCATTTACAAAAAAGATTTTAGGCCAAAATGCAATCTTAGATGTGGAGATATTACTAGCTTTTTAAGTGGGAAAATAGTTTCTATTCTAAAATATTTCCATATAGACTATGTTATCTATAATGATCAAATTGCAGATAGCATTGTATTATACAGAATGATAAGAAACAAATAGTATTTATTTTAGAGAAGGAGGAAAAATGCCATTCCTTGCTATATCAAAGGCTGGTTCAAAGCATACATAATATCTTCACCCCACACACTAGCAAACTATAAAACTAAATTATAGTAACATCACATCGGCAGGGTTGCTGAAGATCTGAGGGTTGGGGACCTGTCCATGTTAATCTATGACGTCCAAAATCCTTCCGTTGTTGTGCCATGGGTGTGAAGAAGTAGGGCGCCAGCTCAGGTGAGACCTCATCACCTGATCGTCGCTTAGTGATAGACGCTTATTCTAAACCAGTTAACTTTATGATACAATCCAAGGTTCGCCTACATAGCTATGTAGGCATGTACTATGAACTAAAAATGTTATCGGTTAGTTGTTAATTTTTTTTTTAAAGGAAAAATTGTGCTTGGTCTTGCATTTTAGCGTTTTATAGTCTTACACTAGCGTAATGAGATCAAGTTGCAAATGGAAACTCAATTATCATTCAAACTTGTATATGTAGAGCCCAAGATAAAAATGGTTGGTTGGTTGGTTTTTATGGCGCAAGGTCCAGATAAGGAAAAGCTGCGCCAATCACAAGATATTATACACCAGTTTTTTTCACCCATTAAAAGTATAAAATGGAAATATAGTTAAAATGTACATTAAAAGTATAAAATAGAAATATAGTTAAAATGTATATTAAAAGTCTGTAAACATACAATATATATACATGTATAAAATTAAAACCTTGAAATTCAAATAAAATATATCTAAATCAGATAAAATTCATAAATCCTATGTCTTTTAAAAACGCAAACAGATTGCGATGGGGTGGTTCCCCAAGCAAGTCTTCTAATGTTAAAATATTACTATTAAAATATCTAAAACGCTTGATGGTTAGAATCTGGGCACACAATTAAAATATGATATACTGTGAATGGCTCATCACACTTTTCACACCATGGTTGGAGATCACTCAAGATCAAATGCTTGTGGGTGAAACGCGTGTGACCAATTCGAAGGCGAGTCAGTCTGACATCTGCGCTTCGTGAAGATAAAACAGATAATGGAGTGATGTGTGAAAATATGGAATGAAGTTTGTTGCTGACTTGCAGGTTCCACGATTCCTGCCAAAGAGAATATATGAAATGTTTGAATCCTTTTCTCATGTCCATTGAATGTATTGAAGGCAAATTGGAAGTAGCTGCAGATTTAGCAGCAGCATCATTGCCATCTATTCTCATTGCCATCTATTCCTATGTGGCTTGGTACCCAACAAAACAGTATCTTAAATCCCTTGTTAGTAACAGAATCAATTAATTTGAATATCTTAGACACAACTGGATGGCAACTATAGTTGTTATTCCTCAAAGCTTCTAACACAATCATACTGACAGTGTACACACAGAATTTGCGTTCATTTTTAGTTGTTACCAACTGAAGGGCTCGGTATATAGCCGTAGCCTCAGCAGTGAAGATGGAGCAGGATTTGTGAAGGCTATAACTGTAGGAAGTATCATCAAGATAAACTCCACAACCAACTGATCCTGGACATTTGGATCCATCCGTAAATACTGGAATGTACATAGAGTACTGACAGCGATGGAATGAATAAAACTGTTGAAGAATAGAAGAATTTGTGTCTGATTTTTTATTTCTACCAAAGGGATTTAGCACAATAATGTGTGGATTATATCAAGGTGAATGTGCGTAAAGGTCGGTAGACTCGATTCGGACATCACATAGGTCAGAAAGCAAAATAATAGATTTAATACGAGAGAGAAAAGGTTGAATGCTTGATGGTCTAGCATTATATAATCTCTTAAGCGCAGCACTTGGAATCGTGGAACGTAAGGGATGATGAGGAGTGGATATGATTTTAGAATAATAATTAAGAGACAGCTGTATCCGCCGCAGGTCTAATGGTAATTGTTAGCAGATTACATATAGACTCTGGACGGTTGATGTACGAAATGTTCCACAGCAAATTCTTAAAGCAGAGTGGTGGACGGTATCCAATCTACGTAAAATGGAAGATCTAGCCGACCCATAAGCAACACAACCATAGTCAATTCGAGATAAAATGATTGATTGATAAATTCGGAGTAATAAAGTGCGATCTGCACCCCAAAATGTATTAGACAACACCTTGAGGATTTTGAGCAATCGCTCGCACTTCTTCCGCAGATATAAAGTATGCGGAAGGAAAGTTAACTTCTTATCGAAAATTACCCCGAGGAATTTTATCTCGTTGACCACAGGAATAGGTCTATTGCTTATGTGAAGCACAGGATCGGGATGAAGACTAGTTTTCCTACAGAAATGGACACAGTGACTCTTACTAGGAGATATACTAAGACCATTTCGTTCACACCAAGTAGTTAGATTGTTTACAGCTGTTTGCAATTGTCTCTCAATTATATTCATGTTTGAACCCTGATATGAAATTTGTAAGTCATCAACATATAAATTGCTATGAATAGAAGATGGTATCTGATGAAGTATGTTATTGATGGAAAGGTTAAAAAGGGTTACGCTTAAAACGCTACCTTGAGGGACACCCTCAGCTTGAGTAAAGGTATTGGAAATTGTAGTTCCAACACGTACTTTAAAAAGCCTAGTGGCCAGGAAATTCTTTATAAACATTGGAAGATTACCCTTAAATACAAGATTATGCATATTACGGAGAACGCCATAACGCCACGTACGATCGTATGCTTTCTCAATATCGAAGAAGATTGCAACAAGATGGTTTCTCCTCACGAAAGCATTTCGAATTTGGGATTCCGGATCTACTATGTTGTCAATAGTGGATCGTCCACTTCGAAATCCGCTTTGGTGAAGGTGTATGCAATTATTCTTCTCTAAGATGTAAATGAGTCTAGCATTCACCATACGCTCAAATGTTTTGCACAAGCAACTCGTGAGAGCTATTGGACGATAACTCAGAGGGTCAGATGAATCTTTTCCAGGCTTCAATATTGGAATCACTATCGCTTCTCTCCATAATGTAGGATAAGCATGCTCAGTCCAGATTCTATTAAACAATGAAAGTATGTTTAATAAAGAATCATGATTTAAGTGACGGAGCATTTGATAGGAGATTCCATCTTGTCCTGGGCTGGTGTCGTTTGCTTTAGATAATGCAGTCTTCAATTCTGACAATTCAAAATCACAATTATAGGGTAGATTATGTCGATCATGAAAGCTTAGAGGTGTCCGCTTAGCGATACTTTTAATCCTCAGAAAAGTAGGATTTATGAATCAGAGCTGGAAACACTAGCAAAGGTTTCACCGATGACATTAGCAATATCTACCGCTGAGGAATGTATTGCAGCTCCAGTTTTTAATACAGAAATGGAATAATCCTGATAAATACCATTGGCTGATTTAACTTTCCTCCATAATTGTTTACTTGTTGTCGAGGAATTGATTGACGACACGTAGCGAATCCAAGATTCTCTTTGACTCTGACGTCTAACTCTTCGAGCTTGAGCTTTGGCTTTTTTTAAAAGCAACAAGATTCTCCGTAGTAGGGTATCTTCGGAATATATTCCATTGCTTCCTTTGTTTCTTATAGGAGAGTTGGCATGTTTCATTCCACCAAGGTTTCCTGTGTTTATGTGGAATGATGGAATTTTAGGGATAGTAACATCCGCAGCTCGGATTATTGTGTCGGTGACATATTTAACGGCATCATCTATCATATCTGTCTTATCTCTTGTCTCACTGATCACAGCCAATTGCGTGAAAAGTGTCCAATCGGCTCGACTGTACGCATAATTAGGTGGGTTGTGACACACACTATTATTTCCAGCCTGAGACACGATTAGAGGGAAATGATCACTGTTGTAAAGGTCATTTCCAACTTCAAAATTCAGCAATGGCAAGAGTGATGGAGAACATATAGCTAAGTCCACAGAGTGAAATGTCCGTGTAAGTTCTTAAAAATAAGTTTTCTCGTTGGTTAGAAGTTGTTGGTTTTCTCGTTAGAAGACAGAGGCTATGGTCAGAAATGAACTGCTCTATCTGTCGACCACGAGAATTCGTATTATCACTACCCCACAGAAAATTATGACTGTTAAAATCACCGAGCAATAAAAATGGAATTGGGAGTTGATCAACTAAGTCATTCAGTTCCTCTGCTTGGATGACATCATTCGGTGGTAAGTAAAGGCTACATACCGTTATTAGACATGCGGTGTGAATTCTCACAGCCACTGCTTGGAATGTAGTTCTTTACTGATGTTCTGTACTGGGGTAATTGTTTGATGTAATTATACAAACACCATCAGACACAGCAACATCACCACCATAATCATTTCTAAAGCATTGAAACCCACGCATTTTGGTAACAACAGTGGGCTTTAGGAATGTCTCCTGGAGAGCCACACATGCCGGGTTAAAGCAAGAGATAATGGATTTGATGTCATCAATGCGAGACCGAAAACCACGATAATTCCAGGAAACAAAAGAAGTCACGAATGGAATATATTCTAACCTTTCTCACTGTTACTCATCATCATCTCTGATGGATCTTCAGAATTGAAGTCATCATCCGATGGATGCAGTTTCACAGTGTCTACATCCAAACACAGAAGAGCTTTTATTTTGTTGTTAAGGAAGACTTTCGAATGCCTTCCTTATCCAATTTTAATTTCCTCGCCTTTAAGGCTTTTGATTTTGCCAAAGCTGATTTGGCTATTACAGGTGTTGATGTTTAAACTGTTTTTTGCTTTGAAAGCAAGCCAATTGTAGAAGCGGCATTTGTATCTGTTTGGGTGCTGCAGGATCGTTACTTTTTTTGCCATAGCTGCGTAACTAACACCAGGAGTTGGAGTGCGGGAACTAACTATGCGACGAGCTTCTATATAGGAAACATTGTTCTTGATTTTATAAGTGACCATTTCCTTTTCCTGTTGCCAAATGGGACAAGATCTAGAATAAAAGGTGTGGTCGCCTTTAAAGTTGACACACACTTCTTTGGCTTTTCAGGTAGTACTATCATGGTCGTCAACTTGAGAACAACAGGCGCAAGTAGGTTTCCCTCTGCAAGCCATTTTAGAATGTCCATAACGTTGGCACTGGAAACATCTGAGAGGATTCGGGATATACGGTCGCACTGAACATCGCATGTAAGCCACATTGATGTATTGTGGCCAGTCTGGCGTTGCAAAAGTCAAAATAAGGTGTTTGGTATTTAAGATAATACCATCCCTTTTGATTGTTATCCTTTTCACGGCGCAGACTTTTTGGCTTTTTAAGTTGTTTAGAATTTCATCAGTGGACGTATGATATAAATCCTCTGCAGAAATTACTCCCTGCACAAAATTCAGTTTGACATGAGGCTCTACTGTGACATATAAGTCATCAAGTGATTTGCTCTACATATAAGACATCATGCTCTGAATCATTGTAGCCTGTTTTTCAGAATTTGCCTCAATCAGTAAATTACCCGTTCTTAATTTTTTGACTGATTTCACAACACCCAAATAAGAAACCAATCACTTTTCAATCAGAAAAGGAGAAACATATTCAAATGATCCTCCATTTCTTTTAATAATGAAGAACTTAGCTTCACACATTGGCATTTGTTGCTCCCGAGAGAGTGAGGAGAAAGTAGTTTTATTCATATGGAGTGGGATAAAATTCAGGGACTAGACGGCACCACCCACCACGGAAGCCCTACGAGGGGATACAGGTTAACTGTACCAGTGCTAGCCAGTCCCTATACGTTCACGGTACATCTCTGAAGTGGACTCCACCCATAACGAGTCACCCAATAGATGTACCGATCGCTTGATCCATAAAGCCGATTGATGTGATGAGGACCACAACACTCCTCCCGTTTACCTGAAGCAGAGGCCAAAGCAATGTATTGGTGTCAGGAGGCCTCAATTACCAGGATCCTCCTTTTCAGGGACACGGGTTTCCACGCACGGCAAACACGTGGGTGATTTAGTCCTCAAGAGTAGCTAATAGCAACAGAGCGGCGAAAGCTACTCAAGGGAAGCCCTCAGCCTCTTATGAGGCAACCACACTGAGGGAGAAGAGGAAGAAAAAGCTGAAGAGTAGAGGAGAGAGAAAAGTAAAGAAAAGGACAGATCACTAGGGTACCTCGGGATTGTGACACCCGTGTTTACCTAAAGAAGGTAAACCCCCTGAGGGGGATAAAAATGGAACTGCATACGAGAAATGGGTATCTGCAATTCAGCGTTCCACCCCAAATTGTAGTTACTATGAAATTAGACTTTATTTGAAAAATGTGACAATAAACCAAAAAAAAAAAAAAGTCTCATTCAATCTATCCTCAACAAACATTCCCTGCAATAATCAAGAAAAAAAATCTTTTTAAATTACAACAGCATTTAAATACCAACTGAGCTTGAAAACTATGTAGGTAATATTTTCACAGTACGGACCCTGGAATTAGTAAGGATTAGGGGCAGGGTGGTCTGGTTTTGAAAGGAACCTCGGTTCTCATAGTCGGAAAACAGTGAGTTCGATTCCCGACTTCATAGTTTGAGTTCGATTCTCAGCAGTAGCATACACAATCTCTCTCATTCCGAGTGCCTCTATCAAGAACGTTTGTTACTCCCTGTGAAGGAAAATATTTTTATTTTATAGTAAACTAAAATCCAATCTCAACAGAGAAAGTTTTATTACGTCAAAACTCATTAAGAGCAGAATTATTTTATTTACAGGTAAAAACATTCTTTTTTCAATTTGATCTCTTAAAATACTGATTATTATATTATTCAAAAAATGATTTTAACGCAAAATAATTGCTAAATAGGAAAATATTTTTGTAATGTCTGATTATATTCATAAAGAATAATTTTTCACTACTTCTATAAAAACATTTTTATTTTTCCAAGAACAGCAAATATTTCTTAAAATCACTTTTACAGTAGGGGATGTGCATCTGTGGTTGACAAAAATTTCAGCAAATTCGTTTTTCTATTAACTTATTATTGCCAAAAGAAATTCAAACGATATTTGGAATTATACCATTAAATTTTCTTTTTATTTTTCATGTTTTATTAGACTACTTTTTCGTTCTTAATCCCCGTAAATTCAGAGGATAGACCCAACTAAAAGAATCGCCCCATCCAATGACTTTTTTAAAAGATTTGATACTATAATTATATAAACAAACAGGCACTTCTTTTCCATCGATAACTAATCCTCCTGTATGTGCAGTTAAAAGAAAATGGATTTTCTCAGTGAGAGTCGTGTCTTTAAAAATGGCAATACCAAATGGATAAACTATAGTTAATGTTTCCATTTGCACAAATTGTTGAAAAAGATTTGTATTATTTTACTTATATCATTAGATTTGCTAATTTTTAAAATTTTAATGGTGTTTCATGTTCGCTATTTTTGTTTTTTGTTCAATGGTCATCTTTTTTGCACACGAGGGCTAATTAGACCAAAAGTGGATTCTGAACCTCTACAAACACCCATGCCCAAGTTGGGATTCGAACCCACGAGCTATTGAATCGAAAGCAAAACTATTCAGCAGCCAGTCCAGAGCATATTATTTCATGTATTGAAATTAAAATTAATGATCTAAGCTTATATCCAAAAATTAATTCATAAAATGTGAAATAAAAACCAATTCTTAATTTATGCGTGTGTTAAACGGGCACTGATTATGGTGTCTTGCAGAATTTTTGTTATTTTTATAAAGCCCCTTCATCAAAAAAGTTCAAAGGCCACTAATTAGAGATAAGCGGCATGTAACAATTAAATCTAAGTACTGCACAGTTTATTAAATCAAAATATTTGACTTCCGAGGTTCAGTAATAATGAAACTCCTAATCAATGAGTTTCTGATTTTGATAAACTTACATTATATATCATGAAAAAGTAAAATAGACATTTTAAACCAATGTTACATTAATTTAACTAATTTACTCACTAATACATTCGTTATAATGTATACAATAAAAAGCTTAATTATTAAAATTATCTAAATTTTTAAAATTTCATGAAGAAAAGCCCCATTTATAATGAATTAAACAAATTTTTAATGTTTGATTTTTCTGTTTTCCCTTGAAACAGAAATCATGGCTTTAAAAAATATCGACGCTTTGGTTCCTTATTAATTAATATGTTCCTAATGTTCTTAAACATCTTATTTCATATATAATTGAAAATTCAATATATTAGATTATTAAAATATAGCAAATATGGAAAAAATATCAACAAAATCCTAATATTATCTAGCATGCAATTAAATTTTAGAAAAAATAAATTTTTTTACAATTGTATAAAATGTTTGTCAAAAAGTCAATATTAAATAATAGAAAGTATTAAAATGATAACAGCTTTAAATAATAGTTATTTTAAATAATAACATTAATAGCAGGTATTAAAATTTTGAAAATTAAAATTGCTTAACAAATTTTAAATAATCGAACACATTTTTGTTTAAAATTATTGCATTAAAAATCAATAATTTAAATTAAAAAATAATATGTATGTTGTTGTTGTTCTCGTGCAACTCCAATTTGCCAGCTAGGCTGGCAAATTGAGGTGCGTTGCTCCACTGTTCCAATTGAATCGGATTTAGTGTGGAGTCCGATTTCTTTCGTAAACACACATGCCATAGGGACCCATTTATAGGGTAGGTAACCAATCACACAAGGAAATGACAAAGACAGGATAGTTAGAGACAGAAAGTACATCCATTACGGGATTCAAACCCAGAACCTCCTTATCCGCCGTTAAGCACGCTGACCACAAGACAAATTGGACGGCAGGAACTTCAGTAATCAAGTGTTATTGATCTTGCTTATTATGCAATTAAATTATGTGGTGAGCAACGAAACAAATCATAATTATTTAATTACCGTAAGGTAATTAAATAATCATGATTTGTTTCGTTTTTCTTTTTCTTTAAACATGCTTTAGAAAAAAAAAGCTTTAAAAATTGTAGATACGTTTTAAAAATTAAAAGTTCTTTTAAATCACTTATTATGACTAAGTAAAATAATTATAATCTATATTTGTCATTACAATTCACATAACACAAACATAAAAATCTCATTAAGAAACTAATTGTAAAATTTTCAATTGTAAAGTTATTTTTGATTAGAAAAACAAAGTTTTAAAACAAACATTGTTTAAACCAATATCATTTCTTTAATCAAATCTCAAGTAGCAGATATTTCGATACACGCATATGATTCTATTGTTGCTCTAATAAATACGTCGCCAACTGATTTTTCATACTATCCATTTTTTTTTTTTTCAAAATGGGAGAGGGAAAACAGAACATCTATTTTCATGAAGACATAATAGAAAACTATTTTTAATGCATATTCCAGTGTTATAATCATTAATTCAAAGTCTGCATATGCCAATAATTATATATGTGAGCTTAAATATGATAATGAAGCATAGGTGCAATCACTAAACTGTAACATTTAGCACATGCAACTTATGCTAAAATATTTTTTCTCCGAAATGGTTGATGGAAGAACACGCAAGAAATGAAATTTTTATGTTATCAATTTCAGATTGCAAATTTCATAGGTTTATGGTAAATAAGGAAAATTTTGCTTTTCAAAAATAGAATGTTATTTATAAACATCACATTAGTTTAATTAAATTTTTTATTACATATTGTTTTTAAATTTTATTATCTCTTTAAAATGACCATAACATAAAAAAATCATTATTTTTTGAGATTTTAACCGACAATAATGTTTGGGAAATATTTAATATAAAATGCAACAGATAGGTTAATAACTTTCTTAAAAAAATTAACCTAACTTTTTAAAAGCGTTTAAAAATATCATTTATAGGTAAAATTTATAAATTTAAATAAAAAATATGATATGAAAGCCAATGTCTAAAAACATTGATATACACAATAATTTTCAGTTGAAGATATGTGAATTATTCTTTAAAGCATGAATACCATTTAAAAAGTTGCTGGAAAACGAGAAATAATGTATCAAGTACAAAGGATTTTTATTATTTTCACTAAAAATTGTAAAAAAAAAATAATAATTCTTAAAAGAATTTTTAGCAAAATAACTGAAAAAAAAACAGTTTAAATAAAAATTTTCTATAAATATAACGTATTATTGCAAAAATAATAGAATAAGTTTTTATTTAAAATGAAAGTTATTTATTATTTCCATCTAAAATAATACTTTATTAAATATTTAGGTATTTATAAATATGACAACAATTTAAATATTTAATAAATTAAAATAAAAATTAGCGATAATTTACTAAAATAGATTTGTTTAAATAATATTAATGTGAAATACATTACTACGTGAAAATGATTAATATATTGATTTTGTAATGATTAAAACAATTTCAGATGCATACAATCAAAATTTATTATGGAATTTGTTTAAAACAATTCTTCACATAATGAGATTGTAATTTTGATGTCTTCACATAATGAGATTGAACTTTGTATTCATAAAAAGCTTAAATATTATAAATATAAAGGAATATTTTTCAAACCATAAATTATATATATATATATATATATATATATATATATATATATATATATATATATATATATATATATATATATATATATATGTAAACGATGTTGATTGAAATTTAGGCAAGAAAAATTGGTGTACGTAAAATGAAAACAAATAAATTTTACGAATATCATCGCAAGATTAATTTTTTCAAACTTTGTTAAGTTATAAAAAAACTTATAACATAAAATAAATGAAATCATACAACAATTAACTCATTAAAAAAAAAACTATCTTTTCTTTCGCTTTCATTTTATTTATTATTACATGTATTAACTCGTGGCTTAAAGGCATGTTACAAAAGCATTAATAGCTCTAAAAAAAATGGAAAAATCAAAATAAATCTATCATTACCATAATAATGAAAGAAAAAATGGTATTTAAATTTATTTAAAGTATAACAAAAGTATTAATAATCATTAAATACAAAATGAAATAGTCAAATATATTGTTAATAGCAATGTTAGAAAAAATTTACCTGCAAACACAATGTCTTAGGTGTTAGTTTCGTTTATAGAAATAATCTGGATTGTGTTTACCTTGAATAAAACATAGCTTATTTTTAAGCTGTGTGAATTTATAAGCAAAACATTTATATAAAATCTGATAAAGCTCTTTTATCGTTAACAAATGTTATAAACTCTTGAAAAAGATCGGATTTTTCCTTGGCGAAATCATTCCACCACTCTGAAATGGCACAAAATTTAAAATTAAAATCAATATATACCATAACCCCTTCTTTCAAAACTTGATCTTTATGTCGGTCAGACAATAACAATAACTGAAAAGCGTTATTTTCGTCGATATGGCCAAAAAGAACTTTTCTGCAAGACTTTTGAAGACCTGGAACTTGGTACTTGTCGGCTGCATAGTAGACGTCCAAGGCCGTCATAAAATCGTAGTCATCATTCACCCTGGAATACATGTAGTCCACCAGATGTTTCATAGCGTCAGCTCCGACATCTTGGATATCGACGACATTCCTCGCCGACTCCGCCATGTTCTGCTGGAACATCTTCAAGAAGACTGAAGACCTGGCACAAAGAATGAACTTGTGGGCGTTTATTTTCTCGCCTTGGACATCGAGGACAACGTCTGTTAGCTCGTTATCGTCATACATCTTCAATACATCCTTACACAGTGAATTTTCCGCATACTCTTGGAGCTGGTGTTTATCCGGCGCATGTTTGATATTTTTCGTAAGTAATTCAGAAATCGTCAACTCTATAATGATTATCACGGTGTCATTGTGTGATTGGGCTATTTCTTTCAAAATATCATAATCGATGAAGCTAAGATCATATCCTTCAAATCTTGTTGTAGATTTATACATATTAGCTTCTTGGGCCATCAAGATAGCTTCATCCATTGTAAAAAGTTCATATCCTTCAAATCTTCCTGTATATTTATTGTGTGTGGGTAACGTATTAAAATCTTTAGATTCACTGTGAATGGCTGTTTCAGAGGAATCAACAACAGTCACTTGACTCTTTAGGGCAACTTTCAAATTTCTATGTGAATTCGATTCACATAATTTTATGCACACAGATCCATTTTTTATACACAGCTTAAGGAGCCACTCATGGTTTCCCAAACCAAAGTCTGGGCAAGAATGGTCATGGAGCGTCGGAATTTGGGAAAAGTTCTCGAGCCGCCATTTGCATTTATAGATGTCTTCAATTACTTGAGTCCTGAAAACACGGTCAAACATCGTCAATATTCGGAAGTATGAAAAAGAAGCGAAGTTATTTGAGGCAGGAAGCCGAAAGAACACACATCTAATAACTCCCACTCAATTTGCGTCAAATTACGGAAGTAGAAATGACTCAGAAATAATCATGCGTGCCCATTTCATATTATCATCTAGTTTTTTTTTTTTTTTAAATAATCTTATCTAGAAACGAGGATAAAGAACCGCACTTTGTGCACGTTTATTTATGCAATCAACAACTATATAAACAATTTAAGGTCATTTCAAGGACACAGAGTCTGAAAAACCATGCACTTATATAGAGATTGATCTTCAGATTATTTAATTTTATTTCGGTTTCAAGCACCTTACTTTTATAATAAAATAAAAATATTTTATAATCTTCTAGTTTTATCACTCCTTACATTAGGAAATTGAAATCATACCATTGACTGACATACCATTGATTTTTAAGGCTTACCCTTCAAAAAAAGGAATTTTTGTCAATTCGTCTCAATTTAAGCAAATTTTTGACAAAATAGAAGCAGCGTTTGTGCTGAGAGAAGCCGCAGTTTGTTTTGAGCTATGAACAAAAGAACTAAATTTTATATATTTAATTACTGAAAACAGAACCATTAAAAGACAAAGCTACTGAAAAAATTAATTTTCCCTAAATTTATCGCCTGATTGTCAACTCACAATTGCAATTCAAGAAGAAATGTGTGAACACAAATACATCCAATTGTTTTGACAGGAACAGTTGTAATCATCAGCATTTTTATATTAAAATTTTTCTTATAATTTAAAAAAAAAATTATTCAAAAACAGAAGTGCTATAGATAAGAGTAATAAATCATAAATATTAGACTATACGAGAATTTTCAAAAAAATTTGGAGCATACGTTGACTCATTGAACAAGAATCATACACATCCATCTGAATCAAAAAGCATGGATTAGTGGACAGAAAATTGAAAAAATAAGTTAACAAGGCGTGATTACCTTCTATATATATACAGCTACTCTCTCTCTCTCTCTCTCTCTCTCTCTATATATATATATATATATATATATATATATACCGTTACTGTTCCTCACGCTTCTTTCAGAAGCTACATGCTTCACGGAGATTTGCTGTAGTCTTTCAAAGAGCGTTCCAGACATGTTCCATAAAACTGAGGTTTGGAAATTTAGCTGGCCAATCCACCAAAAAGAAATATCTTCGTTTCCAGAAAATCATTGATAAAATTAGTCAAAGAAATTGATTTTGTGAGGTAATCATAGATTTTCAAGATTTCTCCTTCATTTTTCATACCAGTCAGAGCTTCTAAGGACATGGAATCTGACATATCTTCTGATATCATCGAACATTCAATGGTCCTCGAACAAATTAATTGTATTTCAAGCTTTCTGTATAAAGAAATGGGCAGTTATTTCTTTTCGGCGAAGAAGTGCAACTTAGCCTATCATACGGTCTATGTGTGATAATCCTAAGCCATTCTGAAACTTTTTCGCAGAAGTGAACCGAACACGAATGGCAGCCATTCTTTCAAAATGCCTATAATCGTCTGAAATAAGCAGATAATAAGCAGCAAAGATAATGTAATCTTCTTGAAAATTGGTCCCCTGTGTCAGAGCAAAACTGTTACGCTACCCTGAAATGAGCATATTGTGATCTTAGATGGGTATGACTCGTACTAACTTTTTGTCACGATAGATTTGTAGTCATAAATTCGTTTCTGTGCAGTTTATACAGTACTGAATTTTAGAATTAATTTCCTACAAATTTGGACTTTGACTATCTTTATCATAGCTTTCCACGATGTTACTTCTCTCCTTCACATATTAGCCTGATGAATGTATCACTCATTTTTTAGTATCTGGATTTAAAAAGCTGCTGCAGAAAATTACCTTCAAATTCGACAAACGAAATGTAGATTTTGCCACGTCACTTATAAAACTTGTCCCTCTACTAACTCTAGCTCTCACAAACGCAAATGCTTTCATAGGTGCTCATCATGGTTTCGTGGTAGGATATCACACTTCGGAGCATAAGTTCGATCACAGCCACCATTGAACAACGAAAGAAGGATGTTGTACATCTATTTTAAGCATGCGTGACAATTTTTGCTCAACAGTCATTTTTTGTACACGAAGTCTGGGAATTATGGCTTAAAGTGGATTCTGAACCACTACAAACATCCCCGTACAATGTGGGATTCGAGCCCACAAACTGTTGAACCGAAGGAAGGTGCGCTAACCATTCGGCTGCCAGCTCTGCTTCACGAGTCGGTAACCCGGGAAGGACGACAGATCCGACGTGAATTCAGAAAGTAGAACTGATCGCAATATCTACTGTTGATAAAAATTAAAGGCTGGAATTAAGCCCAGAACCTTCCACTCCGAAGACGACGTCCTGCTTCAGGGCAGTGCGCAGTGAAAATCTTTATTTTTCTTTCTTTTAAAAAAGTCTATAAAAACGATTTATTATCTAATGGGAAGAGCCTCTGAAAAAGTTAAGGAGCATTAGTTGTTATAATAAATTGCATCGAAAGATTCTCAGGTACTAGGTTATAAGCACAAACCCCATGCTAAAATAAAAGAAACTCATCTTGAGAAATAAAAAACTAAATGAGCTGAAAAGTTGAGCTTCTCTGAAAGCCAGGAGCAAAATTAACATCTTGAAGGATGCAGATTTTTTCAATTTTTTTAAAACTGGTTAAAAAAAAAAAAGCTTTTATAGTTTTTTTTTACAAAAATTAACTAACAGAACACATTAAATAAATAAACGAAATATCTCATTCCACGATGTCAGAAGGGAAAACTGTAACTGATCTGTAGCACATCATAAATTTTAATTGATATATTTTGTTTCGAACGATTAGCAACAACGAAAAGAAATTTTTAAACAGAAGTAAGACTTACATCAACACAACTGAATATTTTTAGTTATTAACAATAAAATAGTACAACATTCACAGAATAGTACTGAACGTCATGAAATTCAACAACTGAAAATTATGTTAAGTTGTGTATTTTATGAACTTTAGTGATGACGTAACTGAAAATTATGGTGTTAAAGTGCATTGTAGTAGAAAGAAACAGAATCCGTGCCAAATTACCAATAACCGAATAATTCGAAAATTCTAGAAAATGACCGTAATTCTTGAATTTATTTAGAGATCCACTACTGATATATCAGGAAAAAACTTAAACGATATATATTCATCTGGTTAGTGTGTTCTTAATAATACAACGTCGTATTTTCATTGTTAGGTATATTATCATATTTTATATGAAATTTATGGACCGGAATGGATAGAATCGATTATTAATGCAATCTATATAAATTTTGCAGCTTGATAGCATCAGTCGATTTTTAAATATAATTTTGATATTTCCTTTAAAGTTGGTTGGTTGGTTTCAATGGCGCAAGGTTCAAGTAAGGACAAGCTGCGCCAGACACAAAGTCGTCTTAATCTACTTTTCTTATCAAACCATCATTAAAATGTTAATATATTAAAGTATCAAAATAAAATATAAAAATGCGTAAGATTTAAAATTAAATTATTTGGGATTTAAAAATTTGTAAAATTAGATGAAATTCATAAAAGCAATTGCTTTTAAAAACGCAAAGAGATTGCGATGTGGCGGTTCACCTAATAAATCTTGTAAAGTTAATATATTACTATTAAAAAATGTGAAACGATGATTGTTAAAATCTGGACATACAATTAAAATATGACGCACTGTGTATGGTTCATCACATGTCTCACACCAAGGATTTATGTCACTTAAGAATAAATGCTTATGAGTGAAACGTATGTGACCAATACGAAGGCGAGTCAGTTTAACATCTGCTCTTCGCAGCGTTAAAATTGATAATGGTATGATTAATGGAAAGATGAAATAAAGCTTGTACCAGACTTGCAAATTCCAGGTTTCCTTTTAAAGAGATTTTACGAAATGTTTAATTCCCTTTCTAACATCCATTGATGGGATTGAAGGTAGAGTAGGAGTAGGTGCAGACTTAGCTGCTACATAAGCCTTCTCATTGCCATCTATGCCCATGTGACTTGGTATCCAGCAAAACCGTATTTCAAATCCCTTGCTAGTTAGAGAATCCATCAGTTTTAAAATCTTGTACACAACAGGATGACAGTTAAAGTTACTCTTTCTCAAAGCTTCCAATACACTATTACTGTCAGTGTAAATACACATGTTACATGCATTTCTTGTACTCACCAGCTGAAGAGCACGGTAAACAGCCGTAGTCTCAGCAGTGAAGATGGAGCAGGACTTGTGTTGGCTATAACTAAAGGTGGTATTATCAAAATAAATTCCATATCCAACGTGTCCTGCTGTTTTGGATCCATCTGTGAATATAGGTGTGTACCGTTCATACTAACAACGATGGAATGCAAAAAGTTGTTGGTAAACAGTCGCAGTTGTGTCCGACTTTCTGTAATTTTGAAAGGGATTCATAACAAAGATATTTGGATCATACCAAGGCGGATGTGCGAAGAAGTCTGTAGACTCAATTCGGACATCACATAGCTCGGAAAGCAAAACACTAGATTTAATGCGAGAGAGAAAAGGTTGAATATTTGATGGTCTAGCAATGTATACTCTCTTAAGAGAGGCATTAGGAAATGTGGAATGAAAGGGATGATGAGGTGAGGACATTATTTTCTTCTCAAATAATAATTCAGAGACAGCTGCATCCGCCGCAGGACTAAAGGTAATTGTTGGCAGATTACATATAGACTTTGGACGGGTGATGTGCGAAATGCACCAGAACAAATCTTTTAAAGCAGAGTGGTGAACAGTATCTAATTTGCGTAAGATGGATAGTCTACCTGACTGGCAACACAGCTGTAATCAATTCGAGATAAAATTATTGAGTGGTAAATTCGAAGGAGTGTTGCGTGATCTGCACCCCAAGATGTATTAGAAAGCAATGTTAGATGTAAGCAGCGGCTCACATTTCTTCCACAGATGTGAAACATGCGGAAGGAAAGTTAATTTCTTGTCCAATGTCACGCCAAGAAATTTTATCTCACTGACTACAGGAATGGGTCTATTATTTATGAGAAGCACAAGAATCATCATGGAGACTAGTTTTGTTGCAACAACGACACAGCAACTCTTACTAGAAGATATACTTAAGCCATTCCATTCACACCAAGTATATGGATTATTTACACCTGCTGTCAGTTGTCTATCAATTATATTCAAGTTTGAACCATGATATGAAATTTGTAATTCATCAACATATAAATTCCTATGAACTGAAGATGGCAACTGATGAAGTATATTATTGATGAAAAGGTTAAAAATTGTAGCACTTAAAACGCTACCTTGAGGTACACCCTCAGCTTGAGTAAAAGTATTGGAAACTATACTTCCAATAGTACTTTAAAAAGCCTAGCGGCTAGGAAATTCTGTATAAATATTGAAAGATTACCTTTAAACCCAAAATTATTAATAGTACGAAGAATGCCATAACGCCACGTACGATCGTATGCTTTTTTATGTCGAAGAAGATGCAACAAGATGGTTTCTCCTCACGAATATATTTATAATTTGGGATTCTAGATCTACTATGTTATTTATAGTGGATCGTCCTCTTCCAAATCCACTTTGATGAAGAGGTATGCAATTATTTTTCTCTAAGATGTAAATGAGTCTAGCATTGACCATACGCTCAAACATTTTGCACAAGCAACTCGTGAGAGCTATTGGACGATAACCCAGAGGGTCAGAGGAATCTTTGTCAGGCTTCAAGATTGGAATCACTATCGCTTCCTTCCAAGAAGCTGGAAAGATATGTTCTGTCCAGATTCTATTAAACATTATCAAGATTTTCAATAATGAATCATGGTCTAAATGGCGGATCATTTGATACGAAATTCCATCAAGCCCTGGACTGATGTTATATGCCTGAGACAAGGCTGTCTGTAATTCCGACAATCGAAAAACACAATTATAAGGTAGATTATGTCGATCGTCAAATCTTATTGGTGCCCGCTCTGCAATTCTTTTAGTCCTTAGAAAATTAGGACTATATGAATCAGAGATAGAAACACAAGCAAAAGTTTCTTCCATGATATTGGCAATATCTACCGGTGAGGAATGTACAGCAGCTCCAGTTTTTAAAACAGGAAGGGAATGATTCTGATGTATAAAATGGTAATGGCTGCTTTCATTTTCCCCCATAATTGTTTGCTTGATGTCGATAAGGTAATTGTTGACACATAACAAATCCAAGATTCCTTCTGACTCTTACGTCTAATTCTACGCGGAAATGCTTTGGCTTTCTTGAAAGCAATAAGGTTCTCCAGGTTGGATATCTTCGGAATATATTCCATTGTTTCCTTTGTTTCTTATAGGAGAGTTGACACTCTTCATTCCACCAAGGTGGACCACCATTTTTAGGGATAGCAACATCTACAGCTCGGATTGTGTTAGTGACATATTTAACAGCATTATCTATGACATCCGTCTTAACTCTTGTTTCACTGATCACAGCCGATTGCGTGAAAAGCGTCCAAACTGCTCGACTGTAAACATAATTAGGTGGTTTGTGATGCACACTAATACTTCCTGACTGAGATACGATTAGAGGGAAATGATCACTATTGTAAAGTTCATTTCCATCAGAAAAGTGCAGCAATGGCAGGAGTGATGGGGAACAAATGGCTAAGTCAAGCGAGTGAAATGTTCGTGTAGGTTCGTGAAAATAAGTTTTCTCGTCGGTATTTAGGAGACAGAGACAGTTGTCAGAAATAAGCTGTTCGATCTGACGACCACAAGAATTCGTATCATCACTACCCCACAGATGACTATGTCCGTTAAAATCACCAAACAATAGAAATGGAGCTGGGAGTTGATCAAGTAATTCGTTTAGTTCTTCTGATTGGATGACATCATTGGGTGGTAAGTATAGGCTACAAACCGTGATTAGGCATGTGGTGTAGATTTTCGCAGCCACACCCTGAAGTGTAGTTCTTTATTGATGTGCTGTCCTGGGATAATTGTTTGATGTTATTATACAAACTCCCCCAGACACAGCAGCATCACCACCATATTGAAATACACGCATTTTGGTGATAACAGTGGGCTTCAAGAATGTTTCCTGGAAAACCACACATGTGGGGTTGTAGAGAGAGATAATGGATTTGATTTCATCAATGCGAAATGGAAAACCACGACAATTCCAGGAAACAAAGGAAGCCATCAATGGAATATATTCTATCCTTTATCACTGTTGCTCATCGTCATCTCAGATGAATCTTCAGAATTGAAATCATCATGTGATGGATGCAGTTTGACAGTGTCTGCATCCAGACAGAGAAGAGCGTTTTTGTTCTTAAGGATTACTTTCTAGAGCCTTCCTTGGCAATTTTTAATTTTCTAACCTTTAAGGCTTTTGATTTTGTCAAAGTTGAATTGGCAATTAGTGGTATGGAAGCATTTACTGTCTTTTCTTCACAGGCAGTCTTTTTTAAATTAATGGACTCAGCTTCTGTTTGAGTACCGTAAGATCTGGTGATCTTCTTAACTACTGCAGTGTAACAAGTGCCAGATTGAAGAATACGCGATGAGACTATTTTACGAGCTTCTGAGTAAGAGACTTTATTTTAACTGCCGTGATTTCCTTTTCAATCTGCCAGGCTGGACAAGATCAAAAGTAGGAGGGGTGGTCGTCTTGGCAGTTTATACACTCCTCCTCTGGGTTGCAGGTACCATCATGGCCGACATTACCACAACGGGCACAAGTAAGTTTTCCCCTGCAAGCTAATTTTGTATGTTCGAAGCGTTGACATTGAAAACATTCAAAACATCTCAGAGGATTAGGAAATTATGGTCTCACAGAACACCGCAAATAAGCAACTTTTACGTGCTGTGGTAAATCTGAAGTGACAAATGCCAAAACTAGATTGTTCGTTTTCAATATAATGCCATCTCTTTTGATGGTCATTCGTTTTACAGCGCACACTTTCTGAGATTTAAGATTTTGAAGAATCTCATCAGTAGATGTATATTACAAATCCTCTGCCGGATCACGCCACGAGAAAAATTTAAATTCCCGTGAGGTGTTACAATCACATCCATATCACCCAGAGTTCTCATCGCCATCATCAGTATAAATTGCCTTTCAGAGGCCATCTCCAGTAATAGATCGCCAGATCTTAATTTCTTTAGTGATATTAGTGCACCAAGAAAAGCAGAAACACTTTTTTCAATAACAAAAGGGGAAACAAATTGAAAAGTTCCCTCTTTTTTTGGAAAACAAAAAATTTTGCAGTAAGCATTGACAATTGTTCCTCTCGTGGGAGTGAAGATAATGTAGGCTGTTCCATGTAGCAAAAAGTTAAAATTTAGGGACCAGACGGCACCACCCACTACGGAGCCCTACGAGGGGATACAGGTTAATTGTACCAGAGCTAGTCGGTCCTTATACGTCTACGGTACATCATTTTGAAGTGGTCTCCACCCTTAACGAGTCATCCATAAGTCCTATTGATGGACTGATTGATGGACCGATTGATTGCAGAGGACCACAAGACACCTCCCGTTTACATGAAGCAGAGGCCAAAGCAATGTGTTGGTCGCAGGAGGCCTCAATTACCAGGATCCTCCTTTCCAGGGACACGGGTATCCACGCACGGCAAACACGTGGGTGATTTAGTCCCAAAGAGGAGCTTATAGCAACAGAGCGGCAAAAGCTACTCAAGGGGAGCCCTCAACCTCTTACGAGGCAGAAACGATGGAGAAAATGAAGCACCTCAACGAGGGACAAAAGGAAGAAAAAACAGAAGAGTAGAAAAGATAGAAATTAAAGAGAAGGACAGATCATTGGGGTACTCGGGATTGTGACACCCGTGTTTACTTAAAGAAAGCAAGCCCTCTGAGGGCTATTTCCCTTAAAATTGTTTTTGTACCAGTAGGTTTCCCTGTACCTAGCCTTAAGTTGGGCTATACCAGTTAGAGACAGTCGGGTGAAATCTTCTCTATTTTGAAGCAGGGATCACGCAGAAAATCCCCAAAAGTATCATTTCACCTGAAGAACATTGTGACCACACCTAATTTTAACGTGCTCCAGCCGCCATCACTGAATACGATGGATTTTCGGTTAAGCCAGGATTTAAACTCACTGCCTTCCGATGAGGACACCACCCCAACCAGGCCATTCGGACTTCCGTAAAAAAAGTTGATATAAAATATTTAGTCTCTTAAAAAAATATTTAAATTTATCTTTATATTCTGAAAAGCCTCTTGCCGTTAAATTCAATATTGCGCGTTTGGAGTTTTGGTTCAACAGTTCGATTCCCACTTCTGTCGTGAATAATTGTAATGGCTTTGAATCCGCATGAAACTGTAAATTCTGTTTGAATAAGCCTTAACACGCGAAAATTAATCGGAAGAAGACAACCAAAGCGTGATACCTATAGCACTCTTATCCGCAACTTGAAATTTTTGGATATTGAATTAAATAGTTAAGTGTCAATTTATATTGACTTTGTCAAGTAGCAGGTATATTTACGTAATCACACACAATTAATGTAAACAAAAGTCTAAGTATTTGAATTAATAAATAGTTGTACTCTCTCTTAAATTATAGTTTTCTCTAGACTCTCACCCCCCCCCCCCTGTTTTTGTAAGATACTGTCAAATATAAAAAGAAATATCTTTGGTATTTGAGCTACAGAATTGCTGTTCATAGGCGAAATCAAAGATTTTGCATATGAAATGAGTATTTACAAATTTAAAACCAATTCCCATTTTATATGCCGAATATAATATAAGTATCTGGAATCATTTGAAATGATAAAAGTTTATATATGAACAGTCTACATTTTTTTTTTTTTTTGCAAAGAAAATTTTAATTCATTAAGAAAATTCGAAGACGATAAAATGAGAAATGCTCGAAAATGAAAATCAGATTTTCACTTCTATCATATTGTTGGTAATATTTTCGAAACTGCAATATGCACTAGTCAACGGATATAAAAAACAAGAAATAATTACAAACATTTCTTTTATTAAATAAGTTTTTATGGAGAACTCTTACAAAACAGAAATCATAATAACATATGTATATGCTATTGTTTCCAAATCGATGATTAATAAGCATATGATTAACAGCTTCAGTAATAACATTGAGAACCCTTGATTTTTTAGACTAATATATAAATAAAGCTAAATTTTAGTAATTTAAGCGATAACATTACCACAATAGTTAAATTTTGGGGTGCCTCACTTGTTGTCTAGAACATATTTCGAGACTTCCGCTGACAGTTCTGTTTTGCTGCTTATCAGTCGACACCACCACTCCGTCGTGACGCAAGATCGCAAATTGGCATTGATGAAAGACATCGCTGTCTGCTTTAACACTGGCTCGTAATGGCGATCGGATAAAATCAAGATATCATACACGTTCCCTTCGTTGACTTGTTTTGCTAAGATGTCTCTACAAATCATTTTCAGTTTCTTCACATCGTACTTGTCGGCGGCGTAGTATATTTCCATTGAAGTATCGTAATCGTAATCGCGCCTGGCTATCCCGTACATAAAGGCGACCACCTCCTTCATGGTCGCCATCTTGACATCCTCGATGACGATGACGTTGCTTCCGGTCTCCGCCATCCCCTGCTGGAACATGGCGGCGAAGACTGGAGACCTGGCACTCAGGATGGCTTTGTGGGCGTCTAGTATTTCACCCTTTATGGACAAAGAGACGTCCGAGTTTACGTGGTTATCATACAATTTTTTCAAGTCTTCTACTACTGACTTCTGGATAAATTGACGAAATTCAGAATCCGATTCGAAACTTCCTGATAAAAGGTTTTTCATTCCTTCGTGTTGTTTTAATATAAGCGTTATTTCCACGTTATTTTCTGTCATTCCTAAATTATTTGGAATATTAAAATCGGTGAGTAGTCTAAAATAACTTTCGCCTTTGATGTCCTTAACTTCAGAATCGAGGAATATTTCACCATTTTCTTTTGCGAAGAAAAGTTGACAATCTACAGTAACTTCTCTAAACATTTCTATTCTCTTGTGCAGACTTAAATAGCGTATAAGGTTATTGATTTTTGATAATTCAAGCTTCCAAGGAACTCCGGCATCATCAAATAAATTCGGACTTGTATTATAAAATCCTCCAGAGAAATTTGAGATTTTCCATTTGAAGCTGCTGGTTTGCTTAGGTTTCACATCCATTTAAAAGCACTTCTTTGACAAATGCTGCAGGTTGCTTAAGCTGAAGGCGTTAACATCAATGTGGTACTGCCATAAAATATCTTCGATAATTGACGTCACCTCTGCTTCACCGCGCGGTTGATGATTATGCAACTACTTTCCTAAACGGAAATTATTTTTCCAACTTGAGTGGACTTTCACTTCGTTTTTTTAATTTTTAATCTCACCACGTTACACCAGAGCTCGTCTGGTATGGGGTTTCTTGAGTACATTTATAAAATTTAATGTTCTGCAATTTAATCAGTTTCAGTAAAAGAACAGAGATTTTTTTGCTTATGTGATAGTTGTTGTAGCTCCAGCATGCATCCCTGTACATAAGTCCGGAGTTGGGATCTACAAGTCAAATAGAAGTAGCCAGGTAGAGTGTTCATGATTTTGAAGCAGGGACCAAGCAGAAGACTTCCAATGTTTGACCCGACACCCCAGAGGTACCACTTCACTTGGAACATATTGCGACCGCAACATATTTAGAGTGCAACAGCCTTCTTTAGCGAACACGACGGATCATTAGTTAAGCCGAGATTCGAACTCACTACCTTCCAATAATAAGAACAATCCTTAACCTTCGAGGGCATCATGGCCCTTACTATGCGATAATGCATAAAAAATACATATTAAGCACAATGTGAATCAAGTGTCAATAAGGAATTCCTAAAATCAAATGTAAAGTAAGTTAAACAAATGCAAAGAAGCTAGCATATTTAGCTTGTTAGCTTATAAAGCTGCGAAATGGTTAGCGATCCTAACCTAGAAGCAGCAGGTCTCGGGTTCGAATCCTTGTTCGTAAATAGATGTTCCTTTCTCTCTCTTTGTATGTGTTTCTTTATCCCTTCACTTTCGGAGTGAAGATGGCACACCCACTTGGTGCCCTACTGTATAAGAAACCATCCCATTTCCTCTTGTAGGGTTGAATTAAGTACAACCGAGCATTAGAAAAAAATGAAGCTTATATTAACTTTTAAAATACAGCTAAAAATACATTAATATGGTGTTTAACTTTTAGCATTTTATGTATTCTATCACAAATTAGGCAGAAAAAGACTCTGGCTATTGTATATTTAAATACCTCAGACTGATAGGGCAAATTTCATATTCCCATTAATTTATAATATTCACTGTTTTAATACGAATGCTCATACATTTAAAACTAATTGTTATTTTTGTAGGTATCTCCACTGAAAATATGGTATTTTTATCTGCTTAAATATCAAATATCTGTTTCCCAAATCAGTTAAAAGAATAGTTAAAAAAAACTTTAATTATTTAAAAAATTCTTTTCATTATGTTTTCAAACATTTAAATCCGAAATTTTCTTAATTATTGTTATTGAAATTTCTCTTAATACAGTTAGAAAATTAAATACAAATTTTCTGATTTTAAACCTTTTTTTAACGAGATTAAATGTTTTTCTCAACATTTATCATTTTCTCATTGAAAGGTATTATAAAAGTCTAAATGTTATAAACTAAATCTAATTCAAAAATACACGAGTCATATATTAAATAAAGGTACGTAAATCAAGTTTAATGGCAAAAAGTAACTTAATTAAATTGCCAATTATTAATAAATTTTGGAGCAACAAAGAGAAGCTTTGCAAATAACAGACACAGAAATAATTAACAATGGCGTGTCTCGGCTTTAGTGATACTTCTAGCTTATTAGTGATACAGCGCAACTGTTGGAGGAGTACGAAATTGAAATTATGAAAGTCAAACGTATGGGGACGATAAATTGTTTACTTTGATAATTTTGATATGTATTTCATCTCATAAAATGTAATTTAAAATTGTAAGAAGGGGAACTTTTTATGTTCTTTGTATTTAAAATTAAAACCCGTTGGCTTAGTGGTAGCGTTTCTCAAGGCACAGATTCGATCCTCGGGTTGGGCAAGATAGACTCAGCCTTTCATCCCTTCAGTGGGTCGATAAACTGAGTACCAAGCATGCTTGGGAACTAAGCACACGGGGTGTTTCACGTTAAGCTGAGCACCTAATCGGGACATATGTTTCACACCCCAGAGCCTCTGGGTCAGGAAAACAGAGATAGGCACTGTAGGCCTTGGCCCACATTGGCTGCCGTGCCACAGAGTTTAGTTTAGAATATTTAAAATTACGATACGAATACAATGAAAATTAGACGCTTTTGTTTACCGTTATTATAACACAAAAATAAATTACCTCATCAGAGGAATCAAAAGCAAAAGCTCTTGGCGCAGATGTCGTATAATCTAGGATTCTAAATTGTGAATTTTTTTGGCGAGGAAGAAATGTTGCCAAAATGGCGCATTGTGTCGTGCGCCATGACATACATACTAGGGTTTCCAAAATAGAATTTTCTACATACTTTTTATAGGTCTCCATATCTATGATGTTATAAAAACCAGATTGCCAGATACAAAAGAAAATCCGCCAAAAAGACACCAAACACAGAACTTGGCATCTGTGTCAAGATTTTTGACAATTAAAAATAGAAACTTCTAAGAAATCTTACCAACAATCGAATTCTGTAGTTTTGTCGTTTTTTGATAATTCAGCTAAACCTACAATTGGGGTTCTAAACTTTTACAAACATGTGTAGCGGAAGTGAAGAATCGAGGACAAGAACTGTTGAGCTGAAGACAAGAATATAAACATTTCAGCTCGGCTAGATATTGTATAATTTATATAAACGTTTCAGTATATAAAAAAGTGTCAGTAATTTTCCAACATTTTAATTTCAGATCCTGTAGTGGATCTGAATGAGTGAATAAGTAGTGTAGTGGGAATAATTTTACATAAATTATAAGATTTAATGGATCATTATTTTGTGGAGTAATGAGTTTTAGGACAGTGAATGATTTATTTCTCCTGTTACAGGAAAGGGTTTGAAAAACGTAATTTGCATAATATCCAGCAGTTAAAATGAATTAAAATATACGAGGGTTACTCTGAAATTTTTTGAGATACGCACAGACGAGAATTTACAAAATAAAAATAATGGTTTAATTTAAAATACAAAGTATTTTAACACAGAAGACGATTTTTTACTGACTTACTTCACCTTGTTTAGCGTAGAATAAACTTTAAGCAGATGAGAAAATGGAGTTGACGCGAGAACATATTTGCGCTATGATTTTCTACAATTTTAAAACAGGATTAAATCAAGAAGAATGCGTTCAACGGTTGCAATTAGCATTTGGTGATGAATCTCCATCTCGTGCTACTGTATTCAGATATTTTAGAGAATTTAGAAGAGTTCGCAATTTTCTTCAGGATGAAGAACACACAGGAAGGTCGCCGTCGGCAGTAATCCCAAATAATGTGTCTGCCATACGAAAAATGTTAATGGATGATAATCGCTGTACCTATCAAATGATACAGAAGAAATTTAACATTTTATCCCCAGTCATACACAAAATCATTCATGAAGAATTACCTATGAAAAAAGTAGTTTGCCGTTGGGTTCCCCGTAATTTAACTGAGCACCAAAAAGAGTAGCGTGTCAGAATCAGTAAAGAAACTTTTAAAGTGCTAAATGATGATGGCCACCGCATCATTTCTAAAACTGTAACAGGTGATGAAACGTACATACCGTTTTTTGACGTTCCAACACGTCAAAAAAGCAAAGTATGTGTCTTTGAAGATGATCCCACGCCGACAATGGTGAAAAAACAACGCGCACTGAAAAAAGTGATCTATTCCGTTTTCTTCAGAAGTCCGGGATGGGTCAAAGCCATCAAGTTGGAAGGACAGAAGACAGTAACAGCAAACTGGTATACCACTAAATGTCTTACAGAAATTCTACAAGAACGTATTCACCTGATAAAGCAATGTGCGACTTTTAGTTATTCTTTAATCTAAAAAAGAGCTTACGTGGACGTCGTTTTCATTCAGAAGAAGAGATTGATGTGGCTACAAATGCATTTTTTTCATCTATTCCAAGAAATGAATGGCTTGAGGTATTTAATCTGTGGAAAATTCGTCTACAAAAGTGCATTGATGCTTGAGGAGACTACTTTGAACACACCTAAAATTTTATAAGCATAACTTTAAAAACCTAGTTGTATCTCAAAAATTTCTGAGTGACCCTCGTGTTCTCTAACTGCTGAGGAATGGAAGCACTCATTTAAAACGATTATTAAATATTCAAAGAATTTAAAAATTTCACACATAAGATATTTTTTTTACTGAACAAAGTATTAGATTTAAAATTTATTAGTAATAAGTAATTTTTTTATAAAATTGTTATTCAAAAAGAATTTCCGCGTTTCATATTTGAAGACATTAATAGACTTTCATGCCAACTCTTTTTATTACTTCTTTAAACATTTATTCAATTTTTAATACAGAAAAAATTAAATAAAAATATGTATACAAAAATTCTTATGTTTATGATGTCAAATTAATACCGGAGCTTGACAGTTTTATAGTCAGTTTAATAAAACAAAATAGGAATACTATTAAAATAAAAATAAAAAAGATAATATGCATTTTAATGCTTGTATTTTGCAAAATTTAAATTTTGATCGATTATGGTAAGAATGTGTAGTTTAAATTAAAGTCCCAACTGAACCATTTTTTAATTTATAAATCATTTAGTCCATGAAAGCATAAAATACAGTAAGTTCGTACTTAACATTAAACACATGATGACATTTATATAAAATATTGAACGCTTTTTAATCTTGCATATCCGACGTCAATGCTTTTGACCACAGCAAAGCAAGAGTAGTTAATTACTTTTGAGCGTTGTACTTCTTCTACAAGTCTCTTCACTTAATTCGGGGGAAAAAAAACAAAACATAATAACTAAACTTTTTATAATATTTGTATTCTTACTAAAGTGTCTAAGTAAACTTTAATACCAAAAAATTTCATAAGAATAATACTTCAAAAAAAATAATGCCTTATTTATTAAAAAAAAGCTGCAAGAAATCAGATATATCTACATAATTATATTCTGTATTGGAATTATATTAAATATACGAAAATATCTGGCCTTTGAATCGACAGTTCGTGGGTCTGAATCCAGTCTTGGAATCCACTTTAAACTGTAGATCCCTTTCTGATTAACCTTTGAGTGCAACAAAATGTCTGTTGAGCGACATACAAACTAAGCCAAATTTGGCGTGTTGCTTTATTGCTCACTTTTAGCTCATGTGATCTAAATCAACCAAAACGTTTAATTTAAAGGGATTCTAAACTATTGAAGAACTGAAGATCAGAGAGATTGTACTGGCACCCAAAACGCTAGCACATTTTGCTGTAAAAATGCAGTGCTCTTTTTTTTTTTTTTTTTTAGACTGTAGGTGGCATTTTTTGCGCAATTTTAATATAAAACACAGCAAATAATATTTTTTCAAAATATATAAATAATGAAATAAAATATCAGTTTTTGAATATAGAATCAAGACTTAAATATTATTATCGGTTTATCTTAAATATTTGTTTCTAGGTATCAGCATTATTAAGTATTTATGGTACGTCAAAAAGAAGTCTCCAAAAAATTTGCACAATTAGGTTTAAAAGACGCCAAATTTATTCACACGGCCGAAGCTTGACTTGGCGACGTCTCAAATGCCCGTGAATCAATTTTCGCGACAATTTGAATGAATTCGTTACAGTTTTTGGCTCCTACAAAGACATCAAGAGCAAAGCGGCTTTTCCAAAACGTTTGATCTTCGGCGAAATTGCCGGTGGGTGTGAAAGGTACTTGGACCTCCACAGAAGAGGACAGGTAAGTAAATACTTACTGGCACAATAGGTGGCGCAAATAAAGAAAGCGCGAAGAGGCTATGAATTCTCCAGTTCTGGCCTCTTTGTGATGATTTTGCGGCGCTTGTGTTTTGAAAAAGTTTGGAAGAGATTTTTGCTCAGTATAAAATCTGTTTTGCTAAGTAATCTGTTTCTTCCCTAAAATGTTTTTTTCTTGGTAAAATTATTTAATTTCATATTCTAAAATTTTGGAAAAAAATTAATGTTTCTTTATTTTTTATATTTTTTTAAAATTTTATTTATTTTTTTGGAAAATTGATGGTGAATCGATTTTGTTTGTCACAAAGTAGTTATTTTTTGCATCGAAAGGCTAATTAGATTGGCTTAAAGTATAACTATTAGTAAAGAGAAAATAAAACAAAAATGCACCTTTTTGAAAAAAAATAGAAATATATTTTACTTGAATAGTAAATATTAAATCAATTTTCCTATACATAATGATATTTCAATCACTATTGTGAAATGAAACTACTGTTTTTGAAATTTTATTTTGCTTGACGATGACAAAAATTGTTCGATATTTTTTTTTTTTTTCCTCCATTATGTTTTCCAAAAGCTTAGACGGACTACTTAATAAGTTGTCGGTCAGAAAAGTGCTTTTTTTTTTTTTTTTTGTTGAACTTAAAACAATGTGGTCATATTCACGTTTTGCAAGAGAGGAAACATCGAAATTTCCAATTAATCCAACCCAATTTACCGTTGCTCAGTAGAAAAGTGGATCGAATTCAATGTTATACTTGTAAGGCCTGGGGCTGTCACTAGATTATAAAGAGACAAATTGTAAAATATTTCACAAAAAAAAAAAAAAAAAAAGTTATAATTTTTGGCCAAACTGTGTTCTGCTACATTAGAAATAAAAAAATAGTTCCCCCCTTTTAATGGGGTCTCTCCAATTATTCTTATTATTCTTATTCGTGGCACATAAATATTTTGGAAAAAGGTTTTGTATTGTTTCCAAAATATTTTTGCGCTATGAAATGTTGATAGTGATAAATACGTGAATATTAACGATAAAGATATCTATTAAAGTACAAAAGACAACACAAAAGTAAAAACGTGTTCTGCAATTTTCTGTCAAATGCAACAGATGAGCACCTGATTTAAATTTCGTATTAGAACTTGATGTTATTTATATGTATTTTAGTTATGAGGAATTAATTTTTTTATTAATATGAAGATATTTACAAATTTTCTCGGGAACAAATCTGACATTACTGAGGCTTGACGAATGGAAAATGTTCGGAATGGGGGATTTTAAGTTTGATTCTTCCTCTATATACATATGATGGATGAGGGTTCTTGACAATTCTCCTTCCTTATGGAAAATTAATACAGCTTTCTACCCCTTGCACTCATAAAATTATCCTCAATGTTTAAATAACTATGATAAAATTTAAGACAAGTTTCCGTAAATGTGGGATTCTTCAAATAAAATATGGCATTATTGTTCAAATAGTATATATTATTGTTCAAATACCATAATAGTTTCTTAACCATTCCATTATTGAATAAAGAAACAATTCTATTGACTAAATAAAAAATCAGTTCTGTCAATTGAATAAAGAAACAATTTTATTGACTGAGTAAAAAAATAATTCCATTGATTGAATAAAGAAACAATTTTATTGATTGAATAAAAAACAGTTCCACTGATTGAATAAAAAAATATAAAAAAATTCCATCACTTGAATAAAAAATTGACAAAAACTCAAGATTCCCAAAAGGTGAAATTTTGAAAACATTTTGATGTAAACATAAGATTTGAATGCATTTAAAACTTTTTACACTTTTAGGTTGATCAAAATGAAGAAAATATCAACTATCAGCGAAATAAAAATGCTTTTGGTTGAAATTCGACAGTTAAATGACCCCGAATGATATTCGCATGTGCGCACAGAACAATTAGAAAGTTTAGATTTAAAGCAAGATATATCCATACGTCAAGCCTAAACTTGATATAGAAACTTCTAAGGCAACTATTCCTAAGCCACGATGGAGAATATAAGGCCTTTCTTCAGAGACTTTTTCATCCAACAACAAAGAAATACGGTTAATCATTCAGATTTCGAAGGAAAAACATCGTTTTTCAAGGGACTAATGTATTGGGAGGCATTCTGAGAAGAAATGGCAACAGGACAATGCAGGGATATGCTAATCGCATTCCATGAAAAGGTTTCCCCAAAAGAACATTAAAAAATTAGTTTCGCTGCATCTGAGAGCGGATTGATTCATCTGACGCTGATGGATTGATTATGTTTGGGGACTCGCCAAGCGTGTCGGCAACAATAGGACTCGACCCTTTGAAAAACGATTACGCCAAAACTCAATTGAAACAAAATAATACTCTCGATCGCCAGTAACACTACACTACACTTGTTAACATGAGGAACTGGTGCCATGTATTTTTGAAATAATTATCAAAGGCACAAAAGTGACTACTAAATTTATTTTAAATCTGCCGCATGGGATTGTTTAAAAAAATTGTGTTTAAATTTTTGGTTAAAAATTAGTTTTGTTTACAAAAATCTCCGCATATATCAGATTGAAATGATATTTTACTGCAATTTTAATTGTTTCGCATTTCACATTATGCTAAATATAAAAAAAAAATTCTTCCTTTTGTTTTATTTAATAACTCGTCTATCTTATTATAAATAAGTTTACAACGGAAAATAGTTGATAAGTTTTTGAAAGATCTTTCATAGCAACAGCGTGGCTCGTATTCATTCATCGCAAGGGAGAAAACCTTGAGAAATACCGTACATGGCCTTTTAAAATGTTTTATGTTTAAAAATTGAGAAAAATTAACTTTTTTGAATTTCTCATTAGCTGACATTGAGTATAAAATAGCAGTAGTTTAAGCTAATATTTTTGAAGAAAATATACAGTTAAAATAACAAATTTAAAAATATATTTTCGTATTTTTTCAAGCAAATATAAACTATTGAAGATATAAATATATTGTTCTTTTTTTTTATCAAATAAATATACTAAATAATTACTGTTTTTGAGTAAACTTATTTAGTTTTCTTTTTTACATTAACATATTAAATAATTTTTTTTCCAAATAAGCATTACAAATGACTCGGTTCAAAAATAATAGATTCGATTTTGCACCCACTAAAAATAATAATACTAAAAGGGTTGTCACAAATTAAAGAAGTATTTTTGAACATCCGTCCATGGGTGTTGGGTAGAAATTGGAATCGCAGGATTTCAGCTGAAGCTGTTGTCGTGTGATTTTTATTCTTATTATTAGGATGAATAATTGGCAGTTCTGATAATATTCCGTGCAGTTCCAGTTTGACGTAAGTAGAAAAGTACCAAATAATGTGATTGAAGGAGAAAAATTTTTAAGAGTTTCCAGTCGCACAACCCAAGATCTTGAATTTAAATCTCTCTTTTTTCTTACACATTTATTTTATATGTTTACACTGAAATAGTTCATGAATTCGTGGACTTCATCCCTGCCAAGATTCCCGGCAGTCAATCTAAATTAATGCCATCTGGTGGCATTGAAAATAAATTAATCATGTTTATATTTACTGTTGTTAAAAACATCGCATAGTCGGTACCATTAACGAAGCACTGTACTCGGTACAAATAATTAGATGGGTTGACATTTGTAAGCTAATGGAAGATTAGAAATAGTCAGCTCGGGAAACTGTCAGGGTGTGGGACACACGGTTAACAGATAACAACTCAATTTCTTTTAGTTACATCTCAATTAAACAGAGCACAATAAAGATTACCGCCCTGTGCGCACCAAGATGATTACTGCACGACCACCCCTTCTCATTCTACTTTTAATAAAAACACGCTCCAACAAAGACATCAACTCCACCCCTTGCAGAAGAAACGATCACTGTCTTACTGCCAAAATAAATGGTCCGAGGGAGACGTACTGTAATCTACTGTTGTCGAGATAAATTACAGTATTATACCGGGAATGTTGATGAAGCCAAAAAAAAGCAGTTTGGTAAGTTCCAGGGTGCTGTGAATCCCGAACACTGAGTATCGGCTATTTTGTCGCCAATGTACTCACTAGAGCTCGGTGATGGATGAGAAAACAACTGTTTGTCAGTTAGTTTATGTATCGTGCTTGTTTTTGGTCACGTGAGGTTTAATTATAAAATTTGGTTACTCACCGGAAGGAGGCTTAAATGCGGCATTCCCACATTATAACATTTCCGTGTATTGGGTGCATGCCATCAAAATGAAACAGATATAAATTACATAGCTTGCTTCTTCAAACGGTATAAATTACACTGCTTTCATTTCCATAAATTATTCAGTAAAAAAACAAAAAAAACATGGGATTTAAAACCATAGTTATAATTCTGTGACAAACCTTAATACCAAAAACGATTCATTAGAAATGATCCAGAAGCGTCATGGAATATTTGTTTTTATAATCTTATAAACTTTTTAAAATACGTCATTGCCATTAACAAATAACAAAAATACATCAATGCTGATCAATATTTATTAAATTATCACTTTAAAGTAATATTTGAAAATTAGTTTGTAGACATAACAAACAATACAACCAATTATCACTTCTATTGTATTAGGTGGCTTACATTAACAAAAATAAGCATCGAAATAAATAATTATAGCTATTACTATATTGTTTTAAAAAAACATAAATATATTTTAGTAAATTTATATATATCTATTTTATTTTTATTAAAAAAGTATTCATTTTACAAAGAATTCTTGTTTATAACAATCAAGTCTTAAATTTATGTAATTCACATTTTATTTCTGGATAACTTATTTGTAATTTTCCTAAAGAAATAAACCCCGATCATCAGATTCTATCAGTTGCTAATAATAATTATCTCAATATCTCTTTTATAATTTTTATTGCAATAATTAATTTTGCTGTAAATGTAGTTAAAATTATATTTTATAATGTTTCATTCTATAGAAAATTACATTTGTGAATTAATATACGTACGTAATGATCTAAGCAATTTTCACATAAAATATTTAACTATCCAAAAATAAACTAATTTGTAATCAATTAAAATTCATGTTCAACATCTTTTTTTAATTTGTTAATTTAAATTTCTAATTTTCTCCTCTGAATTTTCCTTTTCATTAAAATTAGGTTTTTTATAGCAACAAATATTTAAAAATAATTTTAATAATCAAACTCACAGTTGTTAATTATAATTATTTTAATTAATTTGAAACCGATTAAATTCTACAACCATTGATTCAAAAATGTAGAAAATTTATCATAAATAATTTCGCGAAAGAGTGGACATCATTAAAACAATTACTTACTGCTTCATACACATAGAAAATATTACGTTGATAAATAAACTAACATTTCTACGTGCTTTTGATGGGGGGGAAAAAAAAAAAAGATAATTATTCTTGCAGACGATATTGTCTATTTTTTTATGTTTCTGAACGTTATCATTACACTTTTCCATGAAAAGAGACATGAAACAGACACGCGCAGAAGACATTTAGAAGTAAAGTGACGCATGGGCGACAGCGGTAATGGCTTGATATATTCACAACAATGTTGCAAATGCATACATTTTGATGGGGAGGGGCGAAGTCCGACACGGTATCAACCCATTCGTCAAAATTAGCGACATTTGCTTCAACCACATGGAACAGATGCTGCTCTCTATTTATAAAAAATTTTATTACTCTTGCCCGGGGAAAAAAACGTTCCGGGTTAACCAAATGAGATCGTTTGCATTATAAGAGGGAGGTGACACGTGATCAGATGTTATCGGGCCTTTCGAAAATGGCAACGTTGTTTCTTTCTCCGATCATTCACTACTTTGTTTTTATATCGCTTGCAGCGAAAATAGTCATCTTTTTATTGGACTATGGCCAAATAAATTCCAAGCGATTTTAAATGATGTAAATTTTCTTTTATTGCATTTAAATTAATGATCGGGAAATTAAAAAAAAACTGATTGTGTTATCGGAAGAATGATTGACACGTACAAAGAATGTTTTGTTTTCTAAAACCATATGTAAAATTAATTTACTATACTCTGAAATTTTCATGTATAAATAAAAGAAAATCCTCACTTTATAATGAAAATTTTGCGAAAGTTTGGTGCCGCCATCTGTTAAAGATTTCTGGAAATAGACCTTTATTATTAATATAAAGCATGTTGAGGTTGAAAATGTAAAAAAAAAGTATTACTTTAATATATGTTTTGGTATTATTGGTTAAATTTGAAAATTACAAAGAGCTAGCATTATAAATCTCAATTCAGTAACTATTTTATACATTTAAAGCGAAAAATGCTATTAAGTTTAAATAAAAATTTACAAAATAAAGAAAAACGAAGTGATGATTTATTTATTAATAAAACCACTCTATTTTCTGAAATTTATTTAATCAAATATAAATCGTATTTTTCAAAATATATTTTACATACATATTTATGGTTACATAATAAATTGGATATTTATCTCTTATATTTTTTATCTATACAAAGTTAAAAAATCATGATAAATAGAATCACAAACATAAGAAATAATTTAAATTTAAAAGGAAAATTTAGAAAGAATTCCATAAATCAGTAAATGTGACTTTAAAACACATTTTTGTATTTGTTTAAATCGTCTCATATAAATATATAAACCATGCATTTATTAGGACTTTCTACACAAGCATGTGTTGTAAATAATTCGTGAATTTTAAAATTATAAATTTATTCACATTCAAAGCCTGGAGTCCTTCCATGAAATCCGCCATTTTTAAGATTTAAAAAAAAGGACAATAATTTCAGTTTGAAGAATACATTCCATGCAAATGGATGGAGGTAAAGTTCTTTCTTTTTTTAATAACTACAACAAATGATAAGGAATACGTTTTTATATGAATATTAAGTAAATTATTCAGTTTACTACTGAGGGCCATTTTAATTAATTCTTTATGTTATTTTCATAATTTACATTCAAGTTACATATTCGTGTTTCATGTATTTTTTATTGTAAGACTGTTAACTTTATTATATATATATATATATATATATATATATATATATATATATATATATATATATATATATATATATATATAATTAGATAATAAGAGCACATATATACTTAAACACATAAATACATAAAAAAAGTTTTCTTCAAGTTTTTATTCAAGTAAAAATTTCTGTAAATTGAAAAATTTTAAAAAGTGAAAAAAAATTTTTTTAGCGGCCGTAGGCTTTATGCTATGTTACTTGAATCGTACAATAACATACAATGTCACCCTTGACATATAATGTTACGTATTTTAAAATAATCTCATTTAAACTTAAAATATTTTAATAAAATTGGAAAGCAAAATAAAATCTTCTCATTCTAAAAAAATATCAGTTTTTTTAGATTTTTTAAAAATTTTTCCAGGAAATGAAATTTTTTATATATTTTTTGCTAATAGCAATATATTGGGAATACTCATGAAAAGCTATAATAGTCCCTTATTGTCAAGTTATAAAATCCATATGAAAACAAAGAAAAAAAACTTTTGATAAATTTATGCAGATAAATGTTTGGGTGCATTTTTTTTTTTGTGAACTGTAGCTTTGTTGAGTTGTTGAGCGTTTAGTTATTCCCCAGTTAATTCCACAAATAGTTAATTCATCATTCATGTAATGTTATAATAATGATAAGAATATGCAACGATATAATAAGCACAAAGATCGAATAAATTTAAAAAAAAATTTAATGAAGTAAATAAAATAGTTTTCACTTATATTTAAAAATTATTTTATTAAAAAACTAACATTTTCTTTTTATACCATTAAAAGTCCCAGAATCTCTCCAAACGAAAGAGACCACTATAAAACAAAAGCCCATTTACATACAAATATACATTAGTTTAAATCTCAAATAATCATTTCTCCTTTTCAATGAATAATTCCAGTGCCATTCTCTGCAATTTTTCTTCGATTAAAAAAATGTTCTAAATATATTTTTTTTTTTTTTTTTTTTTTTTTTTTTTAAAAAAAAGACTAATTAATTTTTACATATGTATTCTCAGTTCTTAATGTCAAAAGTTGTAACGATTTCGTTTGCTTTTCTATAAACTTTATGTTAAAACCACACAAATATCTCCTTCCTCGACACCACAAAAATAAAATTATACATTTGTATGAGAAGAAAGAATACAGAAATCGTTTGAAATAATGCTAAATGATAGCTGAAGCGTTACAAAATACATAATACAAATCTTAAAATTACATGGCGTCATTCGTTTCTGCACGATTATTCCTAAAACGAAGAAAGAAAGAGTCATAAAAGAAGAACAATGCAATATCTGAATCTTTGACTGAAGTCTAAGCGATTATTTAAGGTTGAAACAAAAGAACGAAATGAAAATCAAAGATGAGACAGGTACAAAGCGAAGCAAATCTACAACACTTCGCTGGCCCCTTCAAAACGACAATTAACAAAGACCTATAGCATTTATATCCCCGAAAAAACCCCTCCTCACCCTGCAGGAAAAAGACGAGTAAAAAGTAGGCGCCTCCCTACGTCACGCTCGAAAGGGGGAACGGATAGGGAAGGGGATGTCAACGTTGTCCCCACCCCTCAAGTAGGATACGATGCGCACTGAAGAAGAAACCAGTCTTTTTTCTCGAGTATACGTAATGACCGTTAGCGGCCAAATAAAGCAGAGCGGCGCGGGCCAAAAGATCATTTAACGCTGGAACCCTCTTCGCAGAAACTGGGCCAGGAGAATTCCTGCTGCACCCTCGGAATTCGATACTTTCTAATTTGGGGTTCGCTCTTACTCTCGCCGGGTAAGCTAGCTCTCGCTCGGCTTCTAAAACCGATAGCGGTCAGTGCAAGGCACTATGGTATTGTGAAATCGTTTGATTTTAAAGTTATCGTTTTCAGAAAAATAAATGGTTTGGTATAATTTTGAAGTGTTATTGTAACCGGAGCACATGATTAACTAGTAAAAAAGACAGTTATTGGTAAATAATCTGATCCAGAATTATCGTTTGGAAAAACATTTTTCTCAAAAGATTTTGTGTTCATAAGCAATTAGGGGACTGTTGGAGTAACTTTAATAGAAAAGTAGGTGTATTGATTTATTGTAGTTAGCATACATTTTTATTTGTTCATGTACTGACAAATAAGGAAATTGTCAGTAAAATTAAATGCCGATTCATTTAATAACTAAGGAAATTAATTTAAAATAAGATTTTCTTAATGAAAAATAATCAGAAAATAGTGCATGTAATAGAATCTTCCGTTCATTTTGAAAGCATCAAAACAGCAGACGATTTTTAGTTAATCAGCCACTGAAAGTGATGGCGTGCCAAGAAGACATATCCATTGTCATACCGGAACAATTCAGCAGCTCAACTTCAAGCAGTTATCCAAGTCCACCCACTGTGACGTCCTCCAATCAGTCCGAACCATCAGGTCCTCCCACGCATCGTCTCATCCTCCCATTGGAGCGCGTGGGTGTCCCTCAGGAACCGATTGGGCCCAAGCGCCGCTCGAGGAGGGGATGCCAGCCGCGCACGCCCCAGCAGCAAGCGCGGTCCGTGGCGCGGCGCAATGCCAGGGAACGGAAGAGAGTGCGCCTCGTGAATCTGGGCTTCGCCGCTCTTAGAGACCACATCCCGCCCCACCTAGGTGTTGCAACGACGCCCTCGCCTACCGGCAAGAGCCGGGGCGCAGACGCGTCCAACAAGAAGCTAAGCAAAGTAGAGACTTTGAGGTGTGCCATCGAGTATATCAAGCAGCTGCAGGAGGCCATCGGCTACGACGACAAGGATAGTGTAGGGGCGTCCGTTGAGGACTTTTCGTCGTCACCACAGCAGGACACTTCATCTTCCCCTTCATACTGCACGTCGCCGTCCCCCGTGATGATGCTCATGGATTCAGCGGTGCATCCTTCACCTTTGTTCGAAGACGACGAAAACGATGATTTTTTCAATATCGTCGACTGGACATCCTTATAGCAGACTCTCCTGAAAATTTCCATGTACATACATATAAATAGGTAAACTGCTTATTTGACATTTTTTTACATAATTTCTAAGTTAAATTTGAGTTTTTAAAACATTTTTACTAGTTAAAAAATTAATATTGACTTAAAAATATAACGATTTTTTACTTTAATTTTATTTTCAAGTATCCATAATTAGTATGCTTCTAATTTAAATAAACTATCTTAAAATATATCATCATTAAGAAAAATTAATAAATTTGCAAAATATTTTTACGTGTTTAAAAATTTTATTGTAATAATTTTTTATATACTGAATTGTAGGATAGGAAAGTATAACACTTTTGAAAGTTAAAATTAAATTGTATGCAGCATATAATTGTTTGGCTATTTTAATATAAAAGTTTATGTCGACTGAAAAAGTACACAAATTTAAATTTCCAAAAAAACTAATCAAAATAAAATCAATTATTCAGTGGAATGAAAAAAATTATTTAACATTTTTTATCTGTTGCCACATATATAACTTATTATTTAAAATAATAACGTTTGCAACTATTAATAATAGCATATTTATAACAATAGAGTTTAATTAATAATTTATTCACTATAGATAACTAATTTATATATCGTTTTATGTACAAAAGGAGTATACAATAATTTACTATACTTATTCTAAGGCTCTATAAAACAGCAGCATGAAAATCATCACTTAAAAAAATTTATTTTGAAGTATTAATTTAATTACTCTAATATAATAATTATGTCCCTGACGATAAAATTCGTTAAAGGTTACATTGACTTTATGTTTAAATTAAATTAGCAATTAAACTAAATAAAAAAGATAACTATTCATTGCTGTAAAGAAAACACTTCCGTTTCTGTAGATTAATATTGATAAGTTACTACTAAATAATTGCTTAATTTAAAAGAATAATTGGTGTAATTATTAGTAATTAACGTAATTTTTAATCTAAAAATGCGATGGATTTTTTTATCACCATAAGTAAGTAATTCTCTTCAAATTTTATTTCATGAAAGTTAAAGTAATTGATTATTAACGATGAGTTTGATAAAATAAACCAGAAATTAATATCCTGCAGATGCTATCTTAAGTAGCAATTTAAGTATTTTCGACATACGAATCCTATCTTAAATTTTAATATCAAAGGTTGAAATGACATTTTTCACAGCTAATATATTATAATAACTATATTTATCATCAAAGGGATTTATGTAGAATTATTTTGAATAATTTCTAACATGAAATAATATTTTCAAATTTATACTCAATAATTCTTGCATTTCTAGAATCAATTTTTACTAATTTTTTTCCTCTGAAATTAGCAAATTTTTTAGCAATACCAATATTGATTCTTTTTTACGGTTTTTTTATCTTTGAAAAAAATTTCTCTCCCTCAGATTTAATTATTATAAGTATGCAACTTTAATATTATAACACACACACAATTACTATAATATAACCTTTTTTTAAGAATTCTAATATTAAACATAATATCCTAATTATTCACACAAACACCACGTATTTCCTATAAATACGTTTGACGATTTGGTATCTTAGCAATGAAATTCTTTCTATGTTAGTCACGAGAGAAAAGATAAGAGGATTGTTTAAAATATAAGTTAAAAAGTCGTTTGTGCCAAAATAATTACTATATAAAAATAAATTTTGTAAGCAAAAATAAAATTTTTATACATAATGATATTGTTAAAAAGTGTTATAAGCAATAAATTGAAAAATATATGGTATTATTAATATATATCAAAAATATATTAAAAACTGTAGAATCGATTATGATTAAAATTAAATGCTTAAGAAACATACATAATAACAGCGAAATGGTCCACAGAAAATTACATAGTTTTACCATTTTTACGTGCTTTATTCATTAAATCAGTTGTGTAATATAAATTTATCTTCTTACATATCTTTTTTATTTCTAATTTACACACTTTCGATTTCTATGCAAGATAGTAATATAATAGAATCTATTATGTTGATAAATTTTAATTACTAAAATTGCTTCAGTTTTAAAATATAATGTAGTATATTCCTACTAATTAACTAGATACAATACAAGTTTTGAGCATAACTGAAGCATATTATTTCAAATATTTCATTTAACAAGGAATTCGAAATTTAATTTTGCTAAATTTTTTAACTTGACTTTATTAAGTGTTTAAAAATTAACGTAATTAAAATGTGTTTTTCAAATTTATTTTAACAGCTAATAAAAAATTTGACGTGTTATTTTCAATTATAACTGAAAATAATTGAAAACAAGATCTAAACTACTGTTATTATTAACTTTGCACAGTATAAAATAATTTATTTTGGCTTGATATATTTTTTTTATAATTATATGATTTAAACTCACTTTTTTTTAAAAAAAAAAGTTCTTTTATTTTCTTTAAATTAAAAAGCATGTTTACTTAAAAAATGATTTTAACAGAATAATTTAGAATAAAAAAATGTATGATTAAAAATCAAAAAATGATGTATTGACCTTGTAAAAAAGAAAAGTTGTAATCACCGCGAAGTGAGAATAATATGAGAGCCTGAATCGTTTGCCATTTTCGGAGTTGAAAACGATAAATTATGGAATGAAGAATTCCGGGACCTCACAATTAGGACGTGATTTGTTAGAAAACGACTCCAGCTTCGATATATTATTCCGAGCCGTATTCCTTCCCATTCTGTTATTTTTTTATTATTATTATTTTTTTTTAATTTTAGTTCTTCATTCTGATAAAACTTGAAACCAGCCCACCATAATCGAACAAAGAATAAAACAGCCCTAAAATGGAACCGTAAAAATGTGAAACATGAGAGCTACTGGATTTCAGCTACTTGGCATTCAGCGAGCATTTTTACATGCCATCATTGTCTTAAGTTTGGGAAGTAGTTACATTTCATTGCCTGCACCAAACGATTTTAATGTATTCAAACTCTTTTCTCGCTGAAAACGACTTCTCAATCAGTAGTTAGTGATAAACATTTGAATGACCGCTTCTATTGCATTTTCACTTTTTGTTTTTTTAACAACTCATTTAGGTAAGGTCAATAAGATACAAATTTTTCTTCTTTTAAAAAAAAGAATTGTTTTCAATAAAAAATAAATGAATAAATAAAATTTAAATCATCCATGCCGTTTTAAACTAAACATAAAATAGATATTTTGTCTTATCTTTTTCATTTTGATTTTTCTTCTGTTCTATTTTCAATGCTCTATTACTGTTCAAATTTTTAAATTTTGGAAGCAATATCGCGAAATATTTGAAAATTTGAAAACTAATTATTTAGAACAACAGGTAATTGTTTTGATTTTGAAAACTTTTGTAAACGGAAAAAATTATTACTAAAAATTACTTTTTTATTACTGGTAAAATTCATGAATGGATATTTTCTCATCGCCGACAACACGCAAACATTCGACGGTGATCTTTGCCTTGTTTGCTGCCGCTCGAAGAATGCGATGTGAGGACAGGCAGAAATTTCATCGACAAGTCAGATTTACCACGCCGTCTCAATACGATGTGGCGTAGATGAAACGTTAACTGATTTTATGGATATTTCAAACCAATGAGAATGTAATAAAGTGGCGTAACCATGATCTCAGCTAAAACGAAAGAAAGAACCACTCTCTTTGTGGTTAATAAATACCACAAAATAGAGACGAAAACTATTTAATGTTTAATAATTATTCTTTAATGTTTAATGTAACAAAATATTGATAGATATTTGAAAGAACACTTCTACTGCATGTTCCCTCATTTTCTTTTTAATTCATTTTGGGATTTTATCTTTGCTAACTGTCACTGGAATTTTCTGGAAAGCAATATACGGCGCACATTCCAATGCAAACGACAATTAGTTGGTAGGTTGTTCACAAAGTGATGACATATAATAGTATAAGAAACATAGAACCCCTTCTAAAAGTTATTATAAGGCATTCTAATGAAATGGTTTTATTTTCCATTGAGGAAAAATAAGTTTTGAATATACGTTTTCTGAATTATTTTCATTTATTAATACAATTAAACAAATTCAGTGGCATGCCTGCCCCCAGGGACCAAAGGCTGTAGTACCTATATCTGTTTCCGTGACCGACGCCCTAGAGTGTTAGCATATGTCTCGGTTAGGTGGTTACCCTAACGAGGAAAACCCAGTATTTAAACTCCACTCATGCTTGGTATTCAATTTTATCCATCCCCTGAAGAGATGAAAGTATGACTCGACCTTACCCAGCCCGAGGATTCGAACCCCGGACCTGCATCTGGGCTTGTTATTGATAACAAATAATATAAACATTTTGAGAATTTTTTTAAAATTTGAAATGAATACTAAACATTTTTAGTATATTGGCGAGCAAATAGTATGCCACCAAAATATTGATTAAAATAATTCATTATTAATTAAAAATGAAACACAATTTTTTATTAAAAAGAACATAATTTTATACTAACGTCGAATCGTCATGCTAGGAAGGAATATGCTCGTTAAAAGTTCTATAGGGTCCTATTTCCTTCCACTGATGTGGAAAAGATTGTGTTAGCACAGGTGTCGATCTCGTTACTTTACTATGGCTCCAAATCAGGAGGCAGATATTTTTCAGCGAATTTTCAGTAGGAAAAAATATGCATCCAAAAAACAGTTGCAAACACTAGAAAAAAAAATTGCGTATTATTCAGTGCAAGATATACATTCATTATTGTTAATATTAATTCACTGCAGCTGTAATCTTAATGAATATTTCAAGCTGTATACGAAAAATCTTTAGTGTCTGAGCTGGTAAAGTTTTCGCTCTTGCGAAATTGATTGAAAATATGTGATCATGATTCAAAGATCACCATCTAAATAAGGGTATATATATATATAATAAAAAAATTAATTATTACCTCTTAAAGTACTCTACGTCGAAAGATGTGGAAATTTGGAGAGCACCGCTCACATGCCTACCTCGTCACTCGACCATAACACATAATGATGGAATATTCTATTTCGACAGGGAGCCACGGATTCCGAACCACTGCAAACATCCAAACCCAAGGTGGGATTTGAACCCACGAACTGATGATCCGAAGAGGAGAGCGCTAACCATTTGGCTATCAGCTCGGCCTTAGATATGTTCTATATAATTTGTATGATATAATATGATACACTACATATTCTGATTTTCAGCATTATACTATCCTGCATTTTACTCGAATTAGACAATAATTTATGTTTTCAAGCGATATTTTAAAATGACAAATTTTAGCTTCATCGGAGAAATAACAATCATAAAGGAAAGTTTAGGTTTTTACACCATTTTTTTTTTATATAATAAGTCTCTAGTAATCTAGGATGGGGAGTATCATTTTAGTGGCTGCTTTTATTTGTACGATCATAGTAACCGAAATAGGAACTTTGGGGTTTTAATTTTCGAATTAATTAAGTTCATTCATGATTTAATTAGTTAAATATATTTGTGTCGATAATTTTATCTTTTTATAAAATTATATATTATATCTTTTTATAGTGTGTATTAATCCTGAACTCATATTACGTCACATCCATGAATATAATGAACGGCATTTAAATTCATTTCGAAAATTGTTTCACTGCATTTATTTGACAAAAGTTTCATTTAAAAAATCTTCATTCGTATTCTTCTTTAAAGAACAATGAAATTTGTTAGAATTATTTATAATTTTATGAAAGTAATATATACCACAGTAATTATAATAAAAAGGAAAAGATCTTCAAATTAAAACAAACAACAATATGTAATAATGTTATTACTTTGATAAATAAATGATTAAATGCTATTTTTGTACCCAAAGAATTAGTTATGAATACAGACTACGGCAATAAATAATTCTAAAAATAACTCCAAACGATTTTAAATAGAACTATTAGACAAATTCAAACGATAAAATGTTGAGCAAAAATAATAATAAATAATGTCTGCAGAGTTGATTTTCGGCCTTCACTATGGCTTCAGTTAAAAATCTGTTTTGACCACCGACACAAACAACAATAGGCAAAATTAACATTCTACTCAATACGCGTTACCAAGGCAACGCTCCTCATATCGACTCACCAATACCGAATGTATCATTATTTACGAGTGATTAATATACGACGACATTTTTCAAAACTCTTGACAAGTCAGTGAGGTCCGAGAACATAAGAGACACAAAATAGCCTAGAGGGCTGGTACTCTGGGTGGTAAGTTTTTTCTTTTTCCTCTTTTTCTTTTTACCAAACGTCCTGTTTAATTATCTGCCCACACTAAGCAAGATCTAATTGCGTATCTTGTGTGTGTTTTCCGTTGAGAACTGAGCTCGTGTCGACCCTCATAAAAAGTCGTTTTAATTAACTGAGACCATCGAGATTGTCATCGATTGGAAATTAATCAAAGCGTAGCCCGATGATTTTAAGATGGTAAATTGTCGTCTGATGGAAAGTAGAATATTTCCGCTTGAGGGGGTTGTTATTGTTGGCGCCTTGCATTCTTTTACGATAACAAGTTATTGGGAATTAATTGTATGGAATTTTAATGACTATGTCTCAGGAAAGGGATTAACTGAAATTAGCGACTGATTATGAAGGCAGTTATGACGTTTTAATAAAAAAGAATTCTGGAGAAATCAGAAATTTATATTAAAAATTTTTTTATATTATCGTTTGCATTTTTGCTGAATTTATATCATGCTCCGTCTGCATATTTTTCCAACAAGAAATCACTACGTAAGTCAGCAGTTTCACGATTTTGAAGCATAGTCGAATGACGAGGCTGATAAAGCCCGAAATTCCACAGCATATTAAGGCTGGGAAATTGAATTCTCTTCTTATTCAGTCTTTGTTGAAAAGATTATTATAATTTTCGTTGAGTTAGTATCGAACCTTTATTGAATAATCTTTATCTCGTTTACTTTATCATCAACTTCCAAATCTTTCCCGCATAGCGTCCATTACTATTTGGGAAATAGAAAAAAAAAAAAAAGCTTATTTATTTTCAGATATCTGTTATGCAATATTAATTAATATTGAAAAGAGGAAATTATATTACTGTTTATTTTAAAAATTACAAAAGGATCGCAGTTGTTAAATGTTAAAAGACATCGATCTCGTGTCATAGAGGTTTCTGGTTCGATATCAGAAGCAGCTAAGGACCATCTTATTGAGAAATGCTATGTTAACTGAAAGCTCCAAAGAGTCTCACGTCCTTTTAGTGTTATGGCATAAATAGCAAACTGGCTCATGATGTGTTAATATTGTCATTTTACCGTGGTTCTAAGATGGTTAGCCACTAAGCGGGGCTTATTTGTTTTTCGCTCAACGGTCATTTTTTGCTCACGAGGGCTAATTAGACCGGGACCTACGGCTTAAAGTGGATTCCGAACCACTACAAACATCCATGCCCAAAGTGGGATTCGAACCCACGAACTGTTGAACCGAAGGCAAGAGCGCTAACCACGGGTGCAGCAGGCAGAAATTGGTTGTGTTGGAGCCATTTCTCAGTAACTTAACATAAAACGATAATACAAATTAACTTTTGAAGAATTTAAAGGTAATAAAAATTTATAATTAAAAGCTGTTTTTACATATTTCAATAAGAAAAGAGAGTCAATTTTTGTGAGTTAACGGCCCCACTGAACTTTGAAATATAAGTTTGTCTCTATTTTTCTTTTATTGAGACAGGATTTAAATTTAAAATATTTGTAATTAAATTTTCTCAAGTTACATAAAAATCAGCTTAATTAATTATTCAATAAAACATTCACATTGTCGATGAAAATATCAATAAGGATCTGAATTATATTTGTTTTTACAACTAAGCAAAAAATATTTCTGAATTTCATTTCGGATTTGAATTGCTAATATTAATTTATTCATTTCCTTCCTTGCAGGTGAATTAAATAAAATCAACTCAGTAGCCAATGTAAGGAATATGAACAGCAATGACAACAGTGCCAATAGAACTTCTAGTCAACTAAACATATTCAGGGGGACTAGCATTTTCCTATGACTCGTGGTAAGTTTGCTTCACTTCATTTGCAAACGATAAATAACCCCACGAAATATGTCCAAAAAATTAATTAATTAAAATAAAATATATAAGAGTCGGAAAATATAAATTATATTTTAACTTAAAATAGTATTATTTTTATTTTTAATTTTAAAAAATTCCAAGAGATATTCAGCATAAATGATATTAAAAAGAAATTTAATAAAATTTGATACTATAAATGTTAGACAATTTTCCTGGCAATTATAGTCCCATATCAAAATAAAGCTTTAAATCAATTTTTCAAGCAGATACTCGTTTTTACGAAAACTTTTAGAAACCGGTAAAACAGTTAGTAAAAAAATATTTTTTTTTAATAAAAAAGAAAACAGTGTATTAGATTATTAAGATCTCTGATTTTCTATCTTCCACATCACTTTTCCTCTTTATAAATACAATACTATTAGAAAGAATTATTTAGAATGCGCTGTAAGGAAGACCTTCCGTTCTATTTTCAACGTGTTCAATTTTGGAAGCAATAATGCTAAAGATATGAAAATTTGATAACTAATTATATATTTAAAACAACACGTAATTTTCATGAATTTGAAATTTTTTACAAACAGAAAAAATTATAATTAAAAAATATTTCTTTATTGCTGGTAAAAACCATGAATGATTTTTTTTCATCGCCGGTGACACTCAGACATTCGATGGTGAACTTCGCATTGTTTGCTACCGCTTGAAGAATGCGAACTGAAAGCAGGCATCAAATTCGTTGACAAGTCGTATTTACAAAGCTGTCTCAATACAATGTGAAGCAGATGAAACGTTATCTAACATCATGGGTATTTTAAAGCAATGAGAATTGTAATAAAGTAGCTTAATCATGTGAACACAACTGGAACGAAAGAAAAAACCACTAATTTGAAAAAGAGATTTATTAAAATATTAATTAAAGTTATTATTCCGTCTATATGGTATCAAAGTAGGGACTAGTTACAAGTTCGTTAAAAACGTGAGTGTTCGTAAATTAGAGGTTCGTTAAAACGAGCATCTACTGTAGATAGTTCACCTTTTAAACTGTCGAAATCTTTAATAGGAAAATGTGACATAAATATTGTTTTTTTTTTTCAAACATTTTAAAATTAATCCTTTTTACTTTAATGTTTTTGATATCTTTTTGCTTAAAATAACATTTTTTTTATTCAATTTCGATTAATTTTGCTATTTAACATTTTTCTATATATTCCATAAAACTCATGTGCTAGCGTAAATTTATAAGCATTTATAATTTAATTTGATCCTTATGTTTGTGTACCCAAAAATGTTCAACATGAAATTTTTTGGATATCATGATACTATAAAGAAATGACCAGTTTTATATAAAATACACATTCTTCGTAATTAAAACTTACGTCATTTAATTTATCAGTTATTAATCCGTAAAAAGAAGCTTATAGCCTATTGTTAAAAACGCTATGTGTTATTGTTAAGTGTATTAAGATATATATATATATATATATTAAGAATAGTAATATATATGAAGAAGATAACAGAATTCGAAGTTTAGGAAAAATTAACTACTATCGTAAAAAAAAAAAATACTGCTTATAAAACATTCAGTTTGACGGAAATACATGATACAATGCACTAACATTTCCGCTGATGTTTTAAAGGCTTACGACTGAAAATGGTAGAAAATGCTCTCTGAAAATTTTGAATCAATATATGTTTCATAATATTTTCAAAAAAGGATTATAAAATATAATTTAATCTCACCTTTCCTATTCTCATTTCATTTGAACGCATTACAAGCAGCGCTATTACCTAATAGTGGTACATTTTTAAACTTTTTTGGCAAAAAATATAATTCTCAATTTGCAATGACTATTTGCAGAAGTTATTTAATTAAATAACATTGAGCTGAATGAAAAGATAAGATTTTTATTTTTATTTTTATGGCAATTTTAAAATTGCCAGACCTTAAATTATATAAGAGATTATATTATAAATATATATTATTATTATTATTATATTATTACAAAGGCCTTAAATTATAAAGACTATATTCCAGAATGGTTGATAAAAATGCGTAAAATAATAGTTTTAACTGAAAACATGAATGAAATAATTGCCGTAACCGATTAAGATTAATTTTAGCTGTCGTTACTAAATTGATATTTTCTAATTTGAATTGTTAGGCCACAGATATAGATAATAAATCAACTGATAATAATTTATAAAACTCCAATCTGTTATTGTATTATTGTGAATAGGGATACTTGATTGCTTACTGCTGATTATTTTAAATCTTTGCTTAAAAATAATTAATAGTTGAATTCCTTTTTATTGCAGTTCCTGTAATACAGTGGCTAGCCAAAGCTCAAGGACTTTATGTTTTAATATTTTCATATATATATATATATTAACTAAGGTGGTATTTGTTGTTACTGTTCTGTGGAAATATACGTGTATTTTTCAAGATGGTTTATTTGGATATGTTTATGTATTTTGTATGGAATAAAGTATTATTATTTTTTTTATGAATAATGCATGTGTTTTATTTTTTCTTGATGCTTGACATGTTCTAAATTCGTATTAAAAATTTACTTATATCCAAAAAATAAATTGATTGAGAGTAAAATTATAGAACGAAATTCTAGGAATTTTTATTTTTAAATTTTACTGCATTCAACAATTTTTCCAACAATGTTTGTTTATTTTTTGAAGCACCCAAACCAAAAATTTTTCACTATTTCGAGATGATACCTTTATAAGAGAAAAATAAAGCATGATTTTTTCGTTTCATCATCACACTTTAAATTACGCTCACATTAAAAAGAACCAATAAGTGATGTGTTTATATTGTTACTGTATTAAATTCGAATGGGTGAATTATCAGAATTTCTAGAAATAAGAATCAGAAATGTGTACAATTACGGTAATAATTGCAACAGAAACGAAATTTAATATAATATTAATTTTTTTATTAAATTATGCTTACTATATTAAATCATAAAATTTATTTAATGAATATCTTACACGTACTGTAATCTGTTGTGCAATAAAAATTATGCTCAATACTTAGGATGAAAATATAAAAACATTTCTAAGTTTTCTCACTCTTTCCTAAAAATAGAAATGTATCTGAAATTTTGCAATTTTTGTGCTTAAGGTTAGTGAGAATAAAATAGGAGATGCCATTTATATATGTATATATTAAAAGAGTGTGATAAAAAAAAAAGCCATGTCATTAAATATAATTTGAATGTAACGCTTTGCTTTATGAAAAGCTACTCATTTAATTCATTGAAGATCTGGCAATATTCGCTAGAATACTACACTAGACAGTGAACAGGCTAAATGCTCAATGATGCTGTATGGGCTTTCTGTGCATTCGATACCTTTTTCGAGAATCGATTACCATAGAAAATTAATTGTAATCGCTAGTTACGAAGGCGGCTTCCTCATAAAAGCTCTAGATCCACACTTTGGGTTTACCGTAACTCTTCTATGTGATAAGATCACGTGTTGTATTTTTTGGAGTGGAAGCTTCCAGGTTCAATTCTAGCCACATTGCATAATAGTTGAAAGAGGACGTTGAATTCATACTTTCTGCAAATAAATTATCGAAATTGGGAGTTTTCTCGTTCTTGAAACACGAAAAGAATACTATATTTCTGGAAAAAAAAATTCTTTCTTTTTTTATTTGCAGAGGAATTTTACTAACTTTACCAAGACACCTTCAGATATTAGGTTATTCATTTCCTAATATGAGATATATTCATTTTAATGGAAGCATGTAATAGAAAAGAATCCCGATGGTGTAGTGGTAGCGCTTCACGTTCCCAATATACAGGTCCAAGGTTCGATCCTCGGACTAGGTAGAAGTTCGACTCAGTCTTGGACTTGCCATGCTTGGGAACTAAACACTGGGGGTTTCGCGTTAGGCTGACAGCCTAACCGGGACATATGATTTGCACCTCAAGGCCTCTTGGTCAGGAAAATAGAGGTGGGCACAGTATACCTTGTCCCACATGGGTGGTCGTGCCACAAAGTTTAGTTTAGTTTTAATATAATGGTTGGTTGGTGGCGAGTCGATGGAGAGAACTGGAGATGACCATGAATGGGGAGAACACAGCTGCTTATCTTCTTGGTGTTTTCGCAATATATACGTTTTTCGATGTCCAGCGGAGGGAATTCCCAGAGCTGAGCAAGAGAACTTAAAATGGTAAGGCAGTAAAAAATGTATTTTAGTTTTAGTAAAGGTGTACAATGTATATAAAATATGATGCAAAATTAGGCGTTAAAATTACTAATTAATAAACTATGCAGGGATATTTAATATCAATCAAGTATAAGACCTCTTAATGCTAAAGATATTATTTCACTTGGAGGATATCACGATCACGGCTTATTGGAGGTGTTTTAACCGTCGCCATTTCTGTCTGATCTTTGGCTCAGTCTTGATTTGAACTCATTACTTTCTGATCATGAGAACGATGACCTTACACTAAGCCACTGTAGGCCAAACCTTAGGATGTAAAATTATATGTCTATCCACCCTTCAGTTATTGAAACTCATGCTCGTTTGAATTGTTTTCTTATTTATTAAATCAATGCAATATTGCAGTAATTATAGTTTTGTATTCAAACCTGAATAACAAGGACTTAGGTTTAGTTAGGTTATGTAATACAACTTTCTGAACTCGATGAATAAATAATAAAAAGTCTGAATAAACTAAAATTGTGGCTAGATTATGTCTATATGTTCCGACTTGTTTCTTTCAACTAGCGCTTGTCATTTTGAACCACGATCAAATGTAGGAGTCGACACGTGAACTGGCACCATGTTCTACAAGCTATATCAACGAAAGATCATTGGACTTTTACAGAATCCTGCAGGCCTTATTATCAGGACACTTTCGGTTAGATGATATATCGAGCAAGCTGGACATGACATCTATTGGACATGAGCATTGCCTTTTTATGCCTGATCTGTGACTTCAACAACTATTATATGAGTAACAAATAAGCACTATTAATAATCACTGATAAATTGATGCAATCATTTTGATTGCTTATGATAAATGTCGAAGAAAATTTGACTATTTGAAATACAATACCAATGTAAGATATTCTGAAATATTCTTATTAATTCTCTTAAGAATCAAATACCTCATTTGGAAATCTAATTTGAATAAGAAAATGTGAGGCAATCCCCCATGTGAGGCAATCATATATATATGTTTCTTATTAACAATTCTTTAAACGCACTTAATAACCCAACATGTGATTACGATGAAGCCTATCAAAACGCAAAGAGTAATAATCATAATCGAGGTGCATTTTCACCAAGCACGCATTTGTTAAAGCGTGACGTTAAATAAAAGAGTTCTAGTGAAGAAAAAAAACTAAAAAACATTTGAAATTAACGGGTTTGGCATACTTTGGCGACGAAGGTGTGAATTGGAAAGTGCAAAACAGCTTAGCGGCCGCGGGATGATAAAAAATAAATAAAGGATAGCTTCGAATAAAATCGATTTGCGTTTGAATATTAATCGAATGTATCGATCACTTATATCAATGGTTAATGAAAAATGAACTTCCGTGAAGGGTTGCAGCGAAGCATTTTCTATTAATGCATCACCATTAGAGTAAAGTTTGCGCATTTGAAGTAATTGGCCCCATCTTGAAATGATTTCGAGAGGGGAATTTAGTGTCATTATCATGTTGTTGTACCTTCTGTGATTCAAATTCGATAATAATAATTACATTTTGATCAAGATATTAACTATAATTTTGTTTTTAAAATAACAAGAATGATCATTTAAAAAAATTCTTATTATTAAATACATATAATAAGAATATAATTTGTTGATATTTTTTATAAGATTATAATGACAATCAACGCTTAAGATATATTCGCAACCTTTCATTTATAATCCTACAATTTTAAATCGTATCCTTCTAAAGATAGCAATGAGACTAGAAGATAGCAATATCGGTTTCGTTACAGTTAAGAACCATTGAGGTAGTAGAAAGTAAGCTGAAAGAATTTGTTTTCTCGATCTTGGGTATAAGTTTCCTATAATGATAAGGTGGAGCTGAAGAAGAGGAACCTGTGACAGAGTAGAAAAATAACTGAAATAAATGCATCCTCATCTCTTATAATCTTGAAAATTATTTTGCTTTTTCTCTGATATTCCATAAGATATATTTGAGACCAAGTGATGGCAATCAACGGTACGCGTGCCAGATTTGGCACATGAGGCAATTTTCAGTGATAGTCTCCATAACAATATGTGCACCGTTCCATTTTATGTTGCTTATTTAACTATATAAAACGAACACACTTGTATTTCATGTTAGTTATTCATCATTTAATAAATATGTTTAAAAAGTACATAATGCATATACAATTTTAATTTTTCATACGGAAGGAATTATTATATTTTATACTGTTTATCTTTAATAAAATTTCACATTTTTTATTTTTGAGCGCCATTTCCAAATGCTTCACATATTACTACAAACATCAAATTGCTTAAACTTTTCCCTAAAATATGGTTCTTTGAATCATGTTGGTGGATTGATTTGGCACGCTCTAGCCATAAAGTGGCCGCGATAGCCTGGTTGGTTGTGACGTCATTCTCATTATCGGAAGCTAGTGAATTCGAATCCAGGCTGAATCCGTCGTGTTCATTAAAAGCGGCTAATGCACATCAAATATGTTGTGGTCGCAATTTCCAAGTGAAATTATACACCTGAATGTCGTAATTCAAGTATAAGAGGGTCTTCTTGGTCACTGGAATTGAATTATAAAGACTCCCATCTGGTTGTTTTCTGGTGGAACCTAACTCAGAACAAGATACGGAGAAGCATGCTAGTGTAACAATAGCTATAAAGTTATTGGCACAGATGCCAGGATTCCAAATTGTGAGTTTGGTGATTTTTTGGTGGGTATTCTCATGTATCTGGAAACCTGGTTTTTATTATGTCATAGACATGGAGATCAATAAAAGTTATGCAGAAAATTGAATTATGGCAACCCTAGAATTTACGTTATTGTGCACGTCATTATATGTCATCTTGGTAACATTTCTTCAGCGCCAAAAAAATTTAGAATTTGGTATCCTGGATTATATGGCATCTGTGCCAAATTGTCAACAACTGTTCCTGAGCATCCGTAAAAGACTACGCAGCAGCTTTAGTCCTTGGTGTATATACATAAATAAACACACTGAGATTCATTTCCGACTTTTTATTTTTGCCAACGGATTCCATTTTCAATAGTTAACCATCTCCTTTTTTTTGGATTAAGATTAAATATAGGGGTCAACACCTGAATCAGCATCCTGCTATGTCGCAGCGCATCGGTGAATTTGGCACAGGTGCCTTATAATCCGTAATTCCAAATGCAGAATTTTTTTGGCGATGAAGAAATGTTGCCAAGATGACGTATCGTGACGTTCGCGACGTAGATATTAAAATTATCAAAATAGAATTTTCGGCATAATTCTTATAGCTCTTCATGTGTATGACGTAATAAAAAAGAGGTTGCCAGATACATAAAAATATCTGCCAAAAAATCACCAATCTCAAAATTTGGCTTCCTGGACTATAGGGCACCTGTGCATCGAATTTTAATGAAACATTCTTTGTTATATTGATATTTTGAAGAGAAATTCTGACATATTTAGTAATTGATTTTGACATTGTTCATTGCTGAAATATTGTAAATGATTTTGTATCATAGGAATATATTGCATGAAAGATTCTAGTAATAGAATGAAAATCAAATGATTTCCATACATTTTTAATGGACTAGTGAACAGGATGAGGAATTAACATTGACTAATGCGTCATAGAAAGCTACATATCGATAGTAAAATTACAATCGATGATAAATATTTACGTTAACAATGAATCAACAGAGCAATCCTTATTAAGTTGAACACTCAATGCTTTTACAACGCTAGTCGCAGATATGTGTGAGTATTACTAATTTAAATACATGATCATTAGTAAGGCTGGGTAAAAGGGGATGTTCGTAGGAAAAATAATCAAATGCAGCATCGATGAAGCGATTTGGAAGTTGAAAAAAAACCGTCGAGTAAAAAAAAAATGAACTTTCATCTTTATAATTGTTGTAATTGCCCTTAAAGGATCAGGGCGAGTGCCTAATTTCGAATAAGTCAAAAATCCGCTCCCACTTTGGCAGGCGATAAAAATCGAAACTCAACGTGAGGCTTTCGACGCCTAGCAGCTCAATTATCAACACAACGCCCAAAATTTGTTTTTTATTTTATTTTAAAAATTCTACAGTGCATCTAAAGAACGTTTAAAGTCGAGGTAAGAACACTAGATCAATTACGCGGTGAGTCTCATTGGAAAGGACAGGGAAATGCCCAATCAGTTTGGAAGATTTAAGAGGACTTAAGTCGTTTGGCGTGGGCAGCAATTTGTTTTCTCAGACGATAACGTCTCATCGGTCTCTACTTAGCAGCCTAATTTTCGTTTCGGTCCAAAATATCATCACGTCGTTCGGCAACACAATTTTTTTTTCGACTCCGCTGAGGAATCGTTTGCTTTTCTTGATGGATGGAGGACGAAGCAGTTTAGAAAATGTCAGGCCGCACCCATGTTGTGATATTTTTTTATCGAATATTTTTTAAAATTCTTTTAAAAAAAAAGTATTGTAGTTTTTATTGCATTAAGAATTTTTTTAAATTAAATTAATAGACCTTCATTTTCCTTTTCAATCACGCTTCTCTTAGGGAAAAACTGTATGAAATAGTTTAAAATATAAAAATAATTTTAACATTTTATCTTGTTTAAAATATCGCAAGATAAAAAGCTAATATTTTAAATACTTAGGATTGGTTTGATAGGATTATAAGACAAAGAAAAGTAAAAAAAAATTAAGAAAACTATTGAATATTTGTTAATTATTTGAAAAATGTCAGCTTAATGTGTAATTAGCAGCGAGCTCTATTCTGACTCAGCAGTTGTGTGTCATGTGACGACGAAGAGCTATGCTCAACAATATATTCTAAAATCTAACTTTATAAACATTTGTGGTGTGGTAGTATAAGCTGAGGATTCTAACTCAGATATTATGATTCCAAATAATAATAATTAGCTCTGATTAGCCGTTTGGTAGAAAAAAATTACTTGAATTATAATTTTTAAAAAACAAATTAAATATATAAAATAAGCTAAAATAAAATAAAGGTTATGAGAGGGTTACGGTCATAGGGCGCCAAATGCAACAATTAGTCAAATATCGTAAAATTAGGTAATTATTTGTTTTCAAATAAATTAAAAAACTATCGATTGCCTAATATAAGTTGCTGTTAACGGTGAAACTTATTTATAGTGCATTATAGGTAATTTTAACGATAATTATATTTCTAATTTACTCCATTTGTGCTTTTAATTTTTCTTTCTCTTTCTATTTGAATTAAGAAAACTCATTTTATGATAGATATATTACTATGGTTTATTACGTGTTTTATTCGTGATGAAATTCAAAAATAAAATTAAAAGTAAGAATTTTGTTCATTTAATTTTCGATAAAATAAGAATTCTTCAGTTTGTTTATGTTATATTTTTTCATAATGTATCTATTACATATGTTCAATGTAAGTTTTTATTTTTGATTCAGAATTCTTAATTTTTATTGCAAAATTCTATTTCAAAGATCTTAATTTTTATATCAGAAACTTAATAGTCCAGAATTCTTACCCTAATATTGAAATTGACAGAAATTGAAAAACATATTTTTACATTATAATAGTTTATAAATTCTACTGTAGATTAGATTCTATTGAATAAAAATTATAATTCTGTTTATTCTTTTTATAATGAATAAATTGAACTGTGAAATAATGCGATAACTTATCATTGGAGTTATGATGATTTATTTGAAAAATTTGAAGTTTTTTATTTCATAATTATGAGTAATTTCTCAAATTGCTATTATTTATTAGATTTATAAATAGTATTTTAAGAATTCTTACTATTTGTCTTATAAATACGTTTTAAAATTTCAGAGATTTAATTTTTCTTAAATCTCAGTTTGTTCTTAGCATTCATAAAGTGATTGCTTCTTTCATTCCAGTTGAGATCATGACTATGTCACTTTACTATAATTCTCATTGGTTTAAAATACCCATGACGTCAGATAACATTTCATAGACGTCAAACATAATGAACTACGATATCATACTAAGACGGTATCGTCAACTGGATTTATCGACGAATTTGAGGCCCAGGTGCCGTATAATCCATGATGCCAAATTCTAAGATTGGCGATTTTTTATCGGATTTTCTTATGTATCTGGCAACCTCGTTTTTATTACGTCATACATATGGAGACCTATGAGTATTATGGAGAAAACTCTATTTTGGTAACCCTAGTATTTACGTCATCGCGCACGTCGTCACGGTACGTCATCTTGGCAACATTTCTTCAGCGCCAAAAAAATTCAGAATTTGGAATCATGAATTATATGGCACCTGTGCCGAAAATGCTGCCTGTCTTCATATAGCATTCTTCAAGCTCCAACAAGCCAAAGCTCATTATCGAATGTCTGAGGATATTGTCCAAATTTTCATTTTGTTAATAAAACGATTTCTCATATAAAGATTTGAAAAGTCGTTTTTCATTGATTCATGCCATTAACACGTTGACAATAGAGCAAAATAAAAAAAAATAATAATAATAAATAAAAAAAACCATTTTATAGTTAATTTAAATCGGTAAGGACGGTTTAAAATTTTAAAATTTCATTAATTAATAAAATTCTGAGTTAACAATTGCAATATTTGTAAGCATCTCTTTTAAAAGTTAAGACTTGCTTACCCCAACATTAAAAAATTTTCTTTTAATTATTATTGAATTTTTTCTTAAATATTTCTAAGGAAATTCATTCAGTTTTGAATGTTTACTCTATTCTTGTAAGTCGTGTTTATAATTACCATTAAAAAATATTGCTATTTTTTTTTCCTTTTTCTTACATAGTTGGTATCGCTCAGAATGACCCTTATTACACTTATTAAAGTTGTTGCCTGAATTCCAATCCTTAAATTATCAATAGTTTGGTAGTAAAAACAAAATCCCCAAATTTCGTCTTCTTGACCTCTATGCTCCCTTTAATTCAAAATAATCCACACTATACAAGGATACAAAGTAAAATTTCATCATGAGCCTGGGAATAATCTCTATGAATTTGGCAAATAAGTTTTGCTTAGACTACAAATAAATGACTTAAGCAACAAGCATTATAAAAGTAAGGATCGATTAATTAAATGGCATGTCTAATTCAAGTAAAATTTAGGTAGCTTTTTAGAAGATTTTCATAGAACACTATAAAAATTTGTTAATGCACTTAACCCCCAGTAGATATCATTATGTTACTTGAGTGTTTGAACATTATTTCATTGACAATTTTCACCAAAAATATACCACCAAGTACTTAAATTTAATGTCCAAAAATCTTCGCTTCGTTTCATGTAACTATATATAAACAATATTATAATATATATAACTAAATATAAACAATTTTATAAACAATATTAACAAACAAATCAATAATTTAAACTTTTTTAATAAAGCAAGGGAAAAAAATTGATCATTTAACTTATATATTTTATTTGATAAAGTATAAAAATTCTTTTAATTTCTGTAGTAAGTTTTACACAGAACAATTATCGAAAATGTGATGATAAATTTAAAACTAGCATGTATTAAGAACATAAAATATAAATTGTAAACTTGAAATAACTTAAATTGTGCTTGACACATATACTACTTTGTAGATTTATCTTATATTTTAGAGAAAATTTTTAACATGATAATATATATATATATATATATATATATATATATATATATATATATATATATATATATATATATATATATATATATTAAACGTTTAAATTTATAAATAATGAATGATAAAATTTGGAAATTAAAAAGAAGAGTCATAAATTCTTATCAGGATTCTAAAGGTAGTGATAACCTTTTAAAAAAATAGTCTTAGTAGAAACAAAATGTAATAGAAACTGAAATTTAAAATAAATAAATAAATAAAAGAAATTAATTTAGTTCCAAAAATATATTTTATTGAGGATTATATTAGTTATTGAGGTTTTGTTTTTTTTGATGTAGATTTACTAAATAGCATAACTCTGTTCCTGTAACAGTAAAGTTTAAATTCATGAAATTTCGGAATAGTTTAAAAATAGAGAAATGACACATTTCAATTAATTTTTCATTCACACCACATGTGACAGGTGTGAGAGAAATGTCTCTTGGTCTATAAAACGGGACACCGCAAATTATAAATCTCTCTTATGAATTTATTAGCTTTAAAAAAATACAGTTACAGTTAGGCAATAGAATTCATGAATATTCTAAAACTTCATGCGACTATGATTTTCTTCAGCTAATTTTTTTTTTTTTATTGCAGACGAACTATTACCAAACTTGTGATCTAGCACAAAAGCTGCGTTTATAAATTACTTCTTTTTTTTTTTAATGGCAGTTAAGAAGGGGGAAAAAATAGCTCGCATATTTCCAGTTGCCACGAAAAAGGAAAGAAAAAAAGCCGCAGTGATTGGTTTTGCCTAGGGTGAAGCTATTAACAGAAAAATTAAACACCCGGAATCAGAAAGGAGATGAGATGGGGGGGGTCTAGTTCCACGCGACCGACTCGCGAACTATCATGAAGTCTTCTGGCGGACGAAGTTCGTTTGATTTGTATTGCTTTTATTAATGAGAATATCTTAAAAAGTCCCTCTCAGTTGGGGGGAAAGGGCTTGTGAAAGAGTGGTTTTAATGAGGGGCAAGATTGTCTTCCATGATGATGATCGTTGTGGTGGAAATAAGGGTCGTGTGAATGGGGAGGGGATACATGAGAAAACACGACATGCTTATCAATGAGACAACAAGATCATAAAACGTTTTTTCTTTTCTTTTAACTACCTTAATATTACTCTCATATATCTATTAAATAATACATAAAATAGTGAAAATCTACATAAAATACAGTCGAAATATCTATTGGTTATTGGAATTTGAAAATTTTGTGTATGTATTGGAGTTTATTGCAAAATTTTCTCAGATAATTTATATAAATTAATTCTTCAATTTGTTTGCCCACTAAAATTTTGCTAGGAAAGGAATTGTGCACGTAGGATTTTTAATTAACATTAAGATGGTCTCTGCCTAACCCAAAATAAAAACTTGAAACCCAAAAACCCAAAATAAACCAAAATAAAAAATGTAAATAACCCAAAATTTTGATTACAGCATTTGTAATTAATATGAACATAATTAACACGGATCTAAATTTTCAGTTAATTGCTTATGGCACCAATAATAATTTAATTTATGTAACATTCTACTAGAAACTTTCACCCACTTCCAGAAAGAAGCAGGAGGTTTGTTTTTTTCTTTTTTTTTAATTGCCATGTAAACAACTAACTTAAAGGAAACAATATTTAATATTTTGCCCGATTATTGATAAAATATTATTTTTCCTTCAGCGAATGCGTTTTCGCCTTTTTGAATACGTCACAACTCAGAAATTCATTAGAAAGTCGGGGAAAAAGTTTTCACTTCAATATTAAGTAAGCAGTAGAACTTTTCAATCATAATAGGTTCCATTCGATTTGTTTTTCGCAATTCTACCACGAGACTGCTTCGTGATGAGTCAAGTGTAAAGCATAAATACAGGCTATAAGTCAAGTCTAAAGTATAAATATATTTTATAAGTCAAGTGTAAAGAGTAAATACATGTTAAAAATCAAGTGTAAATACGTTTTATAAGTCAAATGTAAAGAATAAATACATGTTAAAAGTAGAGTGTAAATACATATTAAAAGCCAAGAGTAAATGCATGTTATAAGTTAAGTGTAAAGTATAAATATGTGTTATAAGTCAAGTGTAAAGTATAAATATGTGTTATAAGTCAAGTGTAAAGTATAAATATGTGTTATAAGTCAAGTGTAAAGTATAAATATGTGTTATAAGTCAGGTAAATATTAATCGAAAAGAATGTAAAATTATTTAAATTGAATGCAAAAAAGAGGACATATTCAGATGCTAAATTAATAAAATTTAAAACACGTCGGACATAATACAGTAAACAAGACTTCTAATGACATTCTTATAGCACGAAAAGTTGAAATCAAAAACAAAATATTTTGATGATTCTCAATTCATAGTTTGCTCTTTATCACCTCTAGCGAATATTTTTAAAATATAGATTTTAATTCAAAGGTGTTTTAACGTTACATGATATATATATATATATGTGTGTGTGTGTGTGTGTGTGTGTGTGTGTGTGTGTGTGTGTGTGTGTGTGTGTGTGTGGGCGCGCGTGTGTGTAAATTTCCTCCCCATTAAATGTGCATACTTTTAGAAATAAGCAAAAAAATCGTCAGAGACATTATGCATAACTGCCACGGTGGCCTGGTTGGTTAGAGCAATCGTTCTTTTAATCGGAATGTAGAGAGTTCTAAACTCGACCCAGTCGAAAATCCATCGTGTTTGCTAATAGTGGCTAGACCACGTCAAATTTGTAATGGTCGCCATGTGAAGTGATACTTCTGAGGGTGGCAGGCCAAGTCTTGGGGGTTTTCTGCTTGTTCCGTCCTTCTAAATGACGAAGACCCACTTTCAAGGGCTACGATGGCTCATCCACTGGGTGCCAAACTGTATAAAATCCTGTCAACTCTGCCCCTTGTAGTGATGAAAGCTGTAAGTAGTGTTGTATGGAGATGATATATGTGTAGATGTCATATCAGTGACGTCATTCTTCATCGTACTGAAGCGAAACATCTATTTATATAGAAGAATGCTTAAAATGTAAATGTATATAAATAACTTACCACTTCTATATACGAGGGTTACTCTGAAATTTTTGAGATACGTGCAGACGAAAATTTACAAAATAAGAATAACGGTTTAATTTAAAATGCAAAGTATTTTAACACCGAAGACGATTTTTTACTGACTTACTTCAACTTGTTTAGCGTAGAGTAAATTTTAAACAGAAGAAAAAATTGGAGTTGACGCGAGAATTTTCGCGCTATGATATTTTCGAAGTCGCACTTTTCTTCAGGATGAAGAACACACAGGAAGGCCGCAGTAATCCCGGATAATGTGTCTGCCATACGAAAAATGTTAATGGATGATAATCGCTGTACCAATCAAATGATACAGAAGGAACTTAACATTGGATCCGCAGCCATACTCAAAATCAATCAAGAATTACATATGAAAAAAGTAGTTTGCCGTTGGGTTCCCCATAATCTAACTGAGAACCAAAAAGAGAAGCGTGTCAGAATCAGTAAAGAAACTCTTAAATTGCTAAATGATGGTGGCCACCGCATCATTTCCAAAATTGTAACAGGTGATGAAACGTACATACCGTTTTTTAACGTTCCAACACGTCAAGATAGCAAATCATGGGTCTGAAGATGATCCCACGCCGACAAGGGTGAAAAAACAACGCGCACTGAAGAAAGTGATGTATGCCGTTTTCTTCAGAAGTTCGGGATGGGTCAAAGCCATCAAGTTGGAAGGACAAAAGACAGTAACAGCAAACTGGTATACCACTAAATGTCTTCCAGAAATTCTACGAGAACGTATTCACCTAATACAGCTATGTGCGACTTTTGGTTATTTTTTAATCTAAAAAAGAACTTAAGTGAACGTCGTTTTCATCCAGAAGAAGAGATTGATGTGGTTATAAATGCATTTTTTTCATCTATTCCAAGAAATGAATGGCTTGAAGCATTTAATCTGTGGAAAATTTGTCTACAAAAGTGCATTGATGCTGGAGGAGACTACTTTGAACACACCTAAAATTTTGTAAGTATAACTTTAAAAACCTAGTTGTATCTCAAAAATTTCAGTGTGACCCTCGTATAGCCATATACAAGTGGTAAATCATTCATTGCTATATAACTTTGTTGTATGCATGTAGAAGCTTTATAGATATACAGATATATGTTATCCTCTTACGTAGTTAACTTACCCTTATAAGTCATTTGTAGAAAACGAAGCACACTTATAAAATGAACGTACTCACAACTTATTGAATTTCAGTACCTTTTGTATTGACTTTTTATAAGCAGCTTTTTATTGCAAAAGCAAACACACAAAACTGCTGTTACCATGACAACAGTAGTTGCCATGCCATCGCAAACTTATAATGCGCTTAAGTATATATATATATATATATATATATATATATATATATATATATATATATATATATATATATATATATATATATATATATATATATATTTTACTGGTAAATATCATGATATATCATGATCCCTTTGGGTGATACATGATGCAGATTCATATTTTTATGTAAGCGTAAAACAGACCACAGAAAAACAAACATGCTTTGTCTGTGGTCAGTTTTTATTTTATGTTTTTATGTTATATTTTATCAGTGAAAGTTGTCATTTTAACTTTCTGATGGTAACCTAAAAGAGAGCTTAACATATTTGTCTCAGAAGAGTCAGAAAATAGTATAAATTTTTTCTGACATTACCAAAAATGTAAATCGGGCTTCCAAAAATGGTAATGTAAAAATAAAAAAATACAAATATCCAGTGACATGACCAAATACTTAATTCCATTTATAATAAAGCATACAAAATAATATTAAAATGCAAAGAATAAGCATCAATATTAATTACTCTTTGACTGTCTTTTTGCAACATTTCTGGCATTTTTTACTGTGAAATACTTTAAAATACGTCCATTGTTTTATTTCATAAAGAATGTTAAAGAGATTCCTTTTATCCGATTAATTTTTTCCCACCGATTCCTTTGATTATATTTTGTTTGCAATAATGTATCCTTTGTTCGACATAATAATGAAGAAGATATAGGTAATTTTCAATTCCTCTTAAACATATCGCATATTTATTTTTGCATATTTCCCAAGGACGTTGGGGCGAACTAATCACCTAAGTTAATAAATAAATAAATTTAAAATAAAGATCGAATTTTCTTGTTATTTAAATCTTTGGTATTTATCTCTTTTTCACTATCAGATGATCATTTATTTAAATGTCTTCATCAGATCGCAACGAACTTTGAAATCACGATCTCACAACCATTTAAACAACTTAATGGAGATTTAATGTGCATAAAATCAATATATCTCTTGATCTTTTAACTTTTTTTTAACTGTAACCGTTCCGATGAAGTGGTTAGGGAGCAAAAATAAAACATACGCCACCCGATTAAATAGGAAGACTGATCAAAGTCAGGTAAATTTCAGACGATAAAAATCTCTGATCGGATGAATTATACCATTATGCCTTCTTACTTATTCTACAAGGAAGATTTCAAGGGGTGGATGGAGGGAAAAAATAGATGCAATAATGAAATCCCTCGTAGAAAGATTGAAATAATTATAAGCTGCGTCTTGTCTATTATAATTTCTCTTACTGCAGAATTTATTCAAGCTTCAGGTTATGGAATGCCAAAACGTACTGTTTGGAAAATTGCAGACGATAGTTGTGAGGACATGTTTTAATTTGAGACACTTGAATCGGAGCAAGCGATTTTTTCCTTGTTTAATAAATTCAAAAAAAAAAAAAAAAGGCACTCCTTATCCATTGATAAAAAAATGAAAATTAGATGAAATGGGGTAAAAAAAAATATTTAAGTTGACAAAGTGATTTGTTACAAAATTGGGAGGAGCTGCCGACAAGTTGAGGTGGTAATTTGATGATAAAGCGACTACAGAGGGTGGGGGACTTTCTTTTCCTTGTTTTATGTCTAACCTTGTAGCAGACGATATAAAATGAAAGAAGAAATTTTCTTCAGGGTGGTGAACCATGTAAGCATAGAAGGTGTGATGATAAAGGGAGGAAGTTTATTTTCTTATAAAATAGAAAAAGCAAACGATTTTTATAACTACGCCACCTGAAATGGAGCAAAAAATAAATTACTAATAAATTACGAAGAAAACGATGATTTTTTGAGCTCGTTATCTAAAATACCAAACATTTACGTAATTTTCCCGATAACGGCTAAAAAAGACTAATAATTATATAAAATTAATTCTTAAATAACAATAATTTGACAAATATCTTAAAAAATAACAGGAATTTTAAAAGTTGTTACATGATAAAATACAACTAAATGTACTTATTTCAAAATGGCAATTTCGAAAATTGTTTTAATAAGATAGAATGATATAATTACTATTTTAATTCAGTAATTTCTTTAAACATAATCGTTTGGATACGTGTAATGAAATGTTATAACAGATAAAAATACTTTATAATTTATTCAAATTAATTATCAATACATGTGATATGATTTATTAAACGTTTTGATATGATGTGATTATTAAATGTTTTTTTTTTAACGCAAGAAACAAATTCAATAAAAATCATAATTTTGATGAATTGTTGAATGTTAGTCAAAATATATATGCCCTTTTAATAATTATTAGCTTTAGACCGATCTTATTTTTCTCTAAAATTATTTTAAGGAATAATAATAACCTTATTACATAATTATATATATTATGAAATTATTTATGGCTAACATTTCATCATGTTAGTTTAAAATTTCCGTAATTGACCAATATAAGAAAAGAGAAAAAATATTCAGAATTTAATAATGGTTAATTTTATTTATCAATAAATTGAAGAATTGATTTCGCGATTTCTCCTGCAAAACGATAATTTTAATATTTATTAAAAGAAAAATGTTTAAAATTTTAATCCACAAGTAATTGCTTATTATTATTTTTTTTTTAAATGTGGCAAAATCAGAAAAAAAATATTCTACCATTTTCACATTACTTTCAAAAGAAAATTTTATATAATTACATAATAGTATTTTAGTATATATTCCTAATTATTCGAAAAATAATATATTTTATTTCTATTTTCAATTGCTGATGATTTTAGTCACACAATGAGGATTTTTTTTTTCGTTCTCAAACTATATCAATAAATATTAATAAATTTAAAAATATTTTTGTTAATTATTTTTTATAGTTATTGCAAATACCATTCATTCAGATAATAAGTGATTTGAAGTACTTAATAACTTATAATGTTTTAGTTAAATACCTAATATTTTCGGATGATTTTTATTTAATCTGTTCCCTTTTCTCAGTCAACATTTGTAGATGAGAGCCAAATCGATACGGATTTTCAGATGAAAGTAATTTCCAAACAACTTTAAATGACCACACCGAGGAAGGACTCGGAACGCGCAAAATGTTATGTGACAAATCGCTGATCATTCAGTTGCTCGTAAATGGCATTAGAGTAGTCAAGAGAGTTGGTCAGCGGGCGAATCAAATGACAATAATAAACTCAAATACAAGACATGTGAGCTAACCTTAAAAACTATAATACATGGAATTCTAACTCGTATTTTTAATACATATAAGAAACTAAACCTGGGGCACGACAGCCCATAGGTGGACCGAGACCTACAATGCTCATATTTGTTTTCCTGAAATTCTCGAACATGATTGGCACTCAATTTATCAACCCACAGAAAGAAGGAATGAAAAGCTGTGTCAACCTTACCCAGTAGGAGGATCGAACTTGTGTGCCTTGGGAGTGAGAAGTGCTATAACTAAGCCACCGAACTTCATTTAATACGTATAACTAACAATGAAGCAGTATAAACTGATTGACAATCAAGCGAAATATGACATCTGTTGATACTTTTTCAATAACAATAATTAACCATTTTTTCTACAACGTTTATAAAGGTTCCATCGAAGACAAAAGTAGTACTGCTTATCAGAATATTCCATAACGAAAAATATCACTTGAAATATCGATTCAACGTTAGATGATATACTATTGCTGCATAAACAAGTCCTATTTTTGCTTATAATTTAAGCTAAAATTAGGCATTATATGGAAAATTTTAGATGGAATTTTTATATCATCTCCGACGTAATTATTTCAAGCGAACTTTGGTGGTAATAATAATCATTTTATTAAAAGACTAACATAAAATATTAGTTACAGTAACACTATGTAATTAATAAAATATAATTATTATTACCTTAACTGCATTAAAAATAAATTTCATGTTAAGGTTTTTTTTTTTTTTATAAAAAAAGGAACTATTGTTATTATTATTAAACTTGATTATATATTCACCCTCTAGTAACTTCTCAAAAATTAGGAAAGTTGAGGATTATATGAAAGATATTACGTTAATGTATATATTCTGAGGTCATAATAAAACATCTTATTTAAAAATGAATTAATAAGAATAAAATGTCTGTTCAACAGGTAGTTTCGATATCGGAATATTTTGTGTTGATTTTCTGTAAAATATATCACAAATTCAAATGTATAACATTAGTTTCTATACATAGAAAAATAAATTATATATATATTAATATGAAGATGTAACGCTTCAATGAATTATACATTTCATTAATAAACTAATTTAAGGATCACAAAACGAAACTATAATTTTCATTTGTTTCCCATTTTTATGCAATTTTTTAAAAACAAGAAAATCTACTTTTAAACTTAGACGTTTTTCAAATTATTAAAAGAAAGATTGTGTATAAAAATCCACAATAGATGTTTTCAAACTTAATTTTATATTCAAAAAAATAATTTAGTTCTTAGCATCTAAGGAATTGAATTGTTTTCATCAAAAAACGATAAAAGTAGGTTTGTCAAATGCCCTGTAGCGAAACGTTTACTTTGGAAATAAATACTTAAAAATAGGAGGGTTTTCTATCATAAGTTTTGTTTACCTCTTTTTTTTATTTATTAAATTTTCTTGGGAATATTGGATTTAATTTAAAAAAGATTAAAATCACTCTTTCCCTGGTTCCATTATGACCAATAAACCACTTGTTATAAATTAATTTTTTTAAAGGAACCACAAAAAGTATGTCTAAAGTTTCAAATCATATATGAAGGAAAATAAATTATATTTTTTATTTATTATCTCGCATAAGACTAAAATTAGTCCCGAAACTCCAGATATAGAAGAAATTTTGAAGCCCATAAAAAATAATAATATCACAGATTATAATTATTTAAGGGATTTTTACCTATTTATAGTGACACATATTGGATTGATATTAAATTGAGTTGTTTGAAATTATAAAAAGTAAACACTCATTAATAAAATATTGAAAAAAATAACAAGTTACAAAGTGTGATGAATATAGAATATATATATATATATATATATATATATATATATATATATATATATATATATATGTGTATGTGTGTGTGTGTGTATGTGTGTGTGTGTGTAAATATGTGTATGTATATATATATTGTAATAAAAATTTACTAATCATGTCTTAACATAATTGTATGAGTAGAGAAAAAAAATACAAATTCAGAGTTTGATGGTTCGGTAATATTGAAAATAACCTCTGCAATATATTCTTCTGAATTTTACTCTTTCAATTTTTTTCTTTCCTGTCTCTTCCTCCGCTCCATCAGATCCTGGTAATTACTCGTGTAATGACTTGTAAGTACACTAAATAAATAAGCGGTGATAAGATCGTATGATAAACACACTTTCTCCAATGTACAAAATTACTAGTTTTCAACAACACTTACAAAAGAAACTCCCCACACATGAAAGTAAAATTACGTCAAAGCCTGACGTTTCTGATGTTTGGATTTTGATTTCACACCTTGCCAGATACAGCATTTGCCACATTTACAACACAAAAGATAATTACGACTTACTGTAATTATTATTGACATTTTTACTCGAATTCTGGCTACCTATATTCATTCATCCTGTTTTAAAAATTGACAGGTTGTGATTGTCACCTCGGAGGGATGGGAGGGAAATTCTCAGGATATTTTTCTCTTCACTTCAATTCCAGACGACATTTTGATCGTTAGAAAAGGGGAAGGGGGACTTGAGACAGATTGATTCGGTTGGGTCGCAGGAAAAGGGACAGTCGAACATGTGGTGTCAATATTTCAATTCTAATTAGATGAAGTGATAAAATGTTAATAATCTGAATTCTATTAGTTTCTATATCTGAGGCCGGTGTAATAGCGGAAATCTAAAGAAATCGTTTGCAATTTTTAAATTGGTTTGCAAGTTTAGTATAGATAATTACATACATGAAAATTATCAGAGATGATACATCGTTTGAAATTTGATGTGGAAGACATTTTTCGCTATAATTATTTATGTAATTTTTTACGAAGTTACTTAAAAGTAAATGGCAATTTTAAGCCATCAAGGTAAGAAAAAAATGTACTTTGATTTATTGTGAAGTCGTCATAAATTTCGAAAATGCTTTTTTGAATGATTACTTTAATCATTATAGTGTCAATATTTTATTCTTATATTCACCGTCTGAAGTGAAATGAAAAAATCAAGTATTTTTGTATAAAAGATATTTATTTTTTGATTCTATAATTCAGCGCTACATAATTCCATGCAATTTTTGTCTTTCAGAAGACAAATGCTGTTAAAGTTTTTAGGTTTCGACAAGTTCACGAAAGGATTTCTTTAAGTTGTTTCCTTAAAAAACTGTTTCTTTAAAAGGTTTTTTATGAATTTGTAATAAAAATATAATACAAAATGTCTATTTTTTTTATTAGTGTTTTAAATCTTTTTTTAATAAGCTGATTTTATTTTTAAAAAAGTTACAAAAAATGTGTGTGTACGTCCCTGACAATATTCTATCCTTAATATACATTCATAACAGTGCAAGCCAGACCGGAGAATATTCCCCTGTCACCAAACGTCTCGTAATTTGAATCACAATGAAATAACGGGATCATATATATGAACTGGTATTCTCCTCTCCGTTTTCACGACACCACTAAAGGATTTAGGAAGTTACAGACTAGCGTGGACGCGCCCTCAGCACGCAGAGCTCGAACAACCAAGTGGAGAATTATGCTTTTGTTGATATTTTATACAAATATATATATATATATATATATATATATATATATAATGATATTTATTTATATATATATATATATATATATATATATATATATATTTATTTATATATATATATATATATAGATATATATATATATAATGATATTTATTGTACTAATATATTATACTAGAAATAACAAGTGATTAAATTTTCAAAAAATTTGGCACGATAGATCTTGAGAAATCAGTACCCAGAACAACCACCTCTGGCAGTAATAACAGCAGTTATACGCCTGGGCATTGAGTCAAACAGAGATTGGATTATATGTCAGGTACAGATGCCCACGCAGCTTCAACACGATGCCACAGTTCATCAAACCTAGTGACTGGCGTTTGGTGACGAGCCAGTCTCTCGGCAACCATTGACCAGACGTTTTCTATTGGTGAAAGATCTGGAGAACGTGCTGGCCAGGGCAACAGCCGAACATGTTCCGTATCAAGGAAGGTTCGTACAATACCGGCAACATGCGGTCGGGCATTATACTGCTGAAACGTAGGGTTTCGCAAGGCTCGAATAAAGGGTAGAGCCACGGGTCGTAACATACCAGAAATGTAACGTGCACTGTTTAAAGCACCGACAATGCGAACAAGAGGTTACCGAGACGTGTATCCAATGGCACCACATACCATCACGCCAGGTGATGGGCCAGTATGACGATGACGAATGCATGCTGCCAGTGTGCGTTCACCACGATGCCGCCAAACACGGATGCGACCATCATGATGCTGTACACAGAACCTGGATTCATCTGAAAAGATGACGTCTCGCCATTCGTGCGCCCAGGTTCGTCTTTGATCACACCGTTGAAGGCGCTCTTGTCTATGACGCAGCGTCAAGGGAAGCCGCAGCCATGGTCTCCGAGCTGAGAGTCCATGCTGCTGCAAACGTCGTCGAACTGTTCGTGCAGACACTTGTCTTCCAAATGACCCCGTTTCTTGAATCACGGCTCGTGACGTGGTTGCACGATCCATTACGGCCATGCGGATAATATGCCTGTCTTCTCGGCTGCTAGTGATAGGTGGCCGTTGAGATCTCGCATGGCGTTCCGTATTACCGTCCTGAACCCATCGATTCCATATTTTGCTAACAGTCATTGGATCTCGACGGACGCGAGCAGCAATACTGCGATAAGATAAACCACAATCCCGATACGCTACACTTCGACCTTTATCAAAGTCAGAAACGTGCTGGTACGCATTTCTCCTTCTTACACGAGGCATCGCAACAACTTTTCACCAGGCAACAACGTTAAAATTCAATTTGTGTATGCAATTTGTGTATGTGTATGAGCAATTTGTGTATGTAGGTGTCGGCTGAACAATATCCTCATTTAAACACAATGTAGGTGTCGCTACTGGCGCCTGCTTTGTCTGAATGCGCTGAAAAGCTAATCATTTGCATATCACAGCACCTTCTTCCTTTCGTATAAATTTCACGTCTGTAGCATGTCGCCTTCTTGGTGTAGCAATTTTAATGGCCAGTAGTGTATATATATTGTACCGAGCTTCGGGGTTCGTGTGGATTGTGAGTTGAAGAAAGAAACCACTCAATGAACACAAGGCTTTTATTCGTAAAAATTCCACTAGAAATACCAGCTGTAACAATCACAATTATACAGCTACAATTCGTCGGATACAATTAGTAACAGCTTCCAATCGCAGGTTTCAAATACCTCAGGCAGAGAACAGCTTCTCTAGACTAGCAGTCACGACTAATCGTCTTCACTCACTGACTGTCTTCACAAAACTGGCTAACTATGTCGGGCTGCGGTATTTATAACTGACTTGGTGGGGAAATCTACCAATTTCGCCAAGGTTCTGGAAGCTTCTAGGCTATCTCGCTAAATATTGGTCCTAAAGCTTAGGTGATGGATATTTCCAAAAATATCTATTTTTCGCCAAGTCACCAAAAATCTCGCCAACTGACGCTAAGTTTTCTCGCCAAAATATCGCCAAGTCACCAAATCGTTAGAAAACTCGCTTGTAACGTATAACACTCCTAAATACCTCAATTTTTGCCCAAAATGTGAGTATTTCCGATCTGCCTGAGATATTTTAAGACAAATACAATAATTATTTATAATTTGTAAAATTTTATATATATATATATATATATATATATATGCAAGCACACATATATATGTATATATCACAGGTTAAGGTTTCTCATCATCAGCTGTTCGCTAACATTGTTGTGGTATAAAATCTGTTATATATGGTGGTGCATGAAAGTCTGCGGAATTCTAAGGTAATAGGACGTACATCACAATAAAGTGGCATATACATAGGTAAGAAATAAGTAAAAAAGGAATAAAATATTAGTGTATTTACGATTAATAATAATAATAAACTAGAATAAAAAGAGTTTAACATATATTTTCAAGTAGGAATAAAAGTGATTAAATAAAAAATTTAAAAAAAATTGAGACTTAAATACTGATGGATCAAGAAAAAGTCAAGGTGAGAAATTAAAATATCAATTCTAAATTAAAAAATTAACCGTTTTTTTTTTTTTAACATTGATTGAAGGTTGCATTCTCATTCTATTGATGAAGAAATATCGACTTCTTTTATAAGTTTCAAAGACAAAGGCAGCTTTCAAGGGGGGGGGGTGAAACATGGAATGAATAATGAGCTTTTCAATGTGTTTCTTCTTTCCATTCTCATCCTCCCGAAGTAAGATAGGCATGGTGGAAAAGATTTTACATTAAAAAACATTACAATAAGTAAGAAATTACTCCTTAACGATACCTCTTTCAAGATACCACGGTGATTTCGTTGGTTCGGGCGTTCGTTCTCGTCATTGGAGTGTAGTGGGTTCGAATCCCGACTCAAACGAAGATTGTATTCACTGATGGTGGTATCGGCACGTAAAATATTCCGTGGTTCCAATATCCTACATGTGAAATTATATCTATGAGGGTATTAGGACAAATCTGAGAATATTATGGTAGGTCTCTGCTTCTAAATGAGGGACACCCGTTCTCTTTCGGTTTACCGATAGGACGCCTCACTGTATAAATAGACACCAATTCCACCGTATATGGCAGGCATTAGAAAAAATAGTTCTTTTAATTTTGTAGGCCAAATAAATTATCTGCACTTGCTGTGAAAACTTCAAATCTATATAAAAAACGTACCTTTCTGTTTTATGGACTCCAAAAATTTGAAGGAGGGGATATCTTTAGTTGTTAAATGCATAACTTTATTTAGTGATCCGCTTTATAGATCAAAAGACTTAATTGCGTTTCTGATGATGTGCAAAGTGCTTTAAATCAGCTTTATTCAAAAGTTTAGCGATCAAGTCACATAGATACCTCTTTGTGACTTGATCTCTTATCAAAACCAGGTGTCCAAGGGATTGCTGTATTTTGATGTCTAATACTTTCCATTTTTACTTTTCCGATATCTTTATTTACGCAAAGATTCGGGTGTTATAGAAAAACAAAATTTAAATTTTTATTCTTATAACTTCTATTTATTGTTATTTTAAGCATGCATTCACTGCAGATTATTTTAATCCCTTTTTATTATATTTATTACTTTTTTACATGCTTATCATAAATGAAATATGTATTTTAGTAACGAAACTGTGAAAAACAAACATTTTTACAAAATTTGGGCGAGAAATTGAAATTTATTACTTTGAACTTCAATACAAGATAAATAATAAAAGTATGCTTTGAGAAATAAATAAATAAATAAATGAAAAACATAAAGTGGTTGTCTTTTTCGTTCCAGTGGAGCACATGGCTAAATCCCTTTATAACGATTCTCATTGGTTTAACATTTAATCTACGTCACACATAATTACGATATCGTATCGTATATTCGACATGAAGACGACTTTACTGCTGGCCTTCAAATTGCGTTCTTCGGGCGGCAGTAAGCAATGCGAAGTTCACTGTTGAATGTCCAAGTATCATCGCCGTGAGAAAAAATCCATTCATGGTTTTTACCAGTAATAAAGAAGTATTTTTCAATTATAATTTTTTCCGTTAGTAAAAGTTTTCAAAATTTTGAAAATTACCTGTTGTTGTAAATAATTAATTTTTAAATTTAGCGATATTGCTTCCAAAATGTCCTGAAATTATTATCTTTTCTAATTTGCGTTTTTGGCGAATTCAAGTTTCCTTGCCTGTTCTCAGACTCACCAACTTACCTTGTGTAATTTCCCTTTCTCTTGAAATTCGTTAAAACTTCTCTAATTCGCTTATTATTATTTTTGATTTGATGAACATTTTTTGCGTAAAACATTGATTGTTACGAATATCCGAAATCATGATTCCAAAAGTCGTTTTGAATCACTTTGAGCCAAATACCCTTACCAATAGTCGAGTTAATTTGGACATGACCCCATTTCGAGTAACGACTCCATGTCGTCAATTCGTTGAAATCAAAATTAAAATGAAGTTCAATGTGTTAATAAAAAACAATTTCTTATTGTAAAGACCGAAGCATTGTTTTGAGAAGCGTTTTTACATTGACAAAAGCCATTCGAACGTTGACAATAAAACCGAAGGAAAAAAATGAAAAATAAAATATCCACTTTATTTTTAGTTTCAGTGTCGACAAGAACGATAATTTAATCTGATAAACTATTTTGGGACACATTTTTTTCTGGAAATTTTATGTCGATGCATTTTTTTTTCTTTTTTTTGTATTTATTGGTTTTTAATTAAAATGTTTTAGATTTAGGTTGTACGAATTATAAAATAATCTATCTGATATTTGCTTATAAAAAATGATAATAGTAGTATAAAAATGTATATTTTTTCAAATGTTTGTTGATAATGAAATCATGAATAATTATTTCTTAAATTTATAGAAATCATTTTAATTGAACTTGTATGAAGACGAAAATATAGATAAAATGTATAGACAATATTCTTTATGTATAATCCTTTCATATATTATTTAAATATCGGTAATGTGTGTAAGGACTGAATAAATTGAAGGAATTCATGCAGTGTTTATGATAAAATTATGCAGTTACTGAATGTGTCAATGAAATAAAAATAGTAGAGTGTAACGTAGTAATGTGTTTTATGTGGTATTTTAAATAATAACGAACTAATTGATGAAGTTTCTTAAATGTGAATATTAGTGATTAGTGACTATATTATTATATACATAATAAGCATAGAAAATTATTACGATGGAAATGCAATCAGCTTCGATTATAACAAGCATCAGTTTTTAAGACATATCCATTTTAACATCAATGAATAATAAATTTCAAGAAATTCTTATAGGAAAATGTATTGACTTTTATATAATCATAATGTTCATCTCGGTTTTTCATTTTCCGAATATTTCTAGTGAAATTGTTTCAATAACATGTTCAAGATTATTTTGTCGAGAATATTTTTCCAATATATGCTGTTTCTGGAGAATTCCCGAGCGTGAACTTTGTTCTGAGCCTATAATATTCGTTCATCACAAAGTTCTCTTCCTGTTTTTGGTTTCCACACTTCATCTATAAATTGTCTATGCTTGTAGAGAGGGTTGCTGTTGCACCAACTTGCTTCCCTGTGCATAGCCCTGAGTTCGACTCTACCAGTTAAATAAAAGCAGCCGGGTGGAGTCTCTGTGATTTTGAAGCAGGGACCAAGCAGAAGACCCCTAATACTTGGCCTGCCATTCTAGAGTTATCATTTCACTTGGAAGACATTGCGACCACGCTCGGTTTTAACGCGCCTCAAATGCATTCAGTGAACATGATGGATCTTTGGTGAAGCCGGGATTCAAACTCACGAGCTTCAGGTAATAAGAACGACTCCCTAACCTGCTACGCCACCGTGGCTCCTTATAGAGAGGGTAAAAGAAAACGGAAATTAAATATTATTCTTGCTAAAAACTGAATGGAACTGATGAAACTGTTCGTGCATTTTTTTCACAAATATCTGCATATGGTATGTCATCAAATATATTTCGCATTTATTTTTTTTATAATAAAAAACATTTTAGTTCTTGATGATAAATAACAACTCTGTAATGGAAAGTTCTGTTTAGATATTATTATTTCCGTAAGAAATACAGCGCGAAATGTATGCGTTAATAAGCAAAAATTTAATACTGCAGCAAATCTAACGAGATGCACTTCCACTGACTACTTCACTGTACAAGAATATTGTTGTAGTTTATATCAGAGAATATTGGATATCTTTTTATCTGTAATTTTAGATAAATGGATGGTTATATGAAAAAAAAAATCAGAAAATGATGCTGTAGCATTTCTACTGTTGCACTTCCACTGACTACTTCACTCTACTACAGTATTGTTGTAGTTTATTGCAAAACATTGGATATCTTTTTATCTGTGGTTTTGGATAAATTACTGATTATATGAAAAAAAATCAGAAAATGATGCTGTAACATTTCTACTGTTGCATTTCCACTGACTACTTCACTCTACTAGAGTATTGTTGTAGTTTATAGCAGAACATTGGATATCTTTTTATCTGTGGTTTCGGATAAATTACTGGTTATATGAAAAAAATCAGAAAATGATGCTGTAACATTTCTACTGTTGCATTTCCACTGACTACTTCACTATACTAGAGTATTGTTGTAGTTTATAGCAGAACATTGGATATCTTTTTATCTGTGGTTTCGGATAAATTACTGGTTATATGAAAAAAATCAGAAAATGATGCTGTAACATTTCTACTGTTGCATTTCCACTGACTACTTCACTCTACTAGAGTATTGTTGTAGTTTATAGCAGAACATTGGATATCTTTTTATCTGTGGTTTCGGATAAATTACTGGTTATATGAAAAAAATCAGAAAATGATGCTGTAACATTTCTACTGTTGCATTTCCACTGACTACTTCACTATACTAGAGTATTGTTGTAGTTTTTAGCAGAATATTGGGTATCTTTTTATCTGTGGTTTTGGATGAATTACTGGTTATATGAAAAAAAAATCAGAAAATGATGCTGTAGCATTTCTATTGACTATTTCACTCTACTATTGTTGTAGTTTATAGCAGAATATTGGATATCTTTTTATCTGTGGTTTTGAATAAATTACTGGTTATATGAAAAAAAAAAAAAAATCAGAAAACGATGCTGTAGCATTTCTACTGACTACTTCACTCTAATAGAGTAATTTTTATAGCAGAATATTGGATACCTTTTTATCTGTGGTTTTGGATAAATTACTGGTTATATGAAAAAAAAAAAAAATCAGAAAATGATGCTGTAGCATTTCTACTGACTACTTCACTCTATTAGAGTAATTTTTATAGCAGAATATTGGATACCTTTTTATCTGTGGTTTTGGATAAATTACTGGTTATATGAAAAAAAAAAAAAATCAGAAAACGATGCTGTAGCATTTCTACTGACTACTTCACTCTAATAGAGTAATTTTTATAGCAGAATATTGGATACCTTTTTATCTGTGGTTTTGGATAAATTACTGGTTATATGAAAAAAAAAAATCAGAAAATGATGCTGTAGCATTTCTACTGACTACTTCACTCTATTAGAGTATTGTTTATAGCAGAATATTGGATACCTTTTTATCTGTGGTTTTGGATAAATTAATGGTTATATGGAAGAAGAAAAAAAAAATACAAAAAATACAAAAAACCAGAAAACAATGCAAAATTCAAAAAAAAAAAATAAATAAAAAATAAAAAAATAAAAATAAAAAGTATTTAATGTAATTAAATAAAAATACGTTTAAAAATAAAATATATGCAACTACCAAGTAATGAATGCATTTTGCACAAATAATGCATAATATGCGTTACAAAAAATCAATAAATTTTTATGGCAAGTATGTTTGATTAAAGAGTTGTAAAGGAAAGTACTGAAAAGTGAAAGCGTTACTAAAATGTAATGATTCAAATTTAATCAACAAATAATTGTTGCATGATATGACACAAAACGTAATTCGTATTTAGTCAAAGCTCTCTGTGAATCTTTAACATATATAAACAAACATAAATAAACAAAGGAACATTCAGTAATTTTGGTCCTTAATTGGTTTTTTTGCTTCAAATTTAATGACCATAACAACTTTTATATAACCAGAAGGAAATTTCTTGGTTAGTCAGATAAACTTTTTTTATAAACTAAATTCGTATTTATTAATTTCAGCATTTAATGGCACTTCTTCACAGTAACCATCTTTAGGATCAGCTTAGTTTGTCATTTTATAGTCATTTTTTTGACGCAAGGCTAGTTTGAATGAGTTCTATAGTTTAAAATGTATTCGGCACCACTATAAACATCCCTACTCAAGGGAGGACAGAAAAAAAAAAAAAAAAACAGAACTGAACTAAAGGTTAGGGAACTATCTGTTCGACAGTCCGTTCGATTCTCACCTCGTAACATGAAATTTAAATCTGAATTAATATGAGAATCAAAAGGAAACTAACCATATCCTTCCATCGAAAACTAAACTATTTCATTCAGATAGCAATTTTCAAAACTTCGAAGTAACGAAATAGTTCGATTACTGATAATACTCAACATCATTTCTTCTTTTACTGTCAATTATTATCTAAAAAAAATGATTAAAATTTAGTTCACAATATATGACATCAATTTAATCATCTCTGTTCTTATCATTTTCACTAATAAACTTGTCTTCACATAGGAAAAAGGACGTTAAATATGACTTCGACATCCGCCCTCCCAAGGAGGTTTTGGGGGTAACTGTGACCATATCTTCCTCTGGTCTACCCAGAGAAGAGGCGATGTCATCAGATAACTACCCCTCATAAAGTTATCAGGGTTTGTCATTCAATTTGTATTCATCATCATGTGCAGACGAGATATCTTGGCGGCAAGAATACATCTCAACTCATCTCGATCTTCCGATCCCGACTTCGAGATCAGATATGAGGAAAACATTCAGATTTCAAACGATGCATACTAATTTTTACTAAAAAAAACTCCTCTTAAAAGTCTTAATTAACTCGCCACAACCCTAGGAGGCTCTTCTGTTTTATATTTATATCCCGGCACACGACCACCCGGGGATTTTGACCACCTTCTCGCCGCTGAAAACGACTTCTCTCTCTCTCTCTTTTTTTTTTTTTCTTCTTTTTCTTGGCCAAAGCAAACGATTCAAGAAAGCAAACGATGGAATTCTCGGGGGGACTGTTAAGCCGATTTTTAGAAGAATGGACTTGATGGATTGCTTTCACACTTTAGAACTCTCATATCCATGTTGGAGTTGGAGGCCTACTAGGGGATTGGTGAGGCCATCTTCCCGGCAGGCAACAGGTAGGCAGCACACGCCTAGGCCCACCCTACGGGGGTTGTTTGAGGAACTACGCGAGTCGAAACAAATTAAGCTCCAATTACAAAGGCTTTGTTGGTGGAATATTTTTGCAATTTGTGACATTGTTTAAAGATTCATATATAAAAAATGGATTAATATCAAAATAAAACTGAATGTCAGGCCATTTAAATTAAATGATTGAACTGCGGATTAAGGATTATAATGAATTTGACTTAAATGAGAAGTTTTAAGGAAATGATTTGGCTTACAAAGTCAGACATTTCTTCCAGCAGTTCAATTATAGTATTTATGCATGGAGAGATTTGTCCGAAACCAAATAAATATAATTCATTGCAACAATAATAATTCTTTGACTAGACTTTATTTATTACAGGGATTATAAAGTTAATTCTTTCTTTCAAAAAAGAGATAATGGCTGTATTAATAACAAAATTGAAAATCTTTTATATATATGTAATCGTTTTTTTCCCTCTAGCCAATACAAATGAATAGCTTTAGAAACAGAATACATACCATTTTTTATATCTTTACTTTGACTAAAAGAGCAGTTGTCTTTTTTCGCATGTAATACATGCTTCATACAGTACAATTCATGTATTAATTGTGTGTGGGGGTAGCTATGGTTTTTTTTACAACATATTTTAATCGATGATACAGGATAAGATACACAGAGTAGTGATACAGGATAAGATACACAGAGTAGTGATACAGGATAAGATACACAGAGTAGTGATACAGGATAAGATACACAGAGTAGTGATACAGGATAAGATACACAGAGTAGTGATACAGGATAAGATACACAGAGTAGTGATACAGGATGATACAGGATAAGATACACAGAGTAGTGATACAGGATAAGATACACAGAGTAGTGATACAGGATAAGATACACAGAGTAGTGATACAGGATAAGATACACAGAGTAGTGATACAGGATGATACAGGATAAGATACACAGAGTAGTGATACAGGATAAGATACACAGAGTAGTGATACAGGATAAGATACACAGAGTAGTGATACAGGATAAGATACACAGAGTAGTGATACAGGATAAGATACACAGAGTAGTGATACAGGATAAGATACACAGAGTAGTGATACAGGATAAGATACACAGAGTAGTGATACAGGATGATACAGGATAAGATACACAGAGTAGTGATACAGTATAGGATTTGTTATCCGGCAAACTCGGGACCGAGCATATTCCGGTTATTGGAATTTTCCGGTTTTTGTGTCGCTCTGTCGAAAATTTCGATAACCACAATTGCAAAAAATCGGGACACCCCCTTTCCATCCATGAAATAATTTGTGGGAGGAAAAATAATTACTATATCGTTAATATTTTTAATGAAAAATACATACATCCCCCCCACATCGACATATGTATAATAAAATAACCTAAAATTTGCAAAGTGAGATTATTTTTTGCTTATTGATGCTGCAAGCATATCGTTTTGTTTTAAATGCTTTGGTTTTTCTGACAATAATGTTTCTTATATTTTATATACAGACATAATATCATATTCGTTAAAAAATGATTTTTGTTCCATTCATCGGATAAGCTCTTTCGTTAGTTCTAGACAATGGTCTATGGAAACGTTTTCCGTATTTTCTGTTTTCTCTACATCGGTATCCTCAGAGCTTGAAGAATCGGCGTCTTTCCTATTGAGTACTTCTTCACTGACGATCTAGTCATCGGTTAACTGAAGTACAGTCGGAGCATTTAAGGAATCTTGCATAGTTTTTTCATCGATTATTACCTCACTTGAAATGCTTTTGGCATATTCTAACAATTCTTGGATTATCTCTTTTTCTTGTGACATGCGAAAATCACAAAATTCGTCATTTTCTTCTCCTTCCAGAAAAATTGAAAGAGACCAGATATTATGCCAAGCATTGATCTTGTTCAAGGAATTCCAGGAATTAGCAGTACTCCAAAGTGCATCTTTGATCGTAAACCTTTTTTGAAAATCTATCATTCTCTCTCCGGAGTTGTAGAATTCTAAATATTTTCGGATATAAAAGCCGTTTTATACGAGCATTTTAACGAATTTAGAATACCCTGATCCATTGGCTGTATCAAAGATGTGCTAATACGGTGATATAAAGACAACTCGGACGTTGTCCTTTTCAAGAGTTTCTGCCTCGGGATGCCAACAGAAAAAAAAAAGAAAGGAAAAAAGTACAATCTGAAAAATGCTGGTTTTCGGAACATTCCGGTTTTTGGAAAGCCAGATAATAGATCCCATACTCTAATAATTTCTGTGTTTAATGTAATATATCATTTATATGATAGTTTAATGAAAACGATTTCACATTAATATAATTCGCTTTAATTACTAAAAAATAATATTTAGTGTAATAATTCGGTACAAAGTTTAATGCATATGAGTAGTAATATGACTGATCATCTTTGACATGGTTTGATTTAAAATGGTTTAGTTTCCTTGCCACTTTACTATTATAAGAATCTACCTCTAAGTTCTGAAACGAACCAATGAGTTATTTAATGAACACCATGGTGCAAACGTTTCAGATGTCAATTTTAATGAATAGGGGTATAAACTATGAGAAAGTTTATACCATGGACTTTTGGTATTTTGACCGAGAAGTCAGTTACGCTGGTATCCAGAAAGTAGCTAGTATGATATCTGACACAACCAAAGTTTTTTTCGTTGAATAGCACTATACATCTACAGGTCTATTGTGAAAATCGAAAACACCTTGAGACAACATTTGGCCGTTACTTCCTCCACCCTACCACTTTACACGATCGAAAAGAAAAAAGGTGACATATCCATGTTACCCTTTTTCTTTTGGATCGTGAAAAGGAGGGGAGTTTCACAGGGTGTTCGGACATCAGTCTGCAACTACAATTTTCGTTTGGACTTTCTAAACCTAATCTTATAGGATAATTACGATTTTAAGGAAGTGCCAGTTTCATTATGAATAATTTACCGATTAGTTAGACTTTTTAAGCCATCTTACGAATAAATGTTTTGTAATTGTAGACATCAGTCTCGGAATTAGAGATTAGTTAATTGCTTGGGCAACTTAAGCCATCTTTATATATAAAGTAATGAATATTTGAGACGCCAGTTTCTCATAAATATATCTATTGGCTTCTCAAGTCATATTTGATTCTGAATATGTTTCGTTTTGTTATGCTTAAAAAATTAATTAAGTTTAGCATCTGTAATTACGTTTGTGATCATATTCTCCAAGGCCTACTTAAATTGATTTACAAACGGATTACTGTTTCGAAACAGAAGGAGGAAATTCACTCCTATAATAGATCCAATGCCCCTCAGCTGATGTGGCGTCTACCTAAGATACTACCTCATGTGTCGACCCCGTCCTTTGATCGTAGCTCAATATAAGGAGAAAATTTAACAAATTTTTAGTCTTAAGAAGTAGGCAGCAGGACATGCATTGCACGCAAACAAACTAATGATCACATTTTCTTCATAACTGATTTATTACAAGTTCTTCTTTCTTCGTTAGATTATAACACATTACACTAATAAGGTACCAGTAGAGTAAGAACAGTTGAAAAATGATATTGTTCTACTAATTAGATTTCAAAATTTTAACCTATAAGACATGATTAGCATAATTGTTGGCATTGTTTTGAAGATAACAGAGAAAAATGTATCTCCGAAAGTATTTAAATTAAGACGAACAAAATCGAGTGACGAGGTTGATACCTGAGCTGGCACTATCCACCACCATAGGAACATTATTCTTTATGACAGATATTTAAGTGTATAAAACCACTCTGAACGACTATATTCGGATAAGTCATGCTCGAAACCGCTACTTTTAGAATATGAGAATAACGCCTTTTTTATGAAACTGATTAATTGATTAATATACATCTTGGTGAATTTACCACATAACGTTGTCACTACTGCTTAGCTGAGAAAAAAAAGGTGGTGTTATAGTTTGGAACGAGAATTTACGCGTACTTGAAAAAAATGCTGTTTATATATGTGTGAATTTAAATAGGGTTTTTTGTTAAAGTATTCAAAATTATCATCATGTCACTAAAGTAAATGACCAGAAGTAGATGGCCTTTTACCTTATTTCTTAATATTATTAGAAATTTTTAAATCGCTTTTTTTTAAAATTTTATTAGACTTAAGATAAAATTTAAAAAAAAGCGGCATAAAAGTACTTAGGGTATAAACAAATTGTAAGGTAACTTTTCAGAAAGCACCATTTACGCCAACACTTTTGCCTAAACATTCGCCAAATTAGAAATATAGTTTAGTGCGTAGAAATTCATCTATTTTTGAAGTATTATCGATCACTTAATGAAAATTTAAGAGAAGGATAAAAAATATTAAATTTTATCATTACTGATAATTCTAATTAACGTTTTTAAAAATTCTACATTATATATTCTTTGTCTCTAATACCGAATGTGTTGGCGAATATCATATGATTTGGCGCCGAAATCATCTATTTTCACGCATCATTTCCGTCAGTAGGCTCAATCCACACCACACTATTTCTTGTTTTGATGGTGATTTCTAAAATTTTATCGGCGAAAACTTAATCTTATGATGTTTTGTAAATCATTGTAAAATTTGTTAAAATGATGGAATCATTCTAATCATATATCCTTACAATCATTTTTCTGCATAGAATTTTAATTACGAGGATCGTGAAATATGTATTCAAATTTTTATGAAAACAAGCTTAGTATTAATAACTTATTTTGGCATAGTTTAACAGCTGGAATCTACCTTAAAGTTATCCAGAACATTCAATTCATTTTCAGATAGGGCAAGAATTTTCTCAAAAGAAGGACGTATTCTTTGAAATAGTAAAGGAAAACAGTAAAAACCCCAAGTACACCCCCTCCGTCAACATACTTGCTAAAAGCAGAAAAGAACATTTACAATAATAGAATCGACCCTTCTCAAACAAGCAAAGTAAAGAACATTTAAGCAACAATAGAATCGACCCCTTCTCGTCTGCCTTTCTTCTGGTCACTCGATCCATTTTCAATGGATCGCTTTTCAAGTTGGGGTCGACGGTAATGAAAGGCCTGGCCAGCACTACTGCTTAGAAAAGGGTGAGGCTTTGTGGAGTTCTCGTATATAAGGAGATCTCTACTAAGAAGTAACCTGGAATTAAGCCGATTTTGAAGTTTTCTTCTCCATTACCTAGAGTGTTTTCGAAGAAACTAGGGCGGATCTTTTCGGCTTTATCTTAGAAAATATCAAACGGCTTTCTCGATCTTCAAGAGTGACAATGTCAGAACACTCACTCTCAGACAGGGATAGAAAACCTTCCCTGAGGGCCTTTGGTGTGGGGTTGATAAGGTAATATTTTAAAATATATTTGTGGACAAAAAAGTCCTTTTAAATCTCTTCCACAATGTTGATAAAAATGTAAAGAGTATTGTCAATAGTCAAATATTGAGGTAAATGCTTGACTTTAAAAGTTCATCAATTTTGTTATTATTGCCAATGAAATTTAAATGTTTATTAACCATCGCCAATAAAGATGAAAAAATAAAGATTATTACTTATAATCAAATATTGAATTAAAATTTGTGGACATTCATTTATATTATTACCTTCAACCGATTAAATTTGAAAATCAATAAAATGGTGTATAGTTAGAACTAAACATGTAAAATTTAAATGTTATGCTTATTTACACGAGTTTTAATACACGCTGAGTGAAGCAGAGTGATGGATTTAGAGTAATAACAACCCTTATAATCCCACAAAATCATAAAAATAACCAAACAAGGAAAACTAATTTCCACTCAATTAAAAACTAACTTTCCCTACACTTTATCAAATGCAAACTCTCAAAATGATTCTAGTTTTTATGAATATATTTTATTGCTTTTAAGTAAAACGGATGTGTTCTCTGGCCTGCCAAAGAGGTGGTTGAAGTTGCATATTTAGGTCACATTGCGGTTGAAATGCTTCTTGAGTGTGATCAGTGGTCCTGATTAGGCCCTATTCCAAACGAACCTTGGAATCTATCATAAAAATGACTTTCTCTCCCTTAATCTCCCGTTTCGCGGGCCACACATCATGGAGGCCATAAATTAAGCCAGCCATCCATTGGCAAGCTTTGAGCTGGTTTTAAACTTTACAACTTAGTTATGCGCATTAAAAAAGGGACTACAAAGAATGCTGATCACGTTCTCCCTCGCCAAGTCGAAGAGACTGACACTGATGAGCTCCTCGGACAATAGGGTGCAATTTTTTACACTCACTGTAACCGCTGCTGTTACCGAAGCCCTCTTTCTCCCTCTGCTGTTGCCAGATGCACTCTCGATGATCTTATTTATGTCGTTTGCTGTCATAAATTCCTTAAAATTGTCGATAAACTTGTCTAAAGTTTGCGAATTTAAAACGTTCCATTTTGCGTGATTTTTTTTTTAAATTTTCTATTATTTGGGCGATAAAAAATGTTTTTCCAAAAATTTCGCAAGTGGTTATTTAGAAAAAATATGTAATTGACCGAAAATATAATCCGTAACTACATTTCAGCTTTTTGGTTTTTTTGGGTTCATCAATGTCTTCAGTGTTTACAAAGATTAATAGGGGTGAGGCAAAACGTAGTTTTAACAATTTTCCGCTTCAAAAAATGGGTGGTCTGATTGTAATTGCAGTTGCTTGATTAAGTAATTCGGCGTGAGAGGTCTGTCATACAAATTTGGAAGGAGGGTGAGGGAAAGCTGGTGATTTTAAATACGAAACACGACTGAAATAATTTATTTCTTTTTGGAGAATTTTGATCGAAAGTTACAGAAAAAATAATAAATTACCCAAAATTACCTTACAAAATGTGGAAAGGCTATTTATTCTTTGAACTGAAATCTATATCTTTTGAAATACACATTACATTATTTAAGTAATGAAACCATTTAAATTCATTAACATTTTTAATATAACTAAGTTATTCAAATCTATAGAGAATGTTGAATTTTTTAATAGGAATAAGACTTTTAACAAATTAGCTTTATCTTTTTATTTGCATAAGAAAAAACTTTTATTGTGAGAAACTTACTATTCAAATTAGAACTACCATTTATTTTTAATTCAACATTTTTTTAAAAAATTCTTTCCTGTATTTCCTTTCATTTTTAAGTGTTTATTTATGGCCACTGAATACTTTAAACACACGCTTGGCATTTCACAGTTTTTTTTTTTTTTTTAAAAAACTATAATTACGTAAAATGGCCAACACTTGATATTTCACTCTGGACACCAGAAAAAAGGTATTAAATAAATGTTTCCCAACTTTTTTGTGCCATGTCCAACTTATGCCTTTTTAAAATTCCTACGCCCCCCCCTGTAACGTGAACATAATTTTTAATATTAAAAAATTTAATTATTCAGTTAAGAAACAAAAATGACAGGTTTTAGGAAGAACACGGGAATTGTTTAACGAGTAAATTTAGTAATAAGTAAATTTTCAAAACATATAATGAAAAATTAAAAAATTCAAGTTCAAAACAATTTTAATAAAGATTTTTTTCTATATAATAATTTATTATTTTAATTTAGTGAAAAAAATCCTTGCAATTGATTGCTTCACAAAGATTTTATGTTAGGTTCCAACTTGTCTAGCTTCAGACTCGAATCTCAATGTTGTGTTATAATCCAGACGATTATTTTTTCTTATCAGTTGATCATTTATAGCACTAAATCCACATTCAACATTTATTATGAAGAGGAAACGGCAACAATATGTCTCTTGTGCACTTGGTTGAATCTGTGTATTTGATTTCAGTTTCCTCATCAAGCCATACCATCACTCCTTTTATATTAAATAAAGTTTTAACTGTCTCATCATTTTGCATTTCTGTGAGTTATTCTTAATACTGCATATTTGATAAATCAGACAAAACCACTAATATTGGTTGCATCATCTATGCTGGAAAATCAATTGGTTTTAAATCATAAAATCTTTCTTTCGAATCAGCCGATGGAATTTTCAGATGATCGACAACAGCAAGTAAAGCGGTATCATTTACTTCACATTTTTAGAGCCAATGAAACTGTTCAAAATTTTTGTTGTTAATATATTTTTAAATAAATAACTCAATATGGGTAGTGAAACCAAATATCTTCACTTTTGCATCAACAAGTTGTTTGAAGTTGCTTATTTAATATATTTAGTTTTTCAAAGATATCGGCTAAATAACCCATAAATGCTTCACCATCGGCTGTTAATAGATACTTCATTTCAGGGTTATCGCTTAAAAAATCACTAAGAGTATCAAACAGTTCCATAAATCTTCCATAAGAAGCCATCTTACTTCAGTGTAAAGTAAAAGCCTCATGTGTTCTACATTTTGTTCTTCACAAAATAGCTTGAAGTGACGCTCACATTTGGCATTAGCTTTAATATAGCATTGATGCATTTTATTACTGAATGTAGTACTTCATTTAGAGCAGGCGAGATGGTTACCAAGTTTTCCCTATGAATTACGCAATGCACAAGAATCATGTCTGGAGTCTCATCTTTCATCAATTTTAAGCAGCCGTTTTTCTTGCTTATCATATTAGGAGCACCACCTGTAGCACACAAGATGTTATATACCTCTTAAGGTAATATCTTTCATAAGGCGCGGAAAAGATGGTAATGGGTCTGAGAATACGGCTAATGCTGAAGGACGTCCCATTAAAACTCTTTGAGTGCGGTTTTGACGACTTATGCAATATGGGGACTGGCGTTGTCGTGAAGGAATATGATTTGACCATGTCGATCAGATCTTTTCAGTCGAATAGCTTCATTCATACGGTGCAGCTGGGCAATGTAGAGCTCCTTGTTGACTGTGGCATTCTTTTCGAGCATTTCTCAGTGTACCAAGTAATCCTTAAAAACTGACTTAACAACTTCTTTGATACCAGACCAGTAAAATGGGTCGAGAGGTGGGAAGAGGTTGTAAACAGCAGTAGCGAATATATAACTGATTAACTTATTGATATAATTATTGTTTTTTGTTTAGATAAAAGTCTTTGGTAAAAACGCTACGAACTTATTCCCCAACATAATATATAAAGACACTGGAAACATAAAGGAATAACATAAGGCTACTGGAGAACACAAAACCCGAAAATGATCCTTTTTTTACTCACGTTGTTGTATATTTTCGTCATATATAAGAATTTTACGATAATCTATTGCATACGCTCAGTAGAAACTCATTTGATTCAATTATAATATATGAATACTTGTTTTAATTTAAGTTTAAAAATCAATATTGATTCATTCACAATTCAGAAATGTGCATATCAAATTATGTAGTAAATATTTTCAATTTTCTTTTCACAATTTCAACTCAAAACTTATGATAGTTATAAAGCCACAACAACAAATATTCCTTATCTACAAGATGATCTCTGTTTGAGCTAATCAAAATCATTGCTAATAAATGTCATTTTATACCCCAGCATGGCTACTTCTGCCAACTGGAATCACTAAACACAGCAACCGCCTCATTATTTTGAACAAAAATCAAGGAAGCTTTAATCGAATCTATATAGAACCGTGTTAACTAGGGAAAAGAAAGAAATCACTTTCGGCGAAAAAAAAACAGATAGTTCGGTATTTGGCATAGCCAAAGATGACTGTGCTAAGAAGGCTGGTGAACTTTAAATAAACTTTTGACTTCATCATAATATATGACTTAAAGGTCATGATGAAATTATAAGTTTATTTAAAGAATAAATTTATAACTTCATCAAGTTTCTTTAGCACGTCCACAGCGGAACTGCATAATGTTTGGCTATTGGTGTGCTAAAGAGACTTGATGAGGAGATTGCCAACTCAGGTGAAAACTTAATCACCTCGCCATTGAAAATAACACGGTGATTGGCTGTGTTCAGCAGTTTCAGAAGTTTTAGAGAAATTGAAAGCCGGAAGCGTAAATAAGGTAAAAATGTCTCATAATTACAGTTTGAAGGCATGTCTGTCTGTGGTAATATAGTGTTCTAAATTTTGTTGACGAGTTTTGTGAAAAAACTCAAGGCACACGTGCCGTTTAATTCATGCGCCAAATTCTGAGATTGGCGGCGGTTTTTTGGCGGATATTCATTTGTATGAGGCAACCTGATTATTATTACGTCGTACAGATGAAGACCAATAAGAATTAAGGTGAAGATTCAGTTTTGACAACACTAGTGTTTACATCATCACGACGAAATTTAGAACATTTTGTTCCATTTCAGCATTTTACTAGAAATTTTTGCGAGTTAACTTCGTGAGATTTTCTTAGTGTATTTTATAATTTGCTTGACATTTTGGATGTTTAAATTCCTCGTTGTATTGCTCTTCTTCATTACTTTATATAAAAATTTCAATTGAATGTAAAGTTACTGTTTAAAATTGTGTTGACACATTATTTCTTTAGTTTATGTATGGCATTTTTATAATTTATATTATTACTATAAAATACTATATAATTTGTATATACATTTTTAAAATTGTTTCTATATTTAATTTCTTAAAGATATTCTATTTAACAGTTAAATTTGTACTTTATAATTTATATCTATTCCTTTCCGAATGTTGCTTTATTTTTCATTATTATTCGTGTTCGGATTCTTCTGGAATTTTCGTTAGAATTCGTATTTCGATTTTCCTAAAACTGGTATTTACTTTTTCGAATTTCCCATATTTTCTAATGTTTCACTTTCTGTTCTAATGTTTCATTATTTTTTTTAAATCTTATTATTTCAATAATAAATATTCACGATCTTTATTTATCAGGTTTAAATTTAATATTTAGATATGTGATGTTTTTCGAAAACGATTTTATTACGTCCCAATTACATTTTCGCGCGGCATTACGTCACAATGACGTCATCTTGGCAACATTTCGTCGTCGCCAAAATAACTCAGAATTTGTAATCATGGATTATACGACACCTGTGCCAAACTCAATCTTACTCAATGCGAGCTATAAGTCTACGAGCATAAAACTCCCAAACTGTTTCTGTTATATTACTACTACTACTACTACAGTTTGAATTTTTTTCATTTAGAAAAAGTGATTAAATTAACAAAGTCACATTTGAAAAAGTGATAAAATCTCATCAAAGTAAATCTGATAAGACTAAATTATTGATAAAATTCTAATATTTTATTTTTTATCGGCTCTAAGTGTGAAAGTGTTTCAGCACAATATTTAGTGCCTCTTAAACGGCACCATTCTTTCCTTAATACCTGAATTTATTGTCTTCAGCATTATTGAAATCTATTTATTGTTGACCAAGTTTGGATCAAGAAGAAGCAGAGATTTCTCTAAATTATCAGATTTGGCGAAGAACCGCAGAGAAAATATTGGATTAATAATTAAGGGAAGCTACGTGGAAAATACTCCCGCTTGGCGGTAAATCAGGATTTGGGAAATCTGTGGACATTTGGCGCAGTGGGACGCTGTCGAAGAGCGCCGTAATTTTCAAATATACTGATATTTGTGTTCTCGTAAATTTGGAAGCCTGTCCTCAAAAATGAAAAGGTTATGGAAAGCGGTCTGTTCTTTACAGAGAACTGGATTTCCATTTTTAATCTAAAAAATTGTGAAATACTTTTTCTTTCTTTTACCACATCGTGTTTCATTTTCCGTAACTATTTCTGAATGACTTTTATAAGACATTTTACTTAGGTTTCTATGCATTTATATGTCGTCTTGTAGGTCGATAATAATTTATGTTGTAAGTCGAATATTAATCTTTTCGCTTATATATCTAGGTTTTCAAATTACAGTTACTATTGGTTATAGCAGTGATTCTCATACTTTTTTGTGGTGTAACTATGATATCCCACTCAAGAGATTTCTCGCCAAATCTAGCGTCCTTTGTTTTGATTATCCTGTTGCCAAATTAAGTTTTTGTTATTTTTCAGATTTTTTGTAGCCAGTATTGTTTTTGCTATTAGTGTTTTACATCATTTTTACGCCTTATATATAGTTCTTTTCAGTGACAACAGCATTGGAAGTTTTCCTTTTACTTTCATTTCGAACTTTTTGTTCTACGTTTGTTACGTTTCGTTGTCACCAGCGTCTAAACTTCGTAAACTGTTCTTTATTCCAATTTCTTTTTGTTTATTTATTATCTTATTCTTATATATTTTTCCATAATATCACCAAGCATATTCGACACGTAAATTTGACGTCAAATCAAGTAAGTTATTGTTATTTACTTATCTCTTTTACCGGTTGTTTTGAAGAGAAGGCAAACCCAACAAAAATCTTTTATTCATATTTTAATAATATTTTTTTAGATTTTGTATACTAGTATATGCTTTAAAATTTTCTAAAATACATATTTTTGGAACATATTTTAGAGAAAATTTCGCATTAAAAAACACGCGCTTAATTTGGCGAGGAAAAAATGTCGCAATGGCCGCCAATGGGGGAGGGAATACCCTACTAGTTCCATTATTTGTCTCTTGTTAGTCAATATTAATCTTTTCGCTTATATACCTAAATTTTCAAATAATAGTTACTAATGGTTATAGCAGTGATTCTGAAAATATTTTTTCAGATGACCACTTTACTCGATTTCAAAATTCGGCTCTCTCTCACACACACACAAAGATGAGTTTAAAAGTTGTTTACTTACCTATCAGACACTGTGTATAGTGGCTTATGATAATAATATTTTGAATGTAAAATAAAATAATATCTACTACAATACAACAATACGTTTATTACTTTCCTCGTTATAAAAAACAACATAATTTTAAAACATTATTGACAAAAACTGTTTACATTTACATTTTTGTTAAAAAATTTGGTGGCACTCAAAAGTACCGTGAGGTTGAGAATCACTGGGTTATGGCGTGATGTTTATTCTAAATAAAAAAATACACACACCCACATTAGTGGCATGACAGCCCATATGAGGGTCAGTGCCCTATCTGTTTTCATGACCAAGATATATATTCTAAAGTTTACGGGAAAATATGCATATTTTTATTTTTGAACCATCATTAACTAGAGAGTTTTTACTAAATTAATACCGTGTAGTTGATTAGCTAATAATTGCAAGGCTTTTCTTCACTGCATGATATTTTTCAAAGATAGCAGGCCATATTCAAAATTTCTGGAAAATTCCTCACTACCCACCTCAAATAGTGTGCAAGCAGAATCCAGAGGCCTATAAAGAAAACACATATCGCTTGTTACTCAACACTTCAGTGAGCAGAAGCTTCACGCCGCTTCCCCTAAGATCCACAAAGTGAAGCCTTCGTGTACATGATATCAAGCATTTTGAAATCCGCCGATTTAGAGAAAGAGGTGATCCTCATTTTTCAAACACACCCACCTACACCAACAAATGACCTGTCCATATGTTATATTATCTGTACCTAAAATCAAAAGTAGCCATCGTGACTCACAAGTAAAAGGTCAGTGCTAAAATACAATTAGATCGGGCTGACCCACGAAACTGGATATAAGAGCTCAAATAATACTGATCGAAACGATCAGTTACAATATAGCTCTAATGTGAGTCGATAGTATGAATTTGGAGTTATTGTTTTACAGTTCAATTGCTCCATAAAGGTTGTCCAGCCTTGGCAATGGGATCTTTATGCTTATGACAGTCTTACAAAAGAGTTCCTCTAGCCTAACATACTGTGGAGCCTCACATACCCTGCTGAAAGAAGTTTTCATAGCTTGATAGGGCCATGGTAGCCTAGTAGTTAGGGCATCGGCCCTACGTCCAGAAATTGAAAGTAGATCCTATGGTGGTGCCCTCTATCGAAGGAGTCTTAGAACAGAGACATACTTACATCTTCGCGATGCCCTGGTTAAAACGAAAGACGCACTCTTCTGGTTTAATTTTGCATTGCCGTCGATTAGCAAGCTTGGCCTGTTCAAGTATCATAAATAACAACAATGGACAGAGATTAAGAGGGGGGCCACATAGCTGCTTTTAATAATAATTTGTGACTTTCAAAGTCGTTATAGTGGTGTAAAAATCAGCAATGAAAATGAATAATGGGAACGAGGGCAGTGAAGCAAGGAATAAAAAATCTCTGTAGATGGGCGATTCTAAGTTTGGCGCTTACTAGACTGGGTTATGCCAACAATTAGGCTTGAGAGGTAGGGCTATATTTTTGCATGTTCCTCCAGCTCTGGCTTGTGAGATCACAATTTCCTTACTGAGTTAATGGAACTCCGTGGGTTTGGCACGTGTGGACATTAATCTATAATGGCCAAAGTTCTTTCAATGGTGTGGCGTGGATGTAAAGTAGAGGGTGTCGGATCAAGTGTCCTCACCCGACTCTGCTTCCAAATTACAAGACGTTTGTGATAGGCAACTTAATCTTAGGTACTATTAAGGGTTCACCTGTACTCCTATGTACGCAACTATGTATGTTGTTCAACAGTAGCTGGGACGGAACCTCACACCTTCCGCGTGAAAGACACAGTCCTACCATTAGCTCTCATTAAGGCCTCGTTATCATTAATTGATTGATAATTAATGAGTAAGTATTAAGTCTCGGCATATTTGTTCGAATTAAGCCATTTGGAAATTTATCAATCGAATTATGCCCAAACATTATGCCATTTCTCTTTCAACGTACACTTTATTCGAAAAATTAATTTTAGTTTAATAATAATAATAAAATAAACAGGAAATACCTAATTAATTATTTGGTACTATTAGTAATAATCTAAGAAATCCAGAAAATACTTAACGACAAATCAACGACGATTTACACAATAGGACAGTGTCTCACCGCGACCTAGCGGTAGGACATTTTTCTTAAGAGTGGAAGATCCTGGGTTTGATTTCAGACATTGTTGAACAGCGGGAGATGAATGCTGCACTTCTGCAGACATGAGGTCGCGATGGTCTGGCTGGTTAGGGCGTCGTTATCATTATCGAAAGGTAGTGAGTTTGAATCCCTTCTTAACCGAAGAACCATCGTGTTCTCTAATGGTGGCAGGGCCCGTTTAAACTGGGCATGTTGCAATGTCCTCCAAATGAAATGATACCTCTGGGGGTGGCAGGTCAAGTATTGAGGGTCTGCTGCTTGGTCCTTGTTTCAAAATCACGAAGACTCCACTCGGCTGCTTCTATTTAATTGGTAGAGTCCAACTCAGGGTTAGGTACAGAGAAGCATGCTGGTGCAACAACCTTATACAAACATGTCCCTCTGGGCGGATGCTTTGGATTTGATTTTCACTATGTGACACGTAAATTTGGCCTCCTCCCGAAAGATAACTGTGCGGTAGATGTTAAAATGTCTTACAGCAACTTTAAGCCATTTCACAGCCTACATTACAATGACGAATAGGATATTGGTATCTCGATCTGATAGAAATATCTACATAACATTCAGCCTCTCTCTACAGTGGTGATAAATATATAATTTAGAATTACACGGAGTTGCGATTACCTGGTGAGGAAAAATATAGTTATCGCATTCAAAACATAGCTGGTTCTCTATCTAATCCAGCTGAAGGCCATCATGATTAGAAAAAACAATGTCTTAGATATTTTAAAGCTTAATATTCTTCCACGACCATAGTGTGGAAGTTTGAGGAGAAATATGTTCACTTAGTCACTTGACTCAAAGAAATTAGTCAGTTAGCTAAGTTTAGTGGTATATAAATTGTTAGAAACAATTACATATTACTTTAAAATGACTAAATATAACGTTCTAAGGTTCAGGAATCACAAGCAACATAAAACTGAAATGGTTAATATCTTCAGAATCTTGTATTAAATAGCCAGAAGCGTCATTTTTATCACAGACATTTGTTATGTAACACTGCCAATTATGTTGTAACTTCAGATATCAAACACAAAAATTGATTATCAAAGATTGATATTGAACCCATGAAGAATCACCACTAATCGGATTCATTTTTGTGAATGTTGCCTAATTCTAACCTCGGGCAACGTGTCACCATTGAAGCTCATTTCTGATCACGCTTCCAACAAATCATCCCCATTGGCTGAGTGTCATTTTCGCTGATCATGCGCAGTCGCACAACCATAATTAGAAATCCTGACTCTAGAGACATTAACTTCCTCATTAATTTCGGCGATGATTAGAGCAAGATAAAATCGAAAGGAAGCGTTCGCTGAATATATCTCCAAAGAAATCCCCCTCCTACTATGGAATTAATGTCAGATCTTTATACGATAAAGGAAAATTTTTAATTCAAGAGGGTAAAACAGGAAAGGATATTTCAGAAAATAAATTTACCTTTTTATATATATTTCCCCTTAATTGGTGATGAAGGGAATATAGGATTTATAAAATATATTTTGACCTGCTGATAGATTAGGAATTTTGCAATGTACATTAATTATTGAAAAGGAAATGCCATTTGGGAGATTTTAAATGATGTGTATAATTTTTAAAAAGAGGTAGATTAATTATTACGATGGATTTAAGATAGCCCCTTTCTGACACCGGAAACCGTTAAATTCAACTAGCTGTGTCGTAATTCATTAGAAAGGCTTGGAGTAACGTCAGGTATCGAACACGAAAACAATGCATTTCGTCACCAAATTACTGTAGATCTTTTAAGAGTTCACCGTTGCAAAAATACGGTTAAAGTTATTTGTTGGCCAACTGTTTTACTGCTTTTGTTGCCGATTTCTTATATTTACCATATTAACTGTTGCATATTTTTGTAATGGCAGGAAAATCAAGTACTTTATCATTTCGGACACCGCTGCGTAGAATAACGAGGTCGACACCGAAACTGGTATTCCCTTTTCCAAACTTCTACCTCATACCAATAGTGTGACATTTCCCTTCATATATACAATTTAATTAATAGGAAGGTCCTGGGTTCACATCCCAGTTCGGGCATGGATGTACTATCTCTCTCTATCTATCCTGTCTTTGTATGAACGGGTTGTGAATGGTTGCCTACCCTATAAAAGGGTACCTATAGCTTGTGTGCATTGAGGAAGTCGGAGTCCACACCAAAATATGGTTCAGTTGAGAAAGTGGAGCAACGCACCTTATAATGCTAGCCTGGATGGCACAAGACAATTTTAAGCAGATAAATTTTTAAGAACTTTAATTGGTAAAAAGGAAGCCCGTTGGAGTAGTTGTAGCATTTCTCGCTCTCATGGCATGGATTCGATCCTACGTCTGGGCAGGATCGAGTCAACCTTTCATTCCTTCAGAGGCTTGATAAAATTGAGTGCCAAGCATGCTTGGGAATTAAATACTAGAGTTTTCATGGTAGACTGACCACCTAATTAGGGCACAAAGTTCAAACGCCAAGGCGCTCGGTGAAGAAAACATATATAGGCTCTGTGAGCAATGTCCCCCATATGGACGGTCGTGCATAAGTAAGATGATAAAAACATATTTTGAAATTGAAAAGATTAATGGTTATTGTAATTTTATTCCTTTTTTGATTGAATAATGTTCCTAATTATCTAAGTGTTACATATTAAATTCTTTTTTTATTCTTGTAAAATAAAATATTACTTTTTCAATTTGGAGGAAGAAGAATTTTCTAGCTTAAATTTTGAAAATTAATACGGGAAATTAGTTTTGAAACTTTGAATGTCTCACAATAGGTAATGCATATTTCTTTTAGTGTGTGTGGTATTAAACATTTACATTTTTTAATACATGATATGTAAACGTTATTAAAATCCATATGTATATATTGAAACACATTCAGTAGTTTTATTGACAGTATATAAATGGAAAATGCAATTTACTTTTCTTGAAATAACGGCTTTTCATGGACAACAAATTTTCTCTCAATTTAATATACTTTATTAAAGTCTTTTGTTTAAAGATTAATTATTCAAGATGCGTGGAATATTTTAATACAGACAACTGCCTCGCTACTGGAAACTAGTCAAGTGACAGATCGACAGAAGAGCAAAAACTCTTCATTACATGGAGCAACACTAGAAGGAAAGAGTAATGAATCTTACAGAACTTTTAATGATTGCAGATGATTCAGAACAAGGATTTTGGACCAAATGAAGTATCGAAACGTTAACCTTTAGCACACGAGAGTACTTTAGAATGAACACAGCTTTTTAGAATGAAATGAATTGTTGCCTAAACAGAGAATTTGAAGTCTCCAAAAATATATGCAGAAGATTCAAGTACTTTGTTATGCTTGATTCGAACAAGCTTAATATTTAATTTCGGATATATGTATGTATATATATATACCAGGTCTGTAACTTTAAAATGCGGATTTGTTTTCCACTAGATGGCGTACTAAGCCTATAGATGCTGGTGTCGTAACCAATATATCATTTTGTAGCTGTGACAGCAAGCTTTAAAACGCCATATTTGTTTAAACGTTTAAGAGTTGGTAGCATATTTTTTGTCGGTGGTGAACATGTCGAATTTTCAGCCAAACAAAGAACATTTGCGGAACGGGCTGATTTTTTTATTCAATCAGAAGCAGAAGAAAAAAATAAAAAAATATATAAATAAAAAAACAGCGGAGGCACATCGAATTCTTGTATAAAACATACTCTATCTGCCGAAACTAGCTAACCGTAGTTTAAACAATTCAGAAGTGGTGATTTCGATGTCAGGGACAAAGAACGTGAAAATAAACCGAAAAAGTTTGAAGACACCGAGCTGCAAGCGTTATTGGATGAGGACGCCAGGCAAACTCAAGAAATACAGGCAGAGCAATTAAATGTTTCTCGTGTAGCCATTTCCAAACGCTTAAAAGCCATGCAAAAGATCCAGAAGGTTGGAAAATGGGTGCCACATCAACTGAATGAGTGTCAAATGGAAAATCGCGCACAGCAAAACCGGTCCAAGACACTTTGGCAACACTTGAATGGAAAAATACCTCATCTGCCGTACTGACCGGACATTGCTCCTTCCGACTATCACCTGTTTTCATCCATGGGGCGCGTACTTGCCGAGAAGCACTTCCATTCTTATGAAGATGTCCAAAAACCTCGACGTTCAATTTTGGAATAGCATCCATAATTTACTTACTAGATGGTAGAATTCGAGAGCCATACTTAGAATAAAATATATTTTTCGATTTTTCTAAATCATTGCGTATTTTTATTGAAAGAAGCCGCATTTTAAAGTTACAGACCAAATATATATATAAGTTGAAGCAGACGCGGGACCATCAGCTAGTGAAGCATTTGCGGCTTTGAAGTGGATGGAGCGTCAGCCCGAGTGTGACCATATGCAAATTTTCACTGTCAAATGAATACGCGACTTGACTGCCCGAAAACGGATGAAGGCAGTGAAACAGCTTAACTCTGACCAAGATGTTCAGCAAGCAATGATTTTCATTAACAGCACGTATGGACATACTGTACAAGATTTGTATGCATCTTAAAGTATAAAAGAGTCGCCATTCCATTGAATGGATTAAAAGTTATTCTTCCTTCAAAATAGGTAGATTTTTCTCCCACATTTTCAACATTTAATAATTAGTTAAAATAGAGAACTTTCTTAAAAAAAAAAAAAAAAAAAAAAACTCCTTTATCCAAATGGGGTTGGATTCTAATTGTACTGGTGTACTGGAGTTCTAGTGTACTGGATTCACCACATATATAAAATTATATGCCAAGAATTTAATATGGAGAGGGAAAAATTTCATTAAGTTTTCCTGCAAATTCAACTGAACAACAAGACAGTCAAAATAGAATGTAATTCTTAGCTGAAATGTTGATCTAAAGAAAAGTTAATAATATTACTTTGAATAAACTTATACCGTTATTTTACAAGCAGAAAATAGCGCATTTTAAGTAAAAATTAATATTATTCAATTTAAAAATTCTATCGATATATTTATTTGGAAAAAAAAATCAATATCGTTTACATTAGTAAAAACTCTTATTTGACTTGAAGAGATTTCTATTTAAATTTTTTCTTTTTCAAAAAAAAAAATTATTCTATGATTTTTTGAAATTTATAAATGCAATGCGAATAAAATATTCTATAAGTAAAAACTATTTTCAAATATACCATATTAATCTTATTTATATTTTTACCGACATTAAAAAAATTCAGAGAAACATGAACAAAATCTTATTTTTTAGCCTGAAAATAATAAAATTGAAATTAAATCTCAATTAAAATTAATTGCACCAAAAATATTACCACAGGAATAAAATATTTTAAGAATAGAATTTATTTCGGAAAAAAATATAAATATCTGACATTATTAAATTTATTGCCTCTATAATCTACAAAAAAATTGACGTTAAAAATGAAATATGTCATAATTAAATTAGATACAGTATTTAATTCTAGTATATTAAATATTATGAGCTATATACAAATATTTTATTTAAATTTACGATGATGGAGTCAAAAACCTTCATTCTAGTAAAAAAATATGAAATCTACTAAAACTAGCAATTAATTGTAGTGTGTTTTTGAAATAAATGAAATATATATTTATAAAATGATTATAATTATCACATATAACATAATGCAGAATGAAATATTTAGAAAGGAAATTGAACTTTACACGCAGTATTTTAATAATTAGGGATATAAGCAAGTAATATGATTAATTGATTAACACACATTTGGAAATATAATAAACAATATTATTGAATAACAATATTATATCAAACGCAGTTTGTATCGTTGTAATTACTTGTTATATTATTTATAATAATATTGAAAAATAGTATTATTTGGCAAATTTAAATAAAATTAATTATTGAATGCTACTTTATATTATAGTTCTGTTACTTTAAAAATAATAGTAATGTAAACTACATTATAAATACACACACACACACATATATTCAGCAGCATAAAAACATTTTAATATACTAGGAAAATTTTAATGTTGAAAAAAGGGCTTAGCGAAAATTAAATCAAAAAATATTGATAACCAGTGTTAATAAAAGCATATCATTAAAAAAATAACCATAAAAAATTTCTTACAAAAATATTAAAAGATTGTTTAAGTTTTCAAGAAAATTAAATTTTTCTAAAAATAATTACAAACAATATTGATGTTATAATGTATGAAAATATATTATAGGATTAATAATACTTGTAAAATTTTAACTTCAAAACATAACATGTCTATGCTTTTAAGAAATATTGTTAATTAGTGCTAGTTATGCACAAGAGTATAATTCTGTGAAGAGAATCATTTCATGCACATTTTCGTCAAGGTGTCCAAGGCCAAGTGAATATTGTTTTCTTTCAATTCTTTCCAATTTTTAGACTTTAAGATGTCTTTCTTGGAACAGGACGCGAAAGTGATTGCGGATTTCATCAGCTCCGTGTCGAGATGTGCATCGGCGAGCGACAGGACAGCGCAGATATTTTCCATTGAAAGGTTATTCTTCAGTATGCTTCTGCAATTATTTTTCAAGGTCATGATTTGGTATTTGTCTGCTGCAAAATAAAGCTTCATGGCGTTTTCAGCATCCATTTCTCCAGTATTTCCTGTGTACATAAAAGCAATCATTCTGCTCACAGTGGTCGAGTCCAGATCTTGGATATCGATGACACTGGAATCGTTCTCTTTCAAGCCGCTCTCGAACATAGCGGCGAACACCGGTGACCCTAAGCAGAGTATAACTTTGTGCACATCGAAGGAACCATCGATCGTTCGGATTGAGACATCGCAGAATTTCTTTTCGGAGTACATACGATGCAAATCGTTGGCAAGATCTCTGGCGAAGTGCGATGCGTCGTCAGAATCGTCCATCCCAGTCGTCCATTCGATGTCCGAGAAACACTGACCATTGGAAAACGCAAGGGTGAATCTCAAGGAAGGCGTCTTCAATCCTTCTACGTCGTCTGACCACGTTAAAGGATGCAAGTTCCAATTCTCGCCCTTACCACCCTCGAATAAATGATCTCCTTCGAAGGTTCTGAATATCGTCTTTGCAATGTCCACGAGTTCCACTTTACAAATTAACATCCAGTTTGATTTTATTTTACTTTTTAAGCCAATTTCAATTTCCAGAAAGTTATCGTTTGCTTTTGTTCCATAAAGTAACGTTAGGAACAAAGTTGCGGAAGGCGTTGTCACGGGAATAACTTGTTTACTTTCGACTGCAGCGAGGGAGCAGTTTTTGATAGGGAAAGTGATGATCCTTTTTTCTACAGCGATGAGGGTTCGAGCAAAACTCTGAGGCGCTGACCAACCACTTCCGCTTACAGCATCTCCCGGAACCAAAGGCCATTTTTTTCCAAACTCAGACAACTTTTCTGGTAGATTCGCAAAATATGACACTACTGATTGATCCGTAATTCCAACTGCTTCACTGAAAAACACCCGGATGTGACACTCCACGACACAATCTTGCAGGTGCTCCACTGACTTCCGCGGCATGAACTTGCTCCACCCCCATGAAAGGGACTTATCGTTAAAACAATGAACGTCGGCTGTGGTCACGCCATTAATCGTCACTTGAAAAACAATTCGAATTTCTTGTGGGTCGTTTTCTATCGATCTCGAAAGGTAGCAGGAGATATAGTCCACAGAATTCGAATTATTGCCACGGGGGTACAATTTCAAATACCAACGTGACTTGAGGAATTGTTCCATGGTGAACACTGGACTCTTTATACATTCACCACATTTCTTCGGAAGCATCTTAAAATTTTCTACCATCCATGTGAATATGAAATCTCTATGGACTATCATTATTCCTCAAACTTACGATATCCAGTTGCAAAAATGGAGTAGTTAACGGATAATTAATTTTAAGAGAGACACGAGTCGATTTGAATGAAAGAAAAAATTAATTATTCGTTGAATTGAAGATTTGCTGAATTCGTACAAAGTCAGGGATGTGGGAATACAGCTACACAATGCGAAATAAAACTATACAATAGACTTTGTGTTAGTGAATTATTCAATAAAAAGAAATGTTGACAATAAATGCGCAGACGAGAAGGGTTGCCAGATACTCTGATTTGGCGAGATTATTCGAATGTTACCAATTGCATAATCTTGCGGAAAAGTAAAAAATTTTTTTCTTTCGGATATAAAATATAACATGATTTAGTGTACACACCTCATAATTTAACTGCAAATTTGTAAGTTTAACTAAATTTGAGATATTATACAGCTAAGAAAAAAATAATAAAACAATATTGTGTTCCAAATAGCTTTATAAAAATCATTAATTAATAGAAAATCGCCAATTCTGTTATTCTTTTGAGAAGTTACATTTGTTAAAAGCAAACATCAGCATCAGGTTTGCATCACAAACTAAAGTAGAAATTTTCTAGCTGAGCTTGCATAGACTCCAAAATTAATTTTTAAATTCCAAAACATGTCACACAAAGCAAAACAAATACATAAATGAATTCCTGTTTATTTTACTACACTTTATTTAACTTCAGCAAAAAGTCCACCTGTGAAATCCATAATATACAAATTTAATTACTATACTTGATTTTAATATAAATGAAAAATATTTGTTTGAAATAAAATTGCATTTTATCTTAAGTAATTTCACTAGCTTTTAATTCATTTCCAAATTCTAAAAATATCAATATTTAACTGCTTTTTTTTTCCTTTTAATGAAAACTTTTCATTTCCCAAATATCGATAAATTTTTTTTTACTGTAAATATAATATAGCCTGTTATTTTTATTTACGAATGATATATCTTTTTTCATTAAGATAATTTATTTTAATTTCCCGAGCTTATCTCGGTGTATATGGTAGTAGTTTAAACAATTCGTCTTGTTGAAGATTATCTCTTGGAAACAAAATTGCATGCTTTATTCATATTTTTTTTAGGGCTGGTGTGGACAGTAAGGAGACTGAATGAACTGGAAGACCACCTGCACATTTTAGGATGTACACCAATGCAAGTTCTTATGATATGCATAAAAAAATATACTTGTTAAAATCAATATTGCCTTCTAAAGGTAATCACAAGAATATCGAAAGTAGCTCATGTCTGCCCAACTCTACCTTCGACTATTTCTTTATACTAAAGGTTATGGCACCAAGTAAAGTTTTCCAAGAGAGTAAAATTACTTTTTTCTTTATATTTTGATTTTTCAAAAAGCTTGTAAACAAGCGTTTGTGATATTTTAATTTGCATAGAATATTTTTCATATTTTTTTCATTTTCGGCCAATTTTCCCCGACGAACTCTTTGTTATTTTGAAACTCGATCAAATGAAGTGGTCGACGCCTGAGCTTCTAAGATCGGTTTCCAAATTCTATACACAGTCCAGTGGGGACTTGAGTCCAAAATAGTTTTAAAAGAAATTCACATTTTTATTTTAGGAAAACATTGAAAGCATTTCATAACAAACAGATACAGTTCATAAGCAAACGATTCACTTTCAAGGAGAATGAGTGGAAAAACATTTATTCTAAATAATTTTTTTTAAATTTTAAAACATTTTTTAAAATTTTACTCAATAAATTAAAAATTCTTATAAGGAACATTCAGCTTATTCTGAATTATTTTTAAATTCTATTTTTAGTTTGTTCGATGAATTGAAAATCTTTGAGTGAAGCTTTTTGTATAATCTAAATTGTCTATTTAATTCTTTTTTTTTTTTTTTTCCAATAAGTTGAACAGCTACGCGGTGTCAAATACCAATCACGACCCCAGAGACTGTCTAGAAACTGTTTGAGGGTGGTTCTGGAATTTGAAGTGGAATTTTCCACCCCTAAAAAATGCATTCCTATAACTGAGACACGATGAAATATAGGAATGATGAAAAATATTTTGTATATTTTAATGAATAAGGAGATTCCTAATGACGTTTGATATCTTTTTTCAGGTCTTGCTATCTGTCGAACAAGAAAAACTGCAGCTTTGACACTAAACTCCCTCTGATGTGTTCAACTCCGGAAAAGTCACCTGAAAATCCTGACCTTCACGTCCATTTAATTTTTTTAAATTATGATGGGGACCAACATTTTTGTCCATTCAATGTTTCCCAAAATCATCTTCACATTTATCTTACTAAATTTTTGTCACGAAAGTGAATAGAATAGAAACTGTGGTTTTATGTGGATATCGGATTATTACATTCATCTACGTTAAAAGTAAGAATCGAACTCATGAGATTTCGAACTGGACATCACTGCACTCTGATCAATCAATTATCCTCTCAATTATAAAAATTCGATACCGGATAGTGGAGAGGCTCGAAGATGTTTTAAGGCTTTCTTCAACACTGCAAACCTTCTGAGAAGGCGTTTCATAAATTGTGGACTCTATTCAATCAGCACGAAAAAGTAAACTCTCAAGCACCCCTGCCTACTGATGTATATAAAAAAGCAAGAAGAGTGATGCCTTTCTATTGTTGTTTAAAAGTGTCTGGAATCGAATTAGAAATCCCCCACTTCGAAGAACACGCTCTCACCTCTAGGTTAATGTGTGCCGATAGGTTCTTCCCTCAGTGATGTCATACGCTTAGAAGAAACGTCTTTCTTAATATTATAATCGAGCTGGTAGCCAAATAGTTAACGTTCTTGTTTTCGGTTCAACTGTTCTTCAGTTTGATTCCCGCCTTTGGTTTGAATGCTCGTAGTGGCTCGAAATCCGTAGGCCTAATTAGTCCACCAGTACAAAAAAATGACCGTTGACCGACAAACATACTACTCAAACAATTTAATTAAAATATGCACATCGTACACGCACAAATAAATACAGTGCTAGCCACAGTAAATGCAACTCCCTGAAGGAAGCATGCCAATAACGAAAAGTGAGCGATCATTTTATGATCAAATATCCGAGTTCGACAGAGGACGGATAGGGGCCTACCGAGATTGTGGATTATCTTTCAGGGAAATCGGTAGTCATGTAGCACGAAACCAAACAACTGTAATGCGGAGATCGTCGGATGCAGGAGGGTACGACGGACCGACGTGCTTGATCGCATCCACCTCAGTGTACCACTTCACGTGATGACAGGCAAATTGTGTGCAGAGCAGTGATGGATCGCAAAGCTCCATCACGAGCACAGCGCATTCAATCTGTAACGCATGATCAGGTGTCTGCGCGTACCATAGGACGCCGTTTACAGCAGAGTGGTGTGTCATCAAGACGGCCATTGCTTCGTCTTCCCTTGACGCATACTAACAGACGTCTTCGTCGCCAATGGTGCGATGAAAGAAAGCTGTGGACACCAGAAAGGAATGAAATTGTCTTTACCGACGAGTCACGCTTCGGTCTGCAACACCATGATGGTCGCATTTGAGCGTGGAGACACCGTTTAGAGGGGATGCTAAACAGCTGTGTCATGCATCACTACAATGGTCCTGTACCGAGTATTATGGTATGGGGTGGTATTGGATAACACTCTTCTAGTACGCATTGCCGGTATTTCAAACAGCCAGCGCTACGTTTCCGAGGTGTTGCAACCAGCTGTCCTTCCTTACCTTCAGGGCTTGCCCACAGCCTTTTTCCAACAGGATGATGCGCGACCACACGTGACACGTATTGTTCAAGGGTTCTTCATCAATCACCAGATTGAATTGCTTCCATGGCCGGCTCCCTCTCTTTATCTTTCGCCGATAGAACACATGTGATCCATGTTTGCTCAACGATTGAACCAGTTTATATCTTCAGCTGCCACACCAAATCAACTTTGGCAACGTGTGGAAGCTGCTTGGTGTGTTGTACCTCAAAAACACATCCAACGTCTCTCTTTGATTCAATGCTGAGGCGTATAGCAGCGGAGATCTCAATAGCGGCTACTCTGCCTACTGATTTTGGCAGGAACCACACTTCGTAGAAGTCTATAAATTTAATCATTTGATACTTGGTCAACATGTTATGTATTAAATTAATTTTGTTGTGATATCTTTTGCCTATCTTGGTGTTGCAATCTGGGTGGCCAGCAGTGTAAGGTATATTTCAAAGATTTATTCGATAAATTATACTAAAAAATGTGCAGAATGAATAGGAAATAAAATAATTAAAAATTATAAATAAATAAAATATTGACTTAATTTAGAAGAATATTTTCAGATTTATGAGATTATAAGGTATATTATAACATAATTAAGACATAATATGCAATAAATAAATGCAAAATTTATTGATTTTTAAAATTTTTTCAAGAATATGTGGGATAAAAATTCTATTAATTCATTGATGTGATCATTCTAATCATTAAAATGCATGCATAATTATTAAATTGCTTTTTTCTGTCTGAATATGTTTCTTTTAATTATGCTCGGTGTAGAATAAAAATTGTCGTTTATCTCTTCCTATTGACGTCTTCCCGAAACAGCTGATGCGTTTTATGGAGTAAATCCTTATTTATATTCGAAGGTGTTTGGCGAAGAGGTCTTCGAACCGCACGAAATATTATCCTATCACTTAAAGGGACAAGCATGCAAATCATAGGAAAATCACGCTTAATCAGCCTCATGTATCTCTCATCATCGCTCATGCTCACATAAAATACCCGTTTATTAAAAAAAAAAAAAAAAAAAAAAATGAAACGATTATAATATTTGAGTTGCCACCCAAATATAAATAATTTCGAGCCTCACACCAGACGACGTGTGCTAAGGCACACGACAGTCACGTGCTACTAGAGGTACGCTTGCCCCCTGGCGGGCCGGGTTGAAAATTGTCGTTTGGAAGAATCGTCTGCTGGAGTTTTCATTTTATATATGATCGTTTGGTATTACATTTGCAACTATCTTCTTTTAAAAAAAATGCTTACATTTTTTTTCTCCTTTTAAAAGAAAAAAAAGATTTTTTTTAAAAAAAAGGAAAACTCATTTATTTTTAAATATTTTATTTGATACAAATCCGATTAAGTTATTACAATACGTTTTCGGAATGCCTGTTTTTATTGACAGAAACACCTAAACATATTTAATGTCTCGTTATTTTGAAATTTAATTAAAAAAAGAGATCTGCACCTGTATTAGCATCCTTCGTTTCTTGCTTAAGCGATGTAAAAAAGATATATTAGACCCAACTGGTTATTTAATACATTACTGGCCATTAAAATTGCTACAACAAGAAGGCGACATGCTACAGACGTGAAATTTATACGAAAGGAAGAAGATGCTGTGATATGCAAATGATTAGCTTTTCAGCGCATTCAGACAAAGCAGGCGCCAGTAGCGACACCTACATTGTGTTTAAATGAGGAAATTGTTCAGCCGGTTCCTCATACACAAATTGCATTTGAACGTTGTTGCCTGGTGAAAAGTTGTTGTGATGCCTCGTGTAAGAAGGAGAAATGCGTACCAGCACGTTTCTGACTTTGATAAAGGTCGAATTGTAGCGTACTGGGATTGCGGTTTATCTTATCGCAGTATTGCTGCTCGCGTCGGTCGAGATCCAATGACTGTTAGCAGAATATGGAATCGATGGGTTCAGGACGGTAATACGGAACGCCATGCGGGATCTCAACGGCCACCTATCACTAGCAGCCAAGAAGACAGGCATATTATCCGCATGACCGTAATGGATCGTACAACCACGTCACGAGCCGTGAGTCAAGAAACGGGGTCGTTTGGAAGACAACAAGTGTCTGCACGAACATTTCGACGACGTTTGCAGCAGCATGGACTCTCAGTTCGGAGACCATGGCTGCGGCTTCCCTTGACGCTGCGTCATAGACAAGAGCGCCTTCAATGGTGTGATCAACGACGAACCTGGGCGCACGAATGGCGAGACGTCATCTTTTCAGATGAATCCAGGTTCTGTGTACAGCATCATGATGGTCGCATCCGAGTTTGGCGGCATCGTGGTGAACGCACACTGGCAGCGTGCATTCGTCATCACCTGTCGTGATAGTATGGGGTGCCATTGGATACGTCTCGGTCACTTCTTGTTGGCATTGGCGGTGCTTTGAACAGTTCACGTTACATATCTGGTGTGTTGCGACCCGTGGCTCTACCCTTTCTTCGAGCCCTGCGAAACCCTACGTTTCAGCAGGATAATGCCCGACCGCATGTTGCCGGTATTGTACGGACCTTTCTTGATACGGAACAGGTTCGGCTGTTGCCCTGGCCAGCACGTTCTCCAGACCTTTCACCAATAGAAAACGACGTCTGGTCAATGGTTGCCGAGCGACTGGCTCGTCACCAAACGCCAGTCACTACGGTTGATGAACTGTGGCATCGTGTTGAAGCTGCATGGGCATCTGTACCTGTACATGCAACCCAATTTCTGTTTGACTCAATGCCCAGGCGTATAACTGCTATTATTACTGCCAGAGGTGGTTGTTCTGGGTACTGATTTCTCAGGATCTATCTAGCCAAATTTTTTGAAAATTTAGTCACTTGTTATTTCCAGTATAATATATTTGTCCAATAAATATCATTTTGTTATCTGCATTTCTTCCTAGTGTAGCAATTTTAATGGCCAGTAGCGTATAAATAGGTCTTCTCGCTCAGAACAACATCTTCTTTTGGATTAGGTATCCAATCCACTACCTTCTGAATATAAAAACGATGCCTTTCCCTATAAATTCTGGATGGTGGGTCATCTTTTGCTATAGACATTTTACCAAATATTGAAGAAAAAAGGTTACAAAATGCATTTCAATTAAAAAAAATATCAGTAAAAATTATAAAATCTAATATTTTGAAAATTTAAGTTTTATTATATTACTAGCGCATGTGTTTAAAATTTTATGATAGATTTATTGATATTTAAATTATTATTTTTATTGAATCTTCATAATGTTTTTAATATTAATAGTTTATTCAAATATCCGATTAAATATTCAATTTACTCATTTATAATTTTTCTGAAGGAATTTTCTTTTTGATTCTGATTTTCTATTTCTTTTAGATTTTCTATTTTCTCTGAAAATTACTGATTGAAAAATTTGGAGTAATTTATTAGGTAGACAGAGTTGTTTTGTGTGCCTACAAAATTTTCGTTCTCAGTTGAGTTGAGAAAATAACTGATCAGAATGGAATGAAACTTATAGCAAATATTGGTTCCTGGATAATTTTAAACAAATTATTATGATTCATTTCGAAATTTCAATTACATCGTTTGCAGTTAATTTAAATCGTAACGAAAGTAGATTTGGATTCATGAGTAGAATAACTTATACTAGGATTTAGTTTATTTAAAAAACTGATCTGAAGTTTTGCTCATTTAAAGAACAAAAACATGTGGGTAATTCCTAGTTTTCAAAATTGTCAAGGATGGCAGTGGATTTATCCTTAATACTTCTTACATACATTTTTTTATAAGAAAAGTAATATATACTAGTTTTTTTCGATTTTTTATTATTTTTTTTTTGTGCCGCTGCTACGAACGTGTTTACGTCGTCCCTAATACGCCGGCAATAGGAAATGCAGGTGAAAGGAGTTCTGACTGCAGTATTTTATAAACTTGCTGAGAGAAGGAATTTTCAAAAGTTTCACTTCTCATTTCAGATCTCATTCCTTCAAACGTTTCAGACATTCATAAAATTAAGGTATGAACCAAACACTGAAGAAATTTTCTGATAAAAAAATTATTTGGCTTGTCAAACTCGTATGATTTTACTGGCTGCATCTTTTTATCAGATGGTCTTTGATTTTCTTCTTCTTATCAATCTTGACGATTGCAGCTGGAGTTTCAGTAAATTTTATATTTTAAAAATAGCTATAATTGTTTAAGCATGTAAATACAGTTTCCATATGATTACTTCTGCTTAATGTATTCTTGGATTTACTAGTTAAAATTCACTGAGTCTACTGAGATTCACTAGTTATGATTAATAAAATTTAAATACCACTTTTTGCACTCAAAAACTTAATCGGTCATTACCCGCGAGTTGAAATGGATTTTGAATAAGGTGAACAAAGCCGAGGAGGAATAAAAAAGAGCCAACTCAGATGTCAACTTCATCAATGGATCGTGCTTCGCAATTATATGTTTACGTTACATTTAGAGTCATAAATGTATCACAATAATCTATATTTTGTATTCCTCAAAAGCCATAAAAGGATTTTTATAAGTTCATAAATTTAGCTAAAAAATAATTATATATTTAAAGTTTTTAGTTTTGTGTCTAATTACTCACATATAAACGAATATAAAAATAAATAAAGAAAAGAAAAGAAATTCATTCTTCGAACTCTTATTTATCATCACCAAAATTAACTTTCTTTAAAAAAAATATTTTGTTAAATATCTGGCATATTATGCACACGAGCATTGGCAAAGATAATGAATTATCTATGCATCTGACTTTAAATTATTTACCCCTTTTTTTTTATTAGAATGCTAACAAATATGTCGCCGTTGGGAGAAGGGTGTTCAGTAACCATCGGAGGCAACAAATGCCTCATTATCGGCGTTTTCAATCTACGCAGCTCACAAAACTATCGCCAACTAATTACAGCCAAATTAGAGTTGGCGAGGGACATTTAATGAATTCTAAAGGCACGGAACCACCGGTGCTCGACAACAATTACCGCCTGTTTGCTCTTACTACAATTACTCGAAGTGTTGTATCATAGATTTTTCTGTCTTATTTATTCGTATGCTTTTTTTTTATAATTTACTAAACAAATGTAGTGTGTTGTAGGGCGTAGGCAATGTTAGGCAAGCCCTAAGGTGGATAATTTGTCTAAAACATGATTGTATTCAGGTAAATTTGAAGTAGATTATCCAAACGAAACCATTCGCTGTCCACACGTGAAATAACAAAGGGTTAATGTATATAAAAGCTTGTTTGAATAAATATGTTTCGTAATGCGATTAGCTGCCATCCACCGTGAATAATTTTTTTAGTGCAAACGATTATAATTACAAGATCGTTTTTTCTCTTCTATTATAGATAAAAAATAAATAATCTCTTTCACTAAAAAACAATCTATATTACGCATTAGGAATAAGTAGACGCTGAGGATTATTACATTTTGTGAATTGGATTCTGACAGAATGTGGATTAACGCGTTCTAGAATCTAATGGGTGGTCTACACCATACCACAATTACTCTATTGGTGTATGATGTACCCTACCCATTCTACTACCCTAGCAGAATTAAAGAATATGATACATACATTTAAGATAGATAATTTATTTGTTATCATGGACGATCAAGGAAAATGTTGAAAACCTCAATATTGAATAAATCCACTTTTTTAGCACTATGTTTTCGGTTGTCAGTTTTACTGAAAAAAGAATTAAAAAAATCCAATTGATTCTTCTTGTACTACCACAATTACGTACGAAGCGACATCTGAGCTAGTACTCACTACCACAACCCTAACAATGGAAGGACAACGAACTCAAGAGAACATTAAAATAATATATTTGAAATTTCAACACGGAGATCTTCAACGGAAATGTGGCCTTCGGTTTAACAGCTAGTGGGTTTGAATCCCATATGTGGGATCTATGTTTGTAGTGGTTCTGAATCCATTTTAAACTGTAGGATCAAAGCTAATTAGCCCACGTGAGCAAAGAATGACTGCTAAACGACAAACTAATAAATCTTTGGCAGCATTAAATATGAAATGCCTTATGTGAAGACGTGAATGAAAATGCCTCCACAATTCAGAGTGAAGTCGTCTACCTAAGACATTTAATATATTCTTGATGGGTTATAGGAAGAACACCACTCTTCGAAGCTAAAGGTTGAGGGTTCGATCCTAATCACAGCTAAACAACGGAAAGTCAATGTTTTGACATTGGGTTAGAAGCTGTCTAACTGCCTATGACTGTTATGAGGCAGCTTACCATCTGCGATATAATTATCTTCCAAGTAGCCTTTTCCGTAAGTATTAGACTGTATCCATATGTCGTAAAAGATAAAAATCTGGCAAATTCTCAAGCACGCACTCACACGTGCATCTAGAATGTAGATATACAACATACATCTCACGTAATTTAATACAAACTGGAATTAAATCATTTATAAAAAAATATTTGATTACATTTTTTAAAAGTTTTAAATAATAAACTATCGATAATAATGATAATGAAGTTTTTTATATTATTTAAAAATAAAATTAAGTAAAAAAATTTTAAGTTGATTTTTGATTAAATGTGTAAATTTTTTTTTAATTTTTAAAATTTTTACAGAGAATTCTTTACAGTTCCCAAATCATTTTACTATATGTCAAATAAAAATTATGTCACAAGAATTTTAAAATGCATCGTCATAATGAAAAGGAAACCGGAAGTAGGAAGGTATTTTGATTGATTTATTTATTTTGCAATTTTTTAAAATTGCGTATTATAATATGATGATTTATAGCGATAAATATGAGAACGTTATTTGATTAATGCATTCGAAAATAAATGGTGACATCGTTGTTATCAAATGCGAGAAACTATCACTTTAAAGACGATTTTCTTAAAATTTAATTTTTCACAAAATCTCTAATTCCATCTCCATATTTATCCCTATATTTATGGGGGTAGGATTGGAGATTTTACCTTAAAGAGAAAAACCACCAAATATATCTTTCAAATAATTATTAGATAAATCAAAAACTTTGATACGTTTAGCAAAAACTAGACATTTCATTAAAATTGAGAAATCAGTTTTTCCTGCATAGGTAAAGATAAACTGAACAAGAAATTTTTATTAATTTTTATAAAACTTAAACGCGGCTTGCAGAAAAAATAAAAATCACTTGTCTAAAAGCACACAAAAAATTTAGAAAACAAAATGTGATTTAAATTGAGATCGAATTTATTCTTCCATTTCCGCTTTCGCTTTCACTATCTATTGACTTCTTTTTTTGCAAGTGTGCTTATCTCATTAAATGCTTAGCAACATTCAAGGGATAAAATTGTGGTTCTTCGTATTTTGTCTCTTTTATCTGAAACTATTTTTGCCAATTATTAGTTGCAGATGAGTCCATTGTTTCATATTTTCCAACTTTCACTCAAAAGATATACTCGAATTGCTTTGTATCCTCATCGAATAAAATCTACCGGGAAATGAACATTTTATTGAAGCCGTAAAGTTCTTCCTTAAAGAAGATACATTGATCAATAATTCTCAGCTGTTCCAAGGTCAGGTAAAGATGGAGGTGCCGGAATTTAAATATTCTTACAAGTGGACAGTTGAAAATTCTCTCACGATTATTTCGTCATGTAGAGCACTGGAGCCCGCCATTTTCTTTCGATGGCGCTAGTTGGAATTTCAGACTTTATGCCAACAAAAAACGATTCCATGTCCGTTGATATTTATTGGTCATATTCATATTCAAGTCGTGCTTTAATGAAGAGCCAAATCTCTGCTCTCGATTCTTCTGGGAAAGTGATTCGCGAGCAATCGAAAGAATCTTCAGGTGCGAAAAAGATATTCGAACTAGCAGTCATACCCATGAAGTGCTTGAACGAAGTGGCGAATGACAACAAGGAAATTTTGGTTATAGCAATCCACATCGCTTTGTACCGAACGATTACGAGTCAAATGAAAGAAATGCCATCGGAAGAAGAATATACGATGGACGCTGAGAAATCTCTGTGCCACCATTTGTTGACCTTTTATGACAGCAAATTACGAACAGATGTTGTTCTGATTGTTCAAGGCGAGAAGATACAAGCCCACAAAATTATACTCTCTGCATTGTCTCCTGTGTTTGCAGATATGTTCCAAGGAGAAATGGCGAAATCATCGGAGAACATTATCAGCATCGAAGGTATCAAACCGATCGCCATGAAAGAACTTGTCAATTTCATGTATTCCAGGGTAAAACTCGATTACGACTTCGACACTGCTATGGACATTTACCAGGCCGCTGAAAAGTTTCGAGTTACGAAACTTCAAGAAACGTGTGGTCAAATAATTCTTTTGAATCTCGATGAAAAATGAATGCTATTCAGTTATTGAAAATGGCTGACGAATGCAAAGACGACATCTTAAAAAAGGCAGTAATGGAATTTATCAATTCTAATTTCAGGTCTTGTGTCAATGCTGATTGGTGGATGCCCTTCGCTTCAGAGAAATCCAAGCTTTTTGATGAATTGAAGAATTTCTTGAATAAGTGTGAAAACATATCATATCAATGAAATACATTATCGTGGCACTATTTATTATTTTCTAAAAAAACTGATATAGTAAGCAATGCTAGTCTTCATAGATAATTAATTGACTGACTAAATCAGTAAATCAAATTGTTAGTGACTAATGTCTTTGAATTGGAATATTTGAAATTTTAATTTTTATTAATAATATTAAGTAATATAATAGTTTAATGTAATATTCCTTATATATTAATTTCACAATAATGAATCTTTCTTAGTGATTTTCTATTATTGATTAACAATAATTTTACGAAGATTTTAATGTATAAGATAAAAAAATTTAAATTTTGTTTGTTTTCTCTGTTGATTAGTATAAAATATTTATTAATTTTTATATTGCTTAGTACATATTTTTTTGTTTTGAATTATCTACAAATAATATACATGTGTGTTTTTAAATCAAAAATTGCTGGCAATATTGGAAATTAGTACTATCTGTTGTAAATTTTACTGCACATTCGTAAACTTTTTACACAAGATTTTGCTATTCTTTTTACAACATAATTTACTATAAATTTTAAAGGTATGTATGAAACTATCTAGTAACCATTGTAATCCTATCTTTGTATAGCTTTTGTGTAGAGGTCATCTTGTTAACTATATCTTGGCATCAAAAATTCGCCAAATAATCCAAGGATACCCAATTATAAACATTTACTTGTTTTATTTGCTTTTTGTAAAAATTATTTCAACGCATTAAAAAATGGATGTTGGCCGGTATCCACGCGTTAATGCGATCTACCAAAAAGGCTCCCCCAAGCTGTTAGCATCTCGAGATCGACTGTCAGGCGTTCTACGCACCATCCTAAAACTAGGCAGCGGTGGAATTGCTTTTATAAAAATTATAAACTCTTATGAAGAACATTCAAAAATTGGAAATCAACAGGTCTTGAATATTCAAAAACACTTCGAAAACTGTTGCAATCTATTTATGCTGCATGTATGTAATTTAAACGCGAGACTCGCCTATTTAATTTCTCTTTTGATTAAAAAAATGAAAGCGGATATGTCTGCACGATTTTAAAACATTTGGATGAAGTTGTCCCACTTGTTAACTCAAAGCAACTTTGTCAGATGAATTGTTTGTTTTATTAAAAAATACATCAATCAATTTATTTTTGATCTCAATTTTAATCCGTATTAAATGTAAGGAGTGTACTTAGGGGTCCACATTTAGACAGCTAAATCCGTCAAATTCTTTTTAAACGATAAAGAGATTTAAGGATGTATGAAAAAATCTTCTCGTTAGAGATGTTAATTTTTTTTTTTGACAGTGAATATTTTTTTTAAAATTTATTTCAACGTCAGTTCAGATTAGGGAGGTTTGCTTCTCGAGAAAAAGTTTTTGCTTAATTTAGAAGTCATTGATTATAACAATGATTAAAAAAATTATTATAAGAAGGTTGGATTATTAGAAAAAAATATTATTGAGTAATATATAACTCAAATATATACTTTCATTTAAGATTTGTGTGAGGAACTGTAACAATGATAGATTAATCTAATTTTTTTGTGAAATTGATACTTTGTAAGTTACTTTTAAGTTTTGAATTTTTTTCGGCAGCATGGTTATTTCAAAATTAGAAGTGGATTATATAACCTTTTTTATACTATGAAAGAGACTCATTCAATTTAGTTATCATTTATTTTGAAAAATGATTTTAATTTTTTTTTTAAGTGAAAATTGTCAGATTACTAAAATAAAGTCTTAAGATTTTCAGTATGATTCAAATGTATATTTCTGTTAAAAAAATGATTTGATAAATTAATAGTATGTTGTAAACTATTTATGAATTTGCAATTTCTTTTGATTGCATATATTTTTGAATTTATTTCAAAATCATTTGTAGATTAAGTAGGATTTTTTTTTCGTAAATGAAAAGAAATTCGCTTGATATCGTGGATTTAGAAACATGATTTCTTAGAATTAATTGAAGATTTCTAGGAACGCAAAAATAAAGGTTTTAAGTTATTGATTGCAGTATAACTTAATACAAAAAAAATCAATCTCCTATTTGTGTGAAATAATAAAAAAATAAATTACTTCTTTATGTTTAATTTTTCTGTCCTCTTAAATAAATATTTTTTCACTTTCTTTATTCTATCGTCTTCCTGATTAAAGATAAAAATGCAATGTTAGTTGAGCAACTAACAAATTGCTTGAAGTTCCATAGTAAGTGAGTTCAATTCCACTTCAAAAGAAGATTATTTGTAGCGACTTGGAAAACTTTGGAGCAACAAATTTTGGAAACCTTTTTAATTTGTTACTCCTGTTCGAATTAGCCATTGTATGGGAAAAACGACTTTAGAAGGACAATTGCAGCAAAATGAAGGATTCCAGAAAAATTAATGTTTGATAAAAATATATGTTCATATGTAGTTCTATGTAGTTTCATTTCATATGTAGATAATATGTAATAGTAGATAATAAAAAATGTGTCATATGTAGATAATAAAAAATAAGAAATTTGATACTTAAATAAATTCAAATCGCGGTGTGGGATGACTACCTTGAACAGAAATACAAGGCTATTCATGAAAATTTTCTTAGTAATATATCCTCTGAGGCACATTATCAAGAGTAAAATATCAAGATTAATAGTTGGCACTTTCCTTTGTGGAATTGTCAAAGCAAAATTCTCCAAAATTTGCTTCTTGGCAAACCAATCAGAATCTGGTAGCCCTGAGGAAGTTGTCATTTAACGCAAACAGTTGTAAGTATTGAGAGTAAAATATGGCATTGTGCTGATGAAATAATGCTCCTGGGACACACTTTTATTCTGAGTTAAGACCATCAAGGCACTTCGATAACTTGACGAACCTTGACGTTTCATCAAGTTTGAAAGGTGGTGGGGTATCCTCCACGACCATCGTCAGTTACAGAGACTTGTTGCAACGGGTTGACTCGAATAAGAAGCAAGAATAGCATTTACCAACAGGAGTGTCTTTAAATAGGCAAAAATCGAACTTTCCGCCTCCCAGTCATAAAAAAAAACAAATTTTTTTTTTACTACAAACTTCGCTTTGTTCCGTGCAATTTTTGGACATGCGATCATTTTTTTTTCAGTAACATATGGAAGAAGATATATACTTTGTTTCTGCTCTGGTATTGTTATCGTTACATGTTCTAAAATTTTAGTTAGTTAAAAAATTAAATAAAAGGTTAAACCATCAAGAAGAATATTATATAAGTTGTGATGTGATTAACGAGTTAAGCGCAGCACAAATTAATTGCAAATACCTCACAAATTTGACTACATCTAGATGATTAGATAGAGTCATGTTTGCATCACACAATCAGAAAGATATTAGAGCTAACTAATATTTAATGAGTTAAGATCATTAAAGCACAAAGATGCTATTGGCTGAATGCTGTTAAAACGGAGTCTACAACCAATCAAATTCCCTTGTCTTAAATACACAAGTGTCATAATTAGAGAGTAGAGGAGTCCTTTTCCAAGTATTGAAATCAGTATTTCACAAAGTCTGTCTGAAAATACTTCTTTGAATCTGCAAAACATTGTACTTTGTACACGCAAATATCTTCTCTAAAACTGATTGATCAACACTATTGCCTTTGGTTCAACAGTTTGTGGGTTTGAATCCCATTGTTTGCATAGATGTTTGTAGTGATTCGGAATCCCTTTCAAACCGTAGGTCCTGGTATAATTAGCCCTAGTGGACAAAAGGTATCTGTTGAGCGACAAACAAACAAACCAAAACAAAAATGGCTAATGTCCTAAATTGTGGGTTTGCTATTCAGTAAGGCCTAAGTTTAATTTTCTGATATAAATTAGCATCCTATAAAACTTTGAGGACTTTTTCTGCTAAGTGTGTAATATATTTGAGCGAGCACAATTTTAACGTCAGTCGTACGAAATTTAAAACAAATTTATTGATTAAAATTATAATAAAATAGCTTCAAGTATCGAACTTCATGTCTAATTTAAATTTAACACTTTCAATAACAACTATAACTTTTTTTACAATTATTAAAACTTTCTTTTACAATTATTTTTAATCTAAACTAAATAAATTTCGCCAACGGCATCAGCTTCTATATTTAGCTGGAGCGTAATCCATCTTAGCCATTTTTAAAAATTTTTGGCGACAAGAAAATATCTCCAAGATGAGGAAATTACAAGATAATAAATTCCTTTATTAAAAAAGCTTACGCACCCAAATAATAAGTCTATATCTGATAAATAAAATTCGAAAATATTTATTTTTAAAATATTAGCACTGTAAAAAAAATACGAACATTAATTTCACAAAAGTAAACACAAATAAGGAAAACATAAAAACGATGATTTTTAAAATGTATTTTTCTAAGAAGAATAGCAATATGCATTCTTATCTAAAGAAACATTCACAAAAAAATAGGCAACATTTAAATTTATTTTATAATTTATATCTAATGATTTTTAAAAAAAGAAAATATAAGAAAAACATTTTTCAAATGTAAATACAATTTTTTTTATAATATACTTATTAAATTAACAATTTAATAATATTAATGTTTTATTTTAATAATGCCATACACACAAATTAAAAAAAAGGTATGTCGACATAATTTTAAGCACCGTAACTTTAAATATAATACTGAATTTAAAAAAAGAATTATTTAAAATCATGAAAAAGAACTTAACAGAATCAAAAGGGTAAAAAAATCCATTGAATATACTCAAAAAATTCAGACAAACTTTTTCCACAAAAATTCTTAGTAAAATTCGAAAATGGAATAAAATATTCCGAATTTCCTCGCTATAGCGTAAATACTAGGAATGCCAAAGAACTTTTTTATAATTAGTTCTTGTTATTCTCGCTCTCTATAACGTCATAAAAATAATCCAACAAAACAAAAATATTCGAAAAAAAATCCAGAATTTGGCATTATGGATTATACAGCAGATTTGCTCTATATTTATGTGTTTTATCTAATTGTAAATTTTATTTGCATCCTTTTAGATTATTTTCGTAATAACACTAAAAAATAAAACTATTTTAACTATCGATATTTTGATGTATTTAATATTTAAATTCATTTTAATGAGGACTATTAATCGATAAAATATTAATATGTTTTATTTTCCTCATATAAATTATTCAACGAATTAGAATGATTCTAAAGATTAACATTCAGAATTTTTTTATTCTTATGGATAACACATTTTGCAGTATTAGATATTTAATTTAAATTTGGGTGAATTTTTTAGAGATTTCCTTTTTTATCTATTTGGAGAACTCAAATCAGGGTATTCAGTTGTTACGCAAAAACTATGAAACCAATTTATGAGCGTGATTGCAAAATCTATTAATTTAATCGGGATTTTTTTTTTCGCCGCTTAAAAAAATACGAAACGCAGTTAAAAGATAGATTATCGATTCGTCGCCAATAATAAATCATCTGACATATCTGTTCAAGTCAGATAAATGATTTTATGCACATTTTATAGCATTTTATCGATGCTTCTGGATTTTTTAAGTGTCCTGCTGGCGTTGAACTTAAAATTTTTACTGTAGAGGAATTCTTACTTTACAGAGGGGAAAATGTATGCGTAATAATCGAAAATACACTCTTTTAGTTTGATTCGGATGGTACCATTTTTGAAAATTTCTGCCACGTATTGTTGTAGAAATGTATTTGTAAAAAGTGAGAAAACTGTTTAACAATAACTTTGAGAAATAATACTGAACAAGTAAATAAATATAGAATGATAGTTTGCGCTTTTAAACTACGTTCATATGAGCAGATTAGATTGGTTGGTTGGGTTTCGTGGCGAAAGATCCAGATAAAGACAAGCTGTGTTAGATATTTTCATACATAATTTGCCAAAATAAACGAAAACTCAAAAAATAAATTTAAATCGCGTCCTTTCCGATTTAAACTAACCATAAAGTGGATGTTTTGTCTTGTCTTTTACATTTTCTTTTGTTTTATTGTCAACGTGTTAATGGTTTGAATCAATGGAGAACGCTCTTCTCAAACTGATGATTTCGTCTTTATATAAGAAATCATTTCATTAAAAAATTGAACTTCGACAGAATTTTTAATTTTGATTCCAACGAGTTGAAGTTATAGAATCGTTACTCGACAAGCGTGTCATGGCGAAATCAATTCGACTATTGTGTTAGGCATTTGGTTCAAAACCATTCAAAACGACTTCTGGAATCATGGTTTTGGATACTCGTAACAATCAATGTTTTTCGCACAAAATGTTCATTAAATGAAAAAAAATTAGAGAACTTATAAGAGATTTCAAGAAAGAATGAAAAATGACATAAGATATGTTGGTAAGCCGGCGAGCCAAGGGAAAAAATATACTTGAATCGGTCAAAGACACAAGTTGGAAAAGATAACAATTTCAGGAAATTTTAGAAGCAATATTCCAATATTTCAAAATTGGAAACCTAGTTATTTAGAACAACAGGTAATTATCGTGATTTTGAAAAAAAAATGTAAACAGAAACATTTTATAATTGCAAAATATTTATTTATTACTGGAAAAAATCATGAATGGGGTTTTTCTCATCGTCGACGATACTCAGATATTCAATGGTTTGCTGCCACTCGAAGACTGAGACTTGAAGGCAGGCAGTAAGTTCATTGACAAGTCGGATTTATGACACATTCTCAATACGATATCTTAATTTAATTATGTGTGACGTAGATGAAACACTGCCTGTGTCGCCATGGATATTTTAAACCAATGAAAATTGTAATAACGTGATTTATTTATAACAATTCCCATTTATAACCAAAATTAAATTTTAAAGTCATACCAAATAATGCAATTAACAACATCTTAAAATGAGTCTCTGATGACCAGAAAGAATGTCTCACGTAAGATCAGCTATTGGTTTGTTCGGAAAGTAATTTCATTTTCCTGACAAAGGATTTAATTGTAATTTTTTGCACCCAACTTCACACTTAAGCCATATAATTAATATACGCTTTGGCAGTTCATATAACAAGACTTGTGTGTGAAAAATTCCAATTAATTCTACGCAGTAGTTTTTGGTTGGTGCCCTTTTAAATTTGGAGAGCGATAAGCAGCATTTTCGACATATCTTACTATTTTACTACAGAAAGGGTTAAAATGCTGTTCAAGCCAGAAAGAAATTGACCGATGAGTGTGTGTTGACAGTATGCCAGTGCCAGAAATTGTTCGCTAAATTTCGAACTGGCAATTTTGATGTCAAAGGTGCACCATGTTCGGGAATGCCGGTTGAAGGTGATAAAGACGCGATAAAGGACTTAGTTGATGCGAACTGGTGAATAACAGCTCATGATCACTTGAAAGGCCTGGGATTATCCTCGAAGCTCGATGTATGGGTTCCCCATGTTCTCACAGAGAGAAATCTGTGTCGCCTCATTGACGTCTGCGATTCGCTTCTCAAACGACACGAAAATGATCCATTTTTGAAGGGCATTAACACTGGGGACGAAAAATGGGTTGTATACAACAACGTCAAACACAAGAGTTCATAGAGCAAAAAAGATGAACCGGCTGAAACCATTTCCAAAGCCGATATTCACCAAAAAAAGGTGATGCTGTCTGTTTGGTAGGATTTTAAAGTAATAGCTTTATATATATATATATATATAAAGCTATTACTTTAAAATATATATATATATATATCAGCTATACAAACTGAATGATACACTTCAACAGAAAATGCCAGAACTAATCAACAGGAAAGCTGTAGTGTTTCACCAAAACCTCACACATATTTGGTCACTCGCCAAAAGCTTTTACAGCTTGAATGGGATGCAATGCCACATCCACCATATTCTCCAGACCTGGCGCAATCGGATTATTATTTTTTCCAGTCATTCCAAAAGTTTTAGACGGTAAAACTTTCACCTCAAATGAGGAGGTCAAAAACCACCTCGATCAGTTTTTTGCCAGCAAAGACCAAAAATTTTATGAGCGGGAACTTATGCTACTACCAGAAAAATGGCAAAAGGTGTTGGACCAGAACGGCCAATATATAATTTTATTAAGAATTTTTTTATTATACGAAAACTGTCTTTCATTTCCACAAAAAAAAAAAAAAAATATTACTTTCCGAACAATCCAATACAATTAAATGCATTAATATGTAGGATGCTCAAAAACTATCTTTAGCTAGAAAACTGTTTAATATTATAATTGCGATTGTTCTCAATTGCGTATGTGCAATTTCTGTTTGTGGTGTATTGGAAAAGGCGAAAACGAATTCCCTGCAGCGAAAAAAAACTTCTGTAAAAATAAACATCGTAATCATTTTTTTAAAAATTATATTGTAAAAGAAGAGAGGATAAAATGTTGGAAATAATTTTTCTTTACTAATAGTAGATAATAAATTAAGATTATCATCTATATATTTTAACGTATAAAGGATAATTTCATAGGCAGGAAAACAGCCACAAACTTATTTCTTAAAGCGGAAAGAACTCAGAAGAAAAATGTTACTGGATCTAATACATATTGAATCTCATAAAGCAGTGATTTCAAGAATTTAAAAATAAAAACAATGTGATAAGTACAAACGTCAGTATATTTTCTCTCATTAGAGAAGTTAATATAACAGTTGACTTAGATTGTCGTGTATTTTTAGAATTCAATAAGGAATGTGTTACAGGTACTGTGTTTTCTGTGAGATTTCAATTTAAAAGGAAACATTTAATATCTTACATTTTTTCCTTTTAAATTCCGAAATTGCTTTTTTTATTTTAATTTGAAATTTTTAAAGTTATAAAGTACATCAAAATAAAAATGATCAGTTATAAAAGTGTTATTGGTAAATCTTTGTTAAAGAGTTATTTGTAAAATTTTAGGAGTCACTCAAATATTTGAAGAAAAAATAGATTTTAGAAATGATAGCTGTAAAAGATACATATTCATAAATAATGGTGTAACATAATGCTCAGATATTAGGATTTCCAGCTTTCAGCAGTACAAGGGGTGGTGTTTATCTATATATATTAGTTATGTACATCTTGTTTTCTCTAATGCCCGTAGACTACCTGTAGGATTTAATCCTTTTCAGTGCTTCAAGAGGCATAAGTGCTGGTGTCTTATAGAGTGGAACACTCAATGTTTGTGTGTCATCTTTCCCCCGAAAGAGAAAGAAACCTAATTAGAGAAAGGAACACCCATGTCTGAAATAGAATTCGGACCCGGGACCTACTGCTTCGAAGTTAGGGACGGTTGGTTACCATTTCGCCATTAACTGGCATAATTATATATATATATATATATATAATATATATATATATATATATATATATATATATATATATATATATATATATATATAGATAGATAGATAGATAGATAGATAGACACATTTATATAAGCAATAATGTTATTCATTATACTTCGAGAGAATTTCTACAATAGTATATTGTTAAGTTAAAATAATTTCAGTTCATTTTAGTTTTCTTTTTCAAATACAATATTGACTATATATTTAAGTTATTATTTCGCTATATTTTACTTTGTATCAAAGAAACCTTTTAGTAAAATATCTTTATTTTAGAAATTTAATTTAAATTAATCTTTATTTTTTTTATCAATCTTTAGATGAACTTTTTTATTGATTTCAGTTGGTCAAAATATAAAATTTACATGAGAAGTTATTCTATTGGAATATAAAATTAAAAAATGTTTACGAGGGAAAAAAAATTATCAATTTAAATATTTTTCACGTTTAATATTTAAAATATAGTTTAAATTATGTAAAAATCTGGTTTTTTATTTATATAGTTTATTCCATACTTAATTTCATTGATTTACATTTTAATTAAAACTTTCGAAATGTTTTTTCAACGTAGTATTTATATAAATAAATGCGTATATCACAGGACAAATTATCTGATAAAAGTAAAGTTTTCATCCATATTTTGCAAACTGAATGCAAACCTGTACAATAGAAGGAGGATAACATTTTAAGAAATGCTTAATCTTTAAATTTAAGTTTCTTTAAATTTAAATGTTTTCATTCTTTGGATTCCTTTGGATCAGATACTGAAATTTTGTATGTGACCTAACAAACCAACTCATCAATATGATTAAAAATCCACGCAAAAGATACTATTAGAATATTATCGGGGTAGTATTTATAGAGTAAAGGGATGGAATTTACATTATTGCATATTAATTTTAAATCATTTAAAGATGCATATTGAAAAAGATAAATATTAACATAAATAAAATCCAAAATTTTATAATTACAATCTTCTAAGCATATTTATTGAAAGAAAAATAGCTTAAAAATTTGAGTATTTCTTCAACACGGTTACAAGAATTAAATTTTATTAATTAATGTGACTCTTATTTTACACCGTTCCTCTTAATAGTACAATATCAAATAAAACGGGGTATTGTGTATGGGTAATATAGAATATGACGTTGAAAATAGTACAGCGTACCAAATATGTGTGGCGCAAGTACAACAGATCGTTGAACTCTTCTCCAGATCTAAGTAAAATAAAATTATGAATAATTTGATATAAGAAATTAGAACTCAAATTATTTTTAATTTTAATAAATTGTATTTCTTAACACAAATTAAAATCGTACACATATCAATTAAACATATTTTAATGAAAAAACAAACTAAGGAAAAAATAAACTAAATATAACTATTCTTTCCAATTTAAAAAAATTAAAATTTTAATGGAAATCTTTTCTGTGGCCATCATTTTATTTTATATTGCAATAGAGTAGAATGGTGCATAATATTGTAAAATGTTAGTGAAATTTAATTTCATTTATTTATTTATTATTAATAACGGTGGAATTTGGGTGACTAACCCGGAATTTGGGTGAATAATCCAAAAACTGGGTGACCAACCCTACAACAAGGCCGGAAACTGCTACTCATTTATAGTTACCCAAAATTTTCAATTCTTTACAATGAAAAAAAAAATAAATGTTAGTAAAATTTCTGATCGGAAATTGGTAGTTAGTTTTAGTGGTTTATTGATATGAAGCTTCAAGTTAAGGCAATTTTAAATTACTTCAAAAATAATTTATTAACTCACTTTCGAGATTAATCGTGCTATCTGTTATTTGTCATTTTTTCAATCAGATAACTTATTTCGCAACCCATCGGCAATTGTTTAACGTTATCGAGCAGTAATTTATCATTTGCGTCAATTCCTGAACGATAACAATAAGTGACTTCTAAATTATCATACAAATTTTTTCATACCAGTCGAAGGAAAGAATCGAGCCCTTTACTTGAAATTCTACATCGAAAGAGAAATCATTTGAGGATTTTTTGTATAAAATATGGAGACTTTGCAGAGAGAAGATAAAGAAGATTGCTTGATGAAAACTCGTTGTGTAACGACAAAGTACACCTTCAAATGGATAATAGATGACTATTCTAGACTAAGAAATCAAATTCTTATTAAAAGTCTTCATTTCTATCCCGAGGAGGGATGCGCGTGGTGTGCACAGATGTACAAAAACGAAGAACACTTCTGGTTAGAGATTTATAGAGAAGGCAAAGATGGCATACAAGTCAGCTGTCGATACTTAATTCACAGTGGTAATGACAAAGAGTGGCAAAATGGCAGAAAATCATTTATTTTTAGCGATAATCACAAACTTTCTTCTATAATAAATATGGATCTTAAAGAGTCAGATGTGAAAAATGAAAATGATATTGTGAAAGTGACTGTTCATTTAGAAATTAATAAAACTGTAAGCGACCAGTCAACTCGTTCGGTGAAATATAGCATTCCTTTAAGAAATGAATTCCAACTTGATGTCCACAAATCCCTGTTGAAAGACCTTGAAAAGTTCCATGAAAACTCCCAGAACGCAGACGTGTCTCTGTCCATAGAGGGTGAAACCCTTAACGTCCACAAAGCCATCCTGAGTGCCAGGTCTTCTGTCTTTGCCAAGATGTTCCAGCAGGGGATGGAGGAAGTCAAAACCAACGTCGTCGTCATCAAGGACATCAAGATGGCGACCATGAAGGAGGTGGTCGCCTTCATGTACGGTACTACCACATGCGACTTTGATTACGACACTGCAGTGGAAGTGTTCTACGCCGCCGATAAATATGATCTGAATAAACTGAAAGAGATCTGTGGAGCCATCTTAGTCTCTAAACTAAACGAGGAAAATGCATATCAGGTTTTGTGTTTAAGTGATCAGCACCGCGATGCCGAATTGAAAAGGAAAGTGATGGAATTTATAGCTTTCGAAATGAAATCTTGTGTAAAATCTGAGTGGTGGAAGAATTTAGTATGCAATGGAAATGAACTTATTGCTGAACTTACAACTTTCATTGCAGAATTTAAGTAAGGATCAACTAACTATTGTATGTGCTTAAAATATTTCAGTTTTACACTAATCAATTCTAATGTGAAATACTGTTTATTAGGAATGAAGTTTGAGTAAAATAAAATTTTCTAGATTTTGGTGATAAATCCTTTTTTTTTAATTTTTAATGCATTTTAATATTTTTTGTTTGTTTTAGTTTATATTTATTTCACCGAAAACATACCACAATTCATCGTGATCTTAGTTTTCAAATTATCCAGGGATTATTCAAAGACGAAAATACAGACTAACCTAGAACAAAATGTTGATCTTTAAATCAATTAAGGTACCCGAACACGTTCAGAGCACTTTTTTTTAAAATACACTGCATATGTACATTGTAACGATTTTTTCTTATTTCACTTTAGAAAACATTAATATTGATCTACTAAAATTTGATATATTCCAATATTATTCTTCAGAAATTTTAAATATGTATACAATTTTAAGCACTTTTTAAAAATTTAAGAAAATGCTACATCAAAAACTATTAAACATATTTGAAAAAAAATCTATGTCTACCAAATAATCTATGTTTTTATCTAGAACCTGTACTAAAATTTTAAGTTTTTGTTAAAAAATAAAAATATTACGGCCAGTTGAATATTTATACTGAAATTTTAGACAAAATTTCTATGTCATTATTCGAATAACAGACCATAGTTTGGGAAATATTTTAATGATTAAAATTCTTTTAGTACATTCCCTAGAAAACAATATACAGATCACGCTCATGAAATTCCATAGTGATATTATAAAAATATTTTGAGTTATCGTTTTTGAAGCGTGCAAATTATAGGTAAAAGCCAGTTCTGAGAAAACAGCATTTAAAGATTAAATGCTATTTTCTCAGATATGTCAGTTGTGTCCTTAAAAGAAATTCTCATATTTGCTGATTAATATTTTTATTTGATTTTCTGATTGATTTCCGGAACAGTCATTATTTTATGTATCTTTTAAAAGCTTTCAAAATTTATATTTCAAAATTAAACACTACTTAAAATAATTTTTAACATCATTCTGTCCCTTTAAACGCCCACTTCCGGTCCTTTAAATATGTCCACTTTTGGTTTCCTAATCTGCACGAAATCCTTTATATCTCGGAATCTAACGTAGAGACAAAAACAAACCTGTTTTAGAAAGCTATTTAAATTCCTTATTTAACGAAAGAATAAAATAAAATTTATCATTTTTGGTCGAAATTGACGTTTTCAATGTGTACGGGTACCTTAGCGGTCGTACTCTCGTTTACACGATTTTCGATCAGAAGACTTTCAATGAGTGTTAGAAAAAATAGCTGACTCTGTGTGTATTTGTGAAAAAAAAAATTTCAAAAGTTGTTTTAAGTAAAATAATACTTGTGCTTAAGACTTCAGTTTTATTCTGTATTTTCTTACAGTTTTCTCATTAAATGAATTGAATTTACAAAAGAAGCTGGTAAGTGTAATTAATTTATGATTATCTGTATATTGCCTTTTATTTGTTGCTAAAGATATTATATGAACTCATTCCTTTTAAATAAATTTAAATCCGTTTTTTCATGAAAGTTCATACATTTGAAAATTTTAATGTGCACATGAGATTTAAATTTTAGTTTTCCAGCTATGTGTATGTAGCCTTTTCAAACTGCATGTAGTTTTGACTTCAATCATTCTCTGCTAATTACATATTAAAATAAGATGCGTGAATTTGTATCAGAATGCTAATTTTGTGTATAAATTTTTTTCTGCTTTTGAAATCCTTTAAAATTGCAACTCCTGATTAATTTTTCAAATATTATATTAAAATAGGAAAAAAATTTAAAACAAAATGCTCAGTTATGCCTTTATATTTCGGAAGAAAAATACAATTTTGAAACACTGAATTTTTCCCTACAAGTATTTTCATTAATAAAATGTAGCGTACTTTGTTTACTAATGTTATTATTTACAAAGCAACAATCCGATTATTAAAGGAACAACATTGAGATTAGTAGTTTTTTATGCTCATTTTTGATGGATGTTTACTTTGTACAATAAATTGTAATCAGTATAAACCATTACCTGTATAGAAGTATTAGAATTGACAATCCTTATGTGAACTAATTTCTTATTGCTTTATGATGTGCACATTAAGATTGAGCCACCACGAATTTAAATATTATCTGATATAGAATAACAAAATCAAAATTTATTTCATTTGGCGTATGTATTATCGCCTGCGTTTGGGATTATCAATTTCAATCAACTATTCGTAGCAAATGAATACTAATGATCACATCTGGATTTTGAATCGCTGATAAGGGGTTATGTCGACAGCTAAGCTGACACTTTCTCTTCAACTTTTCATGCCGCACACCATATTAGATCCTACAGAAGTATACGATGCCTAGGAACTTCTAGCTCGATCGTCTTCCTCTGGTGTAAGTATCGAACCAAAAGCTTTTCCTAACACACACGGAAAGTTATTGGTACCTATCTGTTAATATTTCATTCATGCGCTTCCATTTCTCCGTTTAATTCTCGCAGTTTAAATAATTCATCCAACTGAAATCAATGCATGACTGCCCAATTTACAGATTTACAATAAGATGCTAATAGTTTTAGTACTTTGCATAAAATACAATTTTTTTTATATAAACATAAAAAAACAAGAAAGTTTTCTTTTTGTGAATTGAAAACATTTGAAAGTATTATATTATGACAGAATATACAGTTGACAAAATGTTTATTTGTACACTTCAATTTTGGAATTTTATAGCAAAATAAAATAAGGTAAAATTGCAGAAATATATTTTAGTGAGGTAAAATAATAATAAAATATCAACAAAAAACAATTATATAAACTTTAGCTGATTAATAAATAATACTTTATAAAAACTATACAAAAAGAGTATTTGTACACTTAATTAGTGACCAATTTTAAACATAATTATAATTATTTTATTGAAATTTAATACTTTGTTTGCATCCCATTGGATTTTACAATTGCTTCAATACGTCTTGGCATTGATTCTATTAAAGCGGCTGCTTCAATCAAACTGGTAGAGTCCAACTCAGGACTTCTCTACGGGGAAACATGCAACTATCACATAAGCAAAAAATATCAGCTGTATTTATTGAAACTGATTAAACTGCAAAACATTGAAATTAATAACTGTCTTTATGAAACCCGATATCAGACAGCTCAGGTGTAACACAGAAATAAAAATTCAGAAATAACGAAGTGAAGTTTCATTCAACTTGGAAGAATAATTTCAAGGTGGGAAAGTAGTTGGGTTGTCCTCAACCGTGCGATGTAGCAGTTGTGACGTCAACTTTCTAAAGATATTATCTGGTCGGAAAAGTGTTCAGCCTTAAACCTAAACAATCCCTAGGGTTGAGTACATTAGAATTTTTTTTAATTATGGATGCCAATTTTAAAACGGATGCAATGTCAGGGAATAATTTCCCTAAACAAATGTATTGCTTGAAATTGACAATCGAAAATTTCAGAGGTAGATGTCAGCATATAAATTTCGAATCATTATACGAAGTCGGAAAAAATTGGAAGTTTACATTATCAAAATCTGATAATTATATAGATCATTTTGATATTTTTATAATAGATATATTTAGAAATGCTACTGTAGACGGCAAAATTATTTTCGCAAGACAAAATGGCGAAGTATTCATCGATCATGAAGTTTATAAAATCAAAGGCGAAGACTCTTTCAGGCTGCTGACTGATTTTGAAATCCCAAATAATTTAGGAGTAACTGAAAAGACCGTGGAAATAACGGTTTTATTAAAAAAACACGAAGAAATGGAAGATCCTGCGTTCGAAAGTTTCAAATCGGAATCTGAATTTCGTACACTTATCCAGGACTCAGTGATGGAAGATTTAGAAAAGCTGTACGAGAGCCATGTTAACTCGGACGTCTCTTTGTTCGTAGCGGGTGAGACTCTAGACGTCCATAAAGCCATCCTGAGTGCCAGGTCTCCAGTCTTCTCCGCCATGTTTCAGCAGGAGATGGCGGAGACCAGAAGCAACATCGTCGTCATCGAGGACGCAACGATGGCGACCATGAAGGAAGTGGTCGCCTTTATGTACGGGAAAGCCAGGCGCGATTACGACAGCGATACTGCGATGGAAATGTACTATCTAGCCGACAAGTACGATGTGAAGAAATTGAAGGAGATTTGTAGAGACATCTTGGCAACGCAGGTGGACGAAAGGAATGTGGGCGATATCTTGAACTTATCCGATCGGCATCACGAGCCAGTGCTCAAACAGAGTGCGTTGACTTTTATCAATTCCAATTTGAGATCTTGTGTCATAACAGAGTGGTGGGGTCGGTTAATGAGCAAAAAAACAGATTTATCAGTGGAAGTCGCGAAATATGTTCTGGACAACATGTAAGGCACAATATATTAACTATTTGCGTTATGTTTTTAATCTAAATAATAATTTTCGTTTTTAAAATTAGGTATTGATTTATTGAAGTAATATTAATCATAATTTGGAAAAGCTCATGTCTAAAACTGTTAAAGAATAGGTAATTACTGATTACTGAAAATATTGTCACAAAGTATTTTAATGTTGATTTTATATTTTTAAATAAAAAAAAAATGGAAAATATTTTTGTACAAACTATTAATTTAATTTTCCTTTTCTGTTTCATAATTTAAATTTTAGAAAATAATTTTATAAATAATTCACTCATTGTAGAAATATCATGTTGTATTGTTAAAGTAAAAACACTAGGGAATAACTCCTTACTCGAAATACAAAATTTATAGTTTCATGCTTTCCTTCACCAAGCCATGATACAGAATCTATAATATCTTTATTTACTTATAATTCACTTGCTCTATTACTGTTACTTTCAGGTGAAAATAAGTGATTTAAACATGATTGGAATATCAATATATTTATAAGTAAAACTAATTTCATAAGTACTTTATTTACTACACCAATTTTCAATTATTTTTCATACGTTTATTAAAATTTTTTTACTAAGCAATTACACCTAAAAACGTATTATAAAATAAAATAAACTTTATTTTATAAATTCTTTCATTGTTCATTATGAACTGTTAAATCTCTGTTTACAAAAAATGTCACATAAGCTAATTTTAAGTGCTCTGAATTGAAATCGAAAATTCTATAATCATTAATCGCTTGATTTAGTATATTAATATTTAATAAAATTTTGCATTTTATAATATACAACATTAGTTTTAACTAATCTTCAAAATTAAGCAACTCTTAGTATTTTTTTTTTTAAAGCAAGCACAGATATTAGTAATTTGCAGAGGTTTCAGTGAGACAGAAGTGCCACGCCCCTAACGCCTCATACTAGAAACCCCTGCGTATTACTGTTGAGTTGAGTTGAGTTGTTGATATTTTTCTACTGATTTTTTTTTTTAAATTTTATCATCTGGATAAGATTTAAAAATTTTTTGAGAGGCAACGACTAATGTTGTTGTGTGAGTCTGTTCTATGAAGTGGATGTATGAAGGAACAGAATTCACTTGTAGGTGTCCTTCTTGTGATGTATTTTTAAATTTTATTAAAATAAGACTTATAACGTTTTGAGTGGCAACGCCAAATTAGTAGGAGGTGGAACCATAATGTAATCAAGCATGATGAAATGTGAAAAACATAATAAAAGTTGAAAGGTGTTATAGTTGAAACGAATTTTATGACATCTCGGAAGGAAATATTTCCTGAATAGGTAAAAATAAAGTTTGAAGATAATTCCAGAATATCTTGAGGAATATATGTGTATATTTTAATATTAAAAGTACCATTTAATTTATAGTATTTTTAATCTTAAAATTCAGCTCATTGAAAAAATATTTAAATAATAATTGAAGTAGAAAAATGGTGATAATTGAAAACATATAATTAAACTGAATAAAACTTAAAGTAAATTATAAATTTATACTATATTTATAAAAAATATTTTTTTCGAAATGAATATTTTAGAGTAAAAAAAATAAATAAAACAAAATAAAAGGAACTCACGAGAAATATAAGCTCAAGTACTTTCAATCTTAGAATTCAGCTTGGTGAAAAAACTATTGACCAATCTGATTCGTCAAAGAGACGTATTAACTGGTAGAGACTAACTCAGGACTAGACAACTCAACTAAACAGTAATGTGCAAGGGTTTACCATGCCGCAGAAGAGGCTTGGCATATAAATATTCGGTCTAATTAGTCCGTTGGGTGCAAATGAACCAATATATATTGTCAAAATTATACTTCTCATGTTTACTGTTTAGTCAATATTCAAACAATGGCTGAAATTAAGTGTCATAACTGTTGTTGTTCTCGTGTGACAGCTAGGCTGGCAAATTGGGGTTCTCTGCTCCACTTTTCCAACTGAACCGTATTTGGTGTAAAGTCCGACATCTTCAGTACACACACATGCCATAGGGACCCGTTTATAGGGTAGGCAACCATTCACACAAGGAAAGGAAAAGGACAAAATTGTTAGAGAAAGTACATCCAATCCTGAACCGAGATTCGAACCCAGGACCTCCCTATCCGTAGTCAGGCACGCTGACCACTAGACAAGTTAGCCGGCAAGTGTCATAACTAATATATTTAAAATACCGGGTATGTGTGTAGACAGCTTAATCGAATACTGTAAGAAATTTATATAACCCTCCACCGTTTCCATCTTTTGAGAGGGGTGGCCGTTAAGATGTTGGGCTGTATTTACATGTCCAGGAGAAGAAATTCCGGCAATTTATTTGATCATTACTCTAATAATTTAGTGTCTATTGTGCTAAGTAAAATAGTGTTACTTCTTTTGGTATGCATTTTTACCTGGTTGCGTTTGAGAATTTTCGGGGTTTCTTCGTTTACAACGCATAAATATTTAGAATATTTTTTTCTGCAGTACAACGCCTATTTTCTTAAAACAAAAAACATTTCGTAAGTATTCTTTGCTTCTTATCCATCAACTAACTTACATTAGTTTCGAAAATGTTCCACAAACACAGACTTACAATGAAAGTGAAAATTGATTTTATTTTCAAGATTTATTTTCCCACTCTAATCGCCTTCCAAAGTTTTTTCAAGACTGAAATAAAAATTACTTTTTTTCGTTTATAAAACTGTAAACTCGTACTTAAGCTTTTATTAAATCCAATAGCTCGAGGTACTTGTACTGTACTCAATGGTAGCATATAACAAAATGGATTTTTTTTTTTTCATTTACAGTAACACTTTTCTTATGTAAAATCCTAGAATTTTCAGACAAACATCAATTCTGTAGTTCAAATACCTTAGGATAGATATTTCGATTTACATATACCAGTGTCTTACAAACTGGTTTAAGCTGGAATTCAAGAGTACAAATACTTAAAAGCTCAAATTGAAAGATATTTGCTTACTTTAATTTATAACATAAAATACACGTTTCTTTGTGTGTTCCGTTTAAATCCTTTTATAACTGGTTAAATGGATTTATAATGGACATTTCCTTAACTTATCGCACGCTTACTCAATTTAGATTTTTCGCAAACTTTTTATTTCAGAAGTCTCACCAAGTTAATAGTTCAAGAAAACAATAAACTGATGTGTAATTAAACGAACGTGCATTAGATATTTTTGTGCGCGGCATGAAGAAATAAACAAAAAAATTAAAAATGGGATTGAAAATGCCATCTCAATGCAATGTGACATAAATGACACGCTATCTGAGGTCATGGATATTTTAAACCAATGAGAAGTGTACCAATAAAAAAGCGTCTCAACTGGAACTAAAGAATTAACCACTTTATGGATAATATTAATGTGGTGAAAATAGGAGAAAATATATTAGATATTTCGTATAAGGCATACCGAAATAGAAATATTTTTTTTTACTATTTTTTAATTGGGGAAGTTTCAGTTTAAATGAAAAATTAATTATAAAAGTTCAACAGATTTTACTTACATAAAAATGCTGCACGTCAAAAAAAAATAAAAAATAAAAAATCTTAGTTTAACATCTCCTCAAGACACTAGTTTCCCCTCACGAAATAGGGTTTCAAACAGCGATTAATTATAAACCTACGTTTTCAATAAAAATGCCTATATTATAAAATATATATAATTTTAAGCATATCAGTATTCACATGAAAAGAGCGAAATTTTAATTTAACGCGAATTTAACGCCCAGTTAAAAATCAATGATATGTCGTTAATGATATAATTTCAATTTCCAAATGTAAGGGGTGATAAAACTAGAAGACAATAAAATATTGTTATTTTGTTATAAAAAATGCAGAACCGAAAGTAAATGTAATAATCTGTAGATTTACCTGTATTCAAGTTCATCGTTTATCAGACTCAGTGCCCTTGAAATGACCTTAAATTGTTTGTATAGTTGTTAATTGCATAAATAAGGGTTCAAAAAAGAGTGGTTCTTTATCCTCGTTTCTAGATAAGATTATTTTTAAAAAAATTAGATGATAATATAAAATGGGTACGCATGATTATTCCTGAGTCATTTCTACTTCCGCAATTTGACACAAATTAAGTGGGAATCATTAGATGTGTCTTCTTTCGGCTTCCTTACTCAAATAACTTGCTTAATTCTTTTGCATACTTTTGAATATCGACAATGTATGGATGTGTTTTGAGGACTCAAGTGGTTGAAGAGAGTTATAACTGCAAATGGATGCTCGAGAATTTTTCCGAAATTTCGACGCTCCATGACCATTCTTGCCCAGACATTCGTTTTGAAAACCATAAGTGGCTCCTTAAGCTGTGCATAAAGAATGGATCTATGTGCATAAAACTATGTGAATCGAATTCACATAGTGATTTGGAAATTGTCTTAAAGAGTCTAGTGTCTGTTGTTGATTCCTCTGAAACAGCCATTCACAGTGAATCTAAAGAAGTTAATATGTCAGAGTATAAATCTACACCAAGATTTGAAGGATATGATCTTAGCTTCATCGATTATGATATTTTGAAAGAAATAGCCCAATCACACAATGACTCGGTGATAATCATTCTAGAATTGACGATTTCTAAATTACTTACGAAAAAGACAAACATGTGCCGGATAAACACAAGCTCCAAGAGTATGCGGAAAATTCACTGTATGATGATAACGAGCTAACAGACGTTGTTCGCAATGTCCAAGGCGAGAAAATAAACGCCCACAAGTTCAGTCTTTGTGCCAGGTCTTCAGTCTTCTTTAAGATGTTCCAGCAGAACATGGCGGAGTCGGCGAGGAATGTTGTCGATATACAAGGTGTCGGAGATGACGCTATGAAGCATTTGGTGGACTATATGTATTCCAGGGTGAATGCTGACTACGATTTTAGGACGGCCTTGGACGTCTACTATGCAGCCGACAAGTACCAAGTTCCAGGTCTTCAAAAGTCTTGCAGAAAAGTTCTTCTTGGCCATATAGACGAAAATAACACTTTTCAATTGTTGCTTTTGTCTGACCGGCATAAAGATCAAATCTTGAAGAAAACGGTTATGAAATATATTTATAATAATTTTAAATTTTGAACCATGTCAGAGTGGTGGAATGATTTTGTCAGGGAAAAATCCGATCTTCTTCAAGAGTTATAAACATTTCTTAAAGGTAAAAAAGGTGATTATCAATTGATTATCAATCGTGTATTCTCTGTTAAGATTTTTTGGTTAAAAATAGTTAATTTCTATATAATTTCACACACACACACACACAGACACAGACACACACACACAGACACAGACACAGACACACACACACACACACAGACACAGACACACACACAGACACAGACACACAGACACAGACACAGACACACACACAGACACAGACACAGACACAGACACACACACACACAGACACAGACACACACACACACAGACACAGACACACAGACACACACACACACAGACACAGACACACACACACAGGCACAGACACACACACACACAGACCCAGACAGATACAGACACACGCAGACACAGACACACGCAGACAGACACAGGCACACACACACAGACAGACACAGACACACACAGACAGACACAGACACAGACACACACACACACACACAGACACAGACACACACACACACACACACACTTATTTTTAGAAACTTTCTTTCAATGAAGTAAAGTTTCAAAATATTAAAAATTTAGTATTTGAAGAAATTTTTAGTAAAAAAAAAGTTTTTTTTTAGAAAAAACTTTATTTAAAATTTTTAATGAAGATTA